>RJWH01000378.1:692490-853818 GCA_004363575.1 Solenodon paradoxus
TTTTTTTTTTTTTTTTTTTTTTTTTTTTTTTTTTTTTTTTTTTTTTTTTTTTTTTTTTTTGATTCAAGTTTCTTTTGCTGTTGAGAGCTTTTTAGTTTGATGTAATTTGTTTATTTTGGATTTTATTTATCTTGTTATTGGAGTTGAGTTCCCAAAGATATCTCTTTCATCAGTGTCCAGTAGTTTTTTGCCTATATTTTCTTCTGTGTATTTTATGGTCTTCAAACTTATGTCTAAGTCTTTAATCCATTTTGAGTTAATTTTTGTATATGGTCTTAGGTAGTAGTCTAGTCTCAGCCTTTTGCATGTGGTTGTCCAGTTCTCCCAGCACCATTTATTGAAGAGATTATTGCTGCCCCACTGTAAGTTTTTGGCTACTTTGTCAAAAATTAAATGTCCATATATGTGTGGGCTTGTTTCTGGGCTTTTAATTCTGTTCCATTGACCTGTATTTCTGTTTTTAATTCCAATACCATGCTGTTTTGATTATTATTACTTTGTAGTAGAGTTTGAAGTCAGGGAGCATGACTTCTCCATTATTGTTTTTGGTTTTTTTTCCCCCTGAGGACTGTTTTTGCTATCTTGGATTGCTTGTAGTTCCAAATAAATTTTGTGATATTTTGTTCTATATCTGTGAAGAATGTCTTTGGAATTTTTATGGAGATGACAATGAATCTATATGTTGTCTTGGACATTATGGAGATTCTGACTATGCTAATTCTTCCAATCCATGAACACAGAATAGATTTCCATTTCTTTATGCCATCTTCTACGTCCCTGGTCAATGAAATGTAAACCAGAACTTCAGTGAAATATAGCCTCACACCTGTGAGAATGGCTATCATACAAAAAAAGAAATAATAAGTACTAACGATGATATAGAGGAAAAAAGAACTCTTATTCACTGCTGGTGGGAATTGAGAATAGAAATTCTGTATGATCTAGTTATTCCTCTACTGGGTATTAATCCTAAAAACACAACAACACTTATTTGCAGACATATATGTGCCACCCGTGTTCATTGCAGCATTATTTACAACAGCCAAAATCTGGAAATTACCTAAATGCCCATCAACAGATGAGTGGTTAAAGAAGATGTGGAATATACATACATGATGGAATATTATACCACCATCAAAAAAGGAGAAATTCTGTTATTTGCAGCAACATGGATGAACTTGGAGAGAATTATGCTTGGTGAGATAAGCCAGGAGAAAAACAGACATTGCATCATATCACTCATATGATGTGTGTAGAGATAGAAAACAAACTAATGATCTAAATTAAACAATAGTAGATTTCAAAAAGGGAGAGAACTAATCCCAACAACAAAAGACTTTTAATGGGAAAAAAGGCATATCATAGGGTGTACAGGGATAGGAGTAAATGGGGTAAAGGGGCTTCATTGTAAAGTGAAGGCAAAAAAGGAAATAGTGGTAAACTTACTGCTCTATATACAGATGTAAAGTTTCTATCATATATACCTCAAATCAAGTCAATGTCAGAATGAATATTCCTTTAATAAAATCAATTAAAAAGTTAATGTGTGCAAAGAATGGCATCCCAGGATATAGTAGGCTTTCAATAAACACATATTAGTACCATAAAGATAAAGAGACTCAAAATGCCTTGCATGCAAAGGCATTTTAGGTAATGATCGAGTAACAAAATACTCTAATTGGCATAACTCTGCCTTCCATACTCACCCCACCTCCAATTCCACTCCCCACAAAAGAGCCTTTTGCCCGGAGATGTAACCTGTAGAAGGCAGAGAAGGTAACACTGCTTCCAAAGAAACAATCAACAAAATTAATGTAGAAGTTCCACAAGCATCAGTGAAAGAATCCCCAGAAACAGCAGGTCTCAAGGGTGGCATACATATTTCTTATAGGTCTTAAATATCCTCCAGATGGTCTATGAACTTCCCTACAGATTTAAAGTAAAAGTGAGAAGAGTTGGAAAGAGCATGTCACTGCTGTAAATATGGGTCTCCTGATCTGGATAAAGTATGTCCCAGAAAACAGACATAATCAACAGATGAATTCATTAAATAATTATCAGTTGTCCTTAAGGAACCTTGGAGAATGAAAGGCATTTCAAAAGATTAGAGAAGGGAAAACATTATCTTCATAGTCATAAAAGGTGCATTCTGTGATGTATTTAGCAAAGATTCCAGACAAAATTCTAAGGACTATTATTAAATAGTTTTTAAGTGGTTGAAAAATAAAGGAGATTGGACAAAAATTTAAAAGATTGACGGTATCTTACTTTACTGAGGAAAAGAATGTATTGAACAGCGCTTATCAAACTTTAATGAGCCCTGTGAGAGTCACCTGCGATGTTGTTAACATCTGATTCAGTGGGTCTGGATGGGGTCTGAAATTCTGTTTCTAATAAGTTTTCAAATGGTGCCAATTCTACTTGTCACAGCATGACACTTTGCATAGTTAGGCTATAGAGTACTATCATGTATTCTTGGAAAAATATTTTAATTGGAGAAAAATTTGTAATATCCATTAGGATTTTAATGCCTGTGTGCCTTTTAATAGGGCAATTCTATACTTAGGACTCTACACTATATGAGCTCTTTCTCATTTGATGGACATAAAAGGATGTTTATTAATTATAGCAACAAAAAATTGGAAGCATCCTAAATGACCATCAGTAGAAAAATAGTAATTTGTGATAAATTCAGGACTATTTTGAAGCCACTAAAGAGAATGTTTATTGTCATGGAAGACCTTGGGTATTTCAGTAAGTGAGATAATAAAGAGCACTATCAACATATATTTTTTTAAGAAACAAAAAGAATGTATATTAATGTATATACATGCAAATATAGGAGAAAATCCATTTCAGAATATTTTCCTCTGTCAAGACACAGAACTAAAATAGGTGAGTGAACCACATATTCATATGTTTATCCATGCTGTCTAAATAAAAACTCCTGTTTTCTCTCCTCACATCACTTCTGATACTTAATGTGTAAATATCCCACACCAAACAATCTAAAACTAACTACCTGGAGTTAGACCCCAAGGTTAAGGTTTCCATCCCACTGGGCTGAGATGTCAATCTATTTCTGAATATAAATCAGGAGTCCTAAGAGCCTCTCTTCAGATTTGGTAATTTACTAGAAGAACTCACAGAACTCAGAAAAGCAGTTTACTTACTACTGCTGACTTACTAGAAAGACTACAACTCAGGAACAGTCAGATAGAAGGAATGCACAGGGCCAAGTGTGGGCAGGAGCAAAGAGCTCCCACGCCCCTCGTAGTGCACCACCCTCACCAAAACTTGATGTGATATATTCACTAACCTGGATGCTTTTTGGACCCCTTCCATTAGGGTCTATTTTGGAAGCTTCATTAAGTAGGCAAAATTGATTAAATCATTGGTCATTGATGATCAGCTTAAACTTCAGTCCCTCTTGCCACTCTGGAGGTCAAGAGATGAAGCTGAAAGTTTCAACTCTCTAACCACAGGATTAGTTCCTCTGGCACCAGCTCTCTTCTTTTCAGGTTTTCCAAAAGTCATCATTAACATAAACTCAGGTGTGGTAGACAGGACTTGTTAGGAATAACGGAAGACATTTCTTACCCCATTCCTCCTTTATTCTTCAGTTATTCAGGAAATTTGGTTATTTCAAGAACCTGTAAAAGATGCTCCTCTCACTCTATCACTTAGGAAGTTACAAGGATTTTAAGCACTCTGTGGCTGGAACTGGGTAAAGAAACCGAACACATACCTCTTATTATTTTACAATGTCTTTATCAATTAATCGGGTCCAAGAACTGTAAAATGAATTTATGATTGTTAGAAATGACCAAAACCAGATCCCATTCACCAAGAAGAGTCATCTCTTGTGGTATTCACCAGGACTCTGTCTTAGTCCTATTTTAAAAACATATTTATGTGTGACTATCATAGGAAAACAAAAAAGATATTTGTAATTATAATTTTATTATATATTACATATATACACCCACATATATTTCTCCACAATATCACGTTCATTTGGGGATATTGATATTGCATTTCAGTCAATCTTTTGCACCACACCTACAGCAAGAGTTCTGGTGTCCTTAACCACCGCTTTTCTCCTCTACTCACCATCAATTCCTCAAGTCCTGCATCCTGTTGTTTTTGTTGAGATTTATTTGGTCATTCATTTCATTTCATTTATTTTCCATATATGAGTGAAGACACTGTATTTTTCTTTTTCTTTTACTTACTTTGCTTAACATGACTCCCTCCAGTTCCATCAGGATTGTTGCAAAAGGCAAAATTTCATCTTTTTAAACTGTGGCATAGAATTCCACAGAGTATATATAATAGAGCTTCTTTATCCAGTCATCTATTTATGAGCATTTAGTTTGTTTCCTTGTCTTAGCCATTGTGAATTCTGCTATAAACATAGGTGTGCAGATGCTTTTTCTGGTTAAAGATTTTGCCTCCTCTGGGTGAATGCCCAAGAGTGGGATTGCTGTATCGAATGGCAGATCCATCTTTAGTTGTTTGAGGTGTCTCCATACTGTTTTCCAAAGAGGATGCACCAATTTACATTCCCACCAACAGCATAGGAAGGTTCCTTTTTCCCCATACCCCCTCCAACACTTGCTATTTCCAGTCTATTTGATACAGCCCATTCTCACTATGGTATCTCACTGTGTTCTTAATTATCATGTCTGTCATTTTGAGTGATGTAGAACATTTTAAAGGTATCTGTAGGATATCTGTCATCTTTTAGATATGTGTCTATTCAGTTCTTTTGCCCATTTTCTTAGTGGGTCTTTTTTATTCTT
This sequence comes from Solenodon paradoxus, assembly GCA_004363575.1. Lineage (NCBI taxonomy): Eukaryota > Metazoa > Chordata > Mammalia > Eulipotyphla > Solenodontidae > Solenodon > Solenodon paradoxus. Next base: position 697,296 of record RJWH01000378.1, read on the forward strand.
GAGGAGTATGAGCTCTTTATATATTTTGGAGATCGACCTCTTCTCTGATGTATGTTGTATGAATACCTTCTCCAATTCCATGGGTTGTCTTTTTGTTTTGTTGGTGATTAAAAGAAATCAAAAGGATATGCAGATTTTCAATTTGATGTAATACCAGTTGTTTAGTTTTGCTTTGGTTTCTTTTGCTATTGCTATTACTTCTGTGACAACATCGTTGAGGATGAGGCCCTGGAGTATATTTCCCACATATTTCTTTTAAGTATTTTATGATTTCAGGTGTAATATCCAGGTCTTTGATCCATTTTGAGTTGACTTTTGTGTATGGTGCTAATGAGTAGTCAATTTTCTTCCTTTCTTTTTCTTTTTTTTTCCCCCCCTCAGGTGTCTGTCCAGTTTTCTCAACACGTTTGTTTGAATATACTTTCTTCCTCCTTTGTATGCTCTTGGCACCTGTCCAAATAGGTATGGTTTTATTTCTGGACTCTCGATTTGATCACACTAATAGATGTATCTTTTTTTGTTTCAGAATCACACTGCTCTGATGATGGTCTCTCTGTAATATAGTCGGGGATTCCTCTGCTGTTACTTTTTTCTCTTAGGATAGCTTTGGCTATTAGACACTTTTTATGGTTCCATATAAACTTCAGTATTACATGTTCCACTTTCTTGAAAACTGTCCCTGGGATTGTAATGGGAATTGCAATAAACACATATTGGTTTGGGTAGAATAACCATTTTTAATATGTTGATTCTTCCAATCCATGTACATGGAATGTTTTTCCATCTCTCTTTTTTTTTTTTCAGTTTCTTTTGTTAAAGTTTTGTAGCTTTCATTGTAGAGCTCTCTCACCTCCTTTGTTAAGTTTATTCTGAGATACTTGCTCTTTCTTGGTGCTATTTTGAATGGCATTTCTTTGTTAATTTCTTCTTCCTCTACTTCATTATTTGCATATAGAAATGCTGCTGACTTTGTGTGATGATTTTATGTCATGTCACTTTGTTGCATTTATTTATTACTTCTAGCAGTTTTTTCACAGAGTCTTTAGGGTTTTCTAGGTAAAATATATCTTATCAAAATTTCAAATAGTGTCAGAATGGAATAAAAGTCAAAATTTTTGAATGATTGAAATTAGGAATTACAAGATATCCTGTGTTACCGGAAATTTTGATCCAATCTAAGACAATTAAATTGATTTCAGATCCATGTAAAGGCCTAATCTTAATTCTAAAAATCCAGCAATGAAAGTACAAAATGGGGGAAACATGATTTAGTAAAATCTCATTTGATAAGACCACATATTTAGCTGACACTCTAAATGAGTTAAAAATATAATTTGACTGCCACAGATATCTGATTGAAAGAAGCTGAAAGAAGTTTCCTCAAGATCCAAATTAGGAGTAAAGAGCAAATTTTATGAAGAAAAATTGTAGGTCCACATAAAGGAGAATTTTAGTTTTTCTTGAAAATAAGCTAAATGGATTATTTTGTAAGATAGTATTCCTGATTAGATGGAGATGTCCAAAAAGGGAACAAGCTGCCTCTTGCTGATAGAAGTATAAAAGCATCATCAGATAGATGACCTTTAAGAGCAATTTGGGGATTCTAAAAATTCCTATGACATGAATGAATATTTGAAGTAATTTTAATGTTTAAAACAATATTACATCACTTCTTGAACAAATAATTTGATTCATTTGATAAATTCTACTAGTAATGAGAGTCTTTCGATAGGTATAGAAAGTATAAAAAGTGGTTTGGGAGTTTTCTGACTCCTAACATGGTGTACATTTCTTTGTAAAAGTTACCTCCTTAAAATCCAAAACTGAAAGAGATTATGAACATCTAGTTCACAGCAATCTCATTGAAGATGAAGGAGAATTGAGTGCTTGAAGCAGACAGAATTCTTCATACTCAACTTCCATCTGGCTAGTAGAAGTGAGAAGGACTTCTTTGTCTTTCTTCAGCGTACTACCACTGTTACAATAATTCAAGGATATCTAGTGCTAAAGATAACTGCTCACTAGTTAAGACAGTTGAAGTGGAGTGGCAATTCTTACACAGTGCTTATATACTCTGAAAGTAGTTTTTAGGGATATTCCAGAAACAAAATCCCCCACTTCCAAGGCAATGGAACTAAAGAACCAGAACTAAAGAAAATATTTCTGCCCCGAAAGTAGAGGTCTAAGTCTGAAGACTTTACTGAAGCTGATGGGTGCTTTCTTATCAAAGATTTCCATATTGCCATGCAGAAAACTACTGTGCCATACATTTATTTTTTAACTACCCCCCCCCAAATAAAATTTCTCATCCTGATAGTTTCACGGTGTAATTGTTTCATGCCATAAAATTGCTACTGGTTACTGTGATCTGCGTATTGGTTTTGGTGTATATATTATCAAGCTAGAAAAAAGTAAAGTAAACATTCAAAGCAAAAAGCAAATAGATCCACTTGGGAGATAACCATTGTGTACAGGAGGCAAAGGCATTGTTTCTCCATGTGTAATGATCTTGCTCTAAAACTTGGTGCAAATGGGTGATGCATACTGGTAGTTACAAGCCCTCCAGGAAGAAAAATGACACTGAGTTGTAGTATTTATCAATTTACATGGTATGAATATCCCCACCATGTTCAATTCAAGCTACATAGACACTATTGAATTTGGGGTTGCAAAGAGATACATTAATAGGCTCTGATGGATCTAGCAAAGCTACTCAATTGGAAGTGCGAAGACAAATTTAGTTGAGTATTTAGAGTAAAAAAAACAAACCCAAATGCCTAAGAATATTGGCACCTGGGGTGAATCTTTCTTAAAAAGAGATTTTGAGGTTTTTAAGCCTGGTTTGGATCTGTCACATTAAAATAAAGCAGCATTTGTTTCTTTTTCCTATCCTTTTGCCAACTATTCTGATCAGGTGTCTAAATTTGCTTTCTTACTAAAAAGTATTTTAAGAATGAGAATTGCAGTGATTCTAATATTTATCTTGAGGTGTTTCCCATCATTATGAAGTTTAATATGTATTTTTATATTAAAGAGGAAACTTGAATAACAATGTTATGTAGTTAAAGAAGAAACATAATTATGTAACTTTAAAATTATTTCTTTTCTCCATAAAATATCTACATAAATAATTTGATCCCATTCAAGATAATGAAATCTATTATTTCAGGTTGATATTTTTTGGTGGAAAAGAAGAGAGACATAAATTGTTAGCTCTATATCTTAATACCCATTTCTAATTCCTTTTTTTTTTTTTTTTTTGCCTTCCTGAATAAAATCTGGACAACTAGCCAGCACTTATTCAGACTTCCTTGAAGTTAGACTGGAAAATTCTATGATGAACAATGGTCTGTCCAATGGGATGTACGTTGGAACCTACTTAGAGCTTATGGGAAGAAAAGAACAGGTGAAACTGTCAGCATTCTCTTTCCTCTGCCTCCTTTCTGTCTAAGTGTGAATATGATGCCTAGATTGGAGATGACACAACTAGCATGATGATGAAATCATCATTTTGGACATAAAGATACAGATTGGAAAGAGAGAGAGGTTGGATAACTCTTAACAACGCAATTTAACCATCGTCTAGACCTGGAGTGCCAACATCTAGATGTCTTGTTCTGTGAGAAAGCAGGTCTATTTTTTTCTAATAGCTTAATTGAAGTATTGTTTATATGCCATAAAATTCACCTAAGTATCCTAAGTATCCAGGTCAATGAGTTTCAGTATATTAATAGAGTTTCATAGCCATCACAATCCACTTGTTCTCCCAAGCTCATTTTCTTTTTTAAAATTTATTTTATTGAAGGAAAATTGCATTATAACATTAAATAGGTTTAAGGTGCACATCAAAGTAAATCCACATCTTTATCTAATACATTAAGTTCACCATGATTTCATTTTTTCCTTCATTATACAAGATTAACTGTCCTTTTTGTGCCCCCTAACTTCCCCTATTTCTTCCTATACCCACTGATTTAGATTTTGGGGAGGTGAAAGTCTATTATTGGATTTATTTCATTTTTAAAGTCTGTTTTTGTTTAATTTAGACCATTTATTTGCTTGCTATCTCATACACCTATGAGTGACATAATATGATGTCTGTCTTCTTCCTTACAGCTTAGCTCACTAAGTTTAATCCCATGGTCCATCTATTTTGCTACAAATGGCAGAATCTCACCTTTCTGATAGCTGAGTAGCATTCCATTGTGTATGTGCGTGCAGATATATACAATCTTCTTTATCCACTCATCTGTCAATGGGCATTTAGGTTGTTTCAAGCACTTGACTGTAGTAATGCTGCAATGAACATGGAGATGCATATATCTCTGTTTTCTAAAGTGATTGTACCATTTTGTATTTCCACAGTGCATGAGTTTCAACCTTCCCAAATTCTTGCCAATATTAATATTATTTATCTTTTTTATTATAAGCATTCTTTATAGGTACATAGCAGTATCTATGTCTTAAATTTTATTCTCCTATGTACTAATAATATTGAGCCATTTTTAATGTGCTCTTTAGTCATTTGTATGTTTTCTTTAGAATGGTAAAATGTCTGTACAAGCCGGCTGTCCACATTTCATTAGACTGTCTTTTTAAGCTTTTCTGTAAAGACTCTTTATAGGTTTTGGATGCACACCTTCTGTTAGATACATCATTTGCAAATTTTCTTCCCAATCTGTGACTTATCTTTTTACTTAATTTTGTCCTTTGAAGCAAAAAAACGTTCATTTTAATAAAGTCAAATTTATCAATATTTTTTCCATTTATGGTTTGTGATCTTAGTGCCATACCTGAGTTCTTTGTTAACCCAAAGGCATGGAGATTTATTCCTATGTATTTTTACAGAAGTTTAACCAGTTTAGATATTTTAGGACTAAGATTCTTTTGGAGCTAATTTTTAGCATATTGTGAGACACAATCTATGCTTACTGGCTTGCGGAATTTATTTATTACATCTATATCTTATTTTCTCTTCATGTTGATTAACAAAAATGGATCAAAATATTAAAAAGGAAGGGGAAAATAAAAGTAAAATAAACACAGATTAAGCCCTGTCCTTCATATGAGCCCACCTTCACTTTCTTTTCCTCTGGCAACCTCAGCCTTGCTGTTACAATCTTAAAGTTTATTTTAGTTTTACCTTATCAATTTGCTTGCATTATTTCCTTGTATTTTATGTATAGGTAGAATAATCCAATAATTCTTTTTCATTTTTACTCACCTCACTCAGTAATATAACCTCACCCTCACGTTCCCTCCATGCTGAGTGGCAAAATTTCACCTTTTATGGCAGAGTCATACTCCAGTGTGTGTGTGTGTGTGTGTGTGTGTGTGTGTGTGTGTGTGTAGCAGATACTTTTTATCCATTTATATAACAGTGAACACAGGTTGTTTTTTTTTTATATATCCTGGTTATTATAAATAGTGCTGCAATAAACATGAGTGCATAGAAACCTACAAGTGGGATTGCTGGATTATATGATCATTCTAGTTTTAATTTTTTGAGAAATCTCTACACTGTTTTCTAAAATGGCTGCACAAATTGTCTACCAACAGTTTATGAGGATTCCTTTCTTTCCACACCTTCATTAACATTTGCTGTTTCTTGTAATTTTTATATAGGACATTTTTCTTTTTTTTGTATATGGACTCAATGGGCTCATCACTATTTATTGAAAAGACTGTTCTTTCTGCATTAATTGTTTTTAACTTTTTGTTGAAAATCAATTTGTCATAAACATAAGGGTTTATCTCTGAAGTCTCATCTCTGTTCCATTGATCCATGACCCATGAGGAAGGTCATTAACTGTGGGCCAAATTCAGCCCAACACCTTTTTTGTAAATAAGGTTTTATAGAACACAGTCATTTCCATGTGTTCACACCTTATTTGAACTGCTTTTGCACTATGACTGCAGAATTCAGTAATTGCAATAGAGTCCACAAAGTCTCAAAAACTTACTATATCTGCCACTTTATAAAAATAATTTGACAGCCACTAATCTACATGCTTATCCTTATTTCAGTAGTCTTGATTACTGTTGCTTTATAGTAAATCATGAAATCAGGTAGTGTAAATCCACCAAATTTGTTCTTAGTTAAAATTGTTCTGATTATCCTAGGCACTTTGCATTTCCAAATAAATTTTAAATTTTGTAATCTATATGTCAGTTTCTGGAAAAAAAATAGCATGCTAGGATTTTAATAGGACTCGTATTGGATCTACATATCATTTTGGGGAGGACAACTGTTGTGACAATATTGAGTTTTCCAATCCATAGGCATGACATCTCTCTGTTTATTAGGTCTTTAATTTTTCTCAGAAGTGTTTTTTATTGTTTACTGTTCAAATCTTTGTTTTCTTTTGTTAATCACATTTCTAAATATTGTATATTTTGTGATGTTATTATAGATGAAATTACTTCTTCAATTTTATTTTCAAATATTTTTATTTCTACTATATAGATTTACAATTGATTATGTATATTAATCTTCTATTCTGTGAGTTAGCTAAATATTTTATTACTTTCCTTATATTTTTATAGCTTTTAAAGAATTTTCTACATATAGTTCATGATATATGTGAATAAACAAAGGTTTGTTGTTTCTTTGCAAATGTGGACTGGATTTTTTTCAGACTTACTACACTGATTAAAACCTCCAATTAATGCTAAACACAAGCACTGAAAATAGAAACTTGATATTTTTCTCTAATCTTAAGAATAAAGCTTTCAGTCTTTTACCATTAAGTATGAATTTAACAATGGGTTTTTTTTCACAGATGTCCTTTATAAGGAAATTCCCTTTTGAGATTTTTTTAAAACTATAAATAAATGTTGGATTTTTTCAAATGTCTTTTTCTGAAATAATTGAGATACTCATGTGAGTCTGTTACTCTGGTCTATTAACATGGTATTCCATATTAATTGATTTTAGTTGTTAAACCAATCTTGCATTCCTGGAACACATTTCATTTGCTGATGGTGTATACATACTCCTGAATTCTGTTTTCAAATACTTACTAATGATTTTTGCATATATGTTCATGCCATTTGATAGTTTTCTTTTCTTTTCATGTTGGTGCCTGTTTTGTTATCAGGATAATACAGGTCTTATAGAATTTGTTGAGAGATGTTTCCTCCTCATCCACAAATAATTAGAAGTATTTATAAATACTTTTTAAAATATATCAATAAAATCACATAGATCTGGCTTCTCTTTGTGAGAGATTTTTAATTGCTAATTGAATTTTTCCTGGCTATAGTTATACTCAGATTATTTATTTCTTCTTGAGTCAGTTTTCATAAGTTATGTCTTTCTAGGCTATTCCATCTGAGTTTCTAATTTATTGCCATAATACTGTTTTGAACAGCTCAGGAAAATTGAGGTGGCTGTAGTGGTTCCAGCAGCAGCAGCAGCTATGGTAGCAGCAGAGAATTTTTGACTACTGCCAGAAAACAAAGCTCAGTAGGAGAAGAGATCCAGAGAAGTTATCCAGGGAAGTGACATGGATGCTGCAGGTTACAACATATTTGTAAACTCAGACAAGCACAGAGCTGGCAGGGCCTAACTGCTGCAAAGAAGACATGTTCCAGACAGTGCTCATGTGGATGTGCGAAAACTCAAGGACTGTGTTTGTGACTCATTGTATACCTAGCTATTTTACTTTCTGTTTTAAAAGCTTCCAACAAAGAATTGTAATGTAGATTTTTTTACCCATGTTGTTGATTGCTAAATGTTGATCTGAATAGAGGTGCCCTTAAAAAAATCATGTGACTGCTGTTTGAGATCACTATTTGGCAGTACCTATCTGTGTCAAAAGACATTTTCAAAGATAAGAGACACAAAATCTCATTATAGAATAGCATTAACAGATGAATATTTGTAATTAATATTGATGATCACTAAAATGAACCTTAATTAAGCAAAAATGTCATCTGAAAATGAATGTCATGAAGTGAATTCTATTATTCTTATTACTAAACATGTCTTACAAAAATGTAAAAATTCAATTATTATTATATTTTTAATTTCATCAATAAAATGTATGAAAATGTATTTTCTCATTTATATAAATATGTGCATCATGTCTTTGATTTTGTATTTTAGCCTGCAAAATTTAAAATACTATCTGGCCCCTTATAAAAAGTTTTCCAACCCCAGTCTAAGGCTATCTGCCGAGCAAAGATTTATCCTCTTTAGAAAAAAATAGCATCTCTAGACCTCTAGAATTTTTCATGTATAATGTCTGCCATTCAGAGAAAATTTTAATAGGCATTCCAAGCAATAGCACTAAATGACTGACAACCAAGAAAAAGACAGATGATAGAAACAGGTGTAGATATTGAAGCTATCAGGCAAGAAAATAAAGTTTTTAAAAAGATTAAAAGATGGATAATTTCACAAGATCATTGACTTACATGAGAAAATACTCCAAATATCACACAATCTAGGTAAATAGCATAATACTCAAAAAATTAATTTGTAAAACATTACCATACTTTTTCTTTCAAATTTTGGGGCTGCTTACCCTTTTATTGTCTCTGCATAATAACAATTTATAATATTATTTTATATTGGAAACAAGACATAATTTAATTTTCCCTATAACAAGGTTGATCATTTCCTGAGTTTGTAGCAATCTGGGGTGCTATTTCCTCAGCTCCAGACTCTCAGGACACACAGTGTGAGAGATGCTAAGATACAATCCAATGTATTGGGGTACATAAACTTTGTGACATTTTACACAGACATACTTATTCTTTGTGGCACTCTTATAGGCTTTTGTTCATCCAGTGCAGGAATTCCTGATAAATGTTGTTTTTCACAATTCTTATAAGAAAAATGCATGGTACATTTATAATTATATGTGCTATGTTACTGAAAATATTCACAACAATAGAGAATTTTAGTTTGTATCAGATGTCAATAAGAACCAAATCTACCACTTGGTATTTTACATGTTTAATATTTGGAAGAATTCTCCACAGACTGTTTTTGACTCTCCACCTTTCAAACTTTGTTCCTTCTCCACTATAAATGTCCTTCCAGTTGTGTAAACCATGACATGTCCATGTTGTGTTACCACCTTTGGTCCTGTACCTATGAATCCCGATGCAGAGTAATTCATTACAGGAGACAGTAGGAATAGTCCTAGGATCTATTCTAATATTACAACAGTCACCAATAATTTAGTTATACCTGAAAGTGACTATAAACCACATAAATATATCCTTTGAAACAAATGTATCCCTAGCTCAAGTTCCTTTGGCTAGATTATAAAATTGAGTGAAACCACTCTAAAATGAAGGGAGAGTTGTAGAGAAAAGAGACAATAGTTTATTACAATAAAAAACATGTAATTTTTGCAACATTTACAAAAATATACTTCTTTGTAGATGCATTGCTAGGACCTCACCCAGGACGTTGGAAGAGATCTAGGCAAATAACGTCTTAAAATTTTGTAGAAAGACAAATGAGACAAAACAGCAAAGATTAAGTACTGGAGATTTAGGAAGCCAGATGATAAGGGTCAGGAGTAAGAAAGACTTTCCACAATGTGCCTTTTTATCATTTGGATATTTGTATACCTACTAAAAATCAAAATATTTTACGAGAGGTCAAATACTGTTATTGGAAATGAGTGGTAGCTACAATAATCACAAAGTGCTTTTTATCAGAAAGTTAGTCTTTCTGATAAAAAGCAAGGGAGGGATGAGATTCAGGAACAATGGGTGTGAATAAAACAGTCTATCCGAGGACTCTGGGAGCTGACGACACCCTAAATACTGAGCAAGTAACAAGATGAACATTTCTTATTGCCCTTCAGTCTCTTCCTTCTTAAAGGGTCCAAATATTATGCCGCGATCTAGCCAAGAACTGCACAATGTGATTTCACAGGATCAGACTTCCTGCTTTTATAAAGTCAGTAAGTGTGGAACTCTAGAGGGGCACTTGTCCCTCTCCACATGCGTCTACTGAGCACTGAAATGTGGCTACCTCTATAGCTCTAAGTATAAAATAAGTATTGTATTTCAGTTATTTAGTACAAATAATCATCCTACAAATAAATTTCACAAAAAATTAATTTGATTATACATTAAAGAACACATTAAAATTAATTATTTTGCTGTTGTTGGTTTTTGTTTTTGTTTTTTACTATTTAAAATAAGACGAGTAGAATCTTTTTTAAGAGAGCAAGGAAGGAAGAGAGAAGAGTCAGAAGCACTTAGAGAAGGGAAAATCATTGCTGTTTACATGTTCATTCTTGGTTTTTCACCCCAGTCCTGGATTTTAAACCTGGGTCGTTGGGCTTTATGTAATCTGTACATCAGCATCTCAGTTGCCTGGGCCACAAAGGCATGTCCCGAAAAATTTATATTACTTAGGTGTCAAGTTGCATTTCTGTTCATGAGTGCTTCTCTAAAGGTGCACTTTGCCAGCTCCTCCAGTGTGCACAACTAATAATGACAGCTGTTGGCACACCCATGTCGGCTTTGTCACTTTTATAGAGAAAGCTAGTTTTAAATATCAAGAGTTAAGAAACCCCAAAATGACAAAATTACATATCTATCACTACACTGAACAGACTCGTTAAAGTGTTATATAATTACATTATTTCCCAAGTTTGAAATTATCTCAAGAATTTTCTTTAATAAGAAGTTCCTCTGAAAGGTTCATTCTAGTTTTTCTTAATTACCATTTCACTTTATGCTTCTTTAAAATACCCTTTGTAAAATAAGAATGATGAACTTCTATAATCTTTAAAAGTAAATCTTAGAAGAAAAAAGTGCAAGAAAAAAACATACTAAAGCTAAGTGATTTAAGTTGCTGAAATTATTTACTGCAGTAAATATTGTGCTGACTCACATTTCAGTATCAGTGGGTTGACAGATCAAAAACTTGTGGGATGATGGTTCAACAACATATGAGAATCAATCTATTTGATACACCACAAAGAAAGAACAAAGAGAAAAAAACGTAATCATTTCAACTGACACAGAAAAACTCAGCACCCTTTCATGATAAAAATAATCAATAAATAGAAACAGAAAGAAACTATCTCCTATAATAAAAGTCATTATAAAAAACCACTAGGCAACATCATATTTAATTATGAAAGATTCAAAGTTTTTCCTCTAAGATCAGCAACAGGAATAAGATACTAATTATTGCCATTTGTATTCAACATAGTGCTAGAGCAATTAGGTAAGAAAAAGAAATTTAAGGCATAAAAATCAGAAAGAAAAAAGTAAAATGATCTTTTTCATACACATGTTCTCACACACACATACAAATGTTAGGATTAATAAACATATTCAGCAATTATTCAGCAATGTTGAAAGAGCAAAATCAACACTCGAAACGTAGCTGTATTTCTAAACACTAACAATAAACAATTTGAAAAGATAATAACAGAATAATTCCATGTATAACATTAAGGAATAAACTAAAGAGAAATAAAGGATTTGCATAATTGTAACTACAAAATGTTGCTGAAAGAAATGAGGAGACAAAAAAATTTTAAAAAGGCATTCCATATTCATGAATTGAAAGATTAGACAGTGTTAAGATGTATATAATCCCCAAAGCAAACTATAAATTCAATACAATCACCAACAAAATCTCAGTGACCTTTTTTCAGAAATAGAAAAATCCATCTTAAAACTCACATGGAATCTCAAGAAATCTAGAACAACCGAAATAACCTTGAAATCCACAAAGCTGGGAGTCTCACATTTCCTGATTTCAAATTTTGCTACAATGCTATGATAACCAAAATACTGTAGTAGTGACATACAGGTAGACATATGGAATAATGGTAACAGAGAGTCCAGGAATAAACCCTTATATATGTAGTCAAATGATTTTCAAAAAGACACCAAGACCATCTAATGGGGAAAGGATAGTCTTTTCAACAAATGGTGTTGGGAAAATTGGATGTACATACACAGAAAAATGGAGTTAAACTTTTGGATCACTCCATATACAAAAATTAACTCAAAACTATCAAACCGTAAGACACTTTAATTAACCCTAAAAGAAACTCCATACCCATCAAAAACCGTTCTCCATTTTTCTCTCTAGTCCCATTGATCTACAAACCTGCCTATGTCAGTACCACACTGTCTTGAGTTCTGTCACTTTTTATGCTTTAAAATCAATGATACTACTAATACTAATATACTAATAATACTTTAGCTTTTTCTTTCTCAAGATCATTTTATCTATTCTGGGTCACTTGCATCCCCCAAAGAATTTTAGAATCAGCTTGTCAATTTCTACAAAGAAGATAGAATCTAATAAGGATTACATTGAATAGGTAGATTCATTTGAAGATATACTTTTTCAGGCAGGACTGATGAAGGTAAGTAAGTAGGTAGGCATGTAGGAAGAGGGAGGAGAAAAGACATTATTTATTTACTTACTGGTTCGTTTTGGTTGTTTCCCCTGACGCAGGTTGCAAACCCAGTTTGGGCTTTATGTGGACTATGCTGCAGCCGCAGAGGTAAAGTCTAAGCCATTGGGGCATCCAACAAAACTAAAAATTTTAGTCAATGAATATGGAATGTCTTCTCATTTACTTACCTTCTGCAATTACTTTCAATAGTGTTTTGAAGTTTTCAATGTACAAATCTTGCCTTCATTTGTTCAATTTACTTCTAAATATTTTATCTGAATGCTGTGGTAAATACAATTGTTTCCTTCATTTTATTTTCAGATTGTTTATTGCTAGAAATGAAATTTATATTTTTGTATATTGACACTATATCCCTCAATCATTCACTAGTTCTAGAACTTTTATGAGTATGTATTAGGATTTTCTACGTACAAGATCATGTCTTCTTCAGATCGGGATAGTTTTACTTTTTCCTTTTCGATCTAGATGCCTTTTAAGAATTTTTATTATTTATTATTTATGTTACTTAATTTTTTATCTATTTTATTGAGGTATTGATGCTTTTTTTATTGCCTTTATCACACTGGTTATACCCTTCAATACAATGTTGAATAGCAATGATGAGAACAAGTATCTTTGTCTCTTTTAAAATTATACAGAGAATTGGTTTCTCATCATTCAATATGATTTGAGCTACAGGATTTCAGAGATGTCCAATATTTCAGGTATGTGGCTCTATACTTACTTCTCAGTTCCTAAAATACCATATGAACTCCCTCAAAACTAAGATGAGAATGAATATTTCCCAGATATGGAGATTTTCTCAAGTGCAAATTTCTTTCTAGATTAAATTTATTTACCTTAAATTTGTTGACTCTTTGCTAAAAGTATTTCCTTTGTTACTTTTCATTTTAAGATAAATTACACTTATATAGTGTTAAGATGTAATGTTCCTTCAATAAAATTAATTTAAATGCACAAGATATATATTTATTTAAATAGGTCATCATAAAAAATAAAAGCACTTTTTTTAAAGGAAAAGTGCAGGTAAGAATGAAGGCAAGCAGAGGCAGGCAAGCAGGAAGACAGAGTAGGAAGAAGCACCTTTTTATTTATTGTTTGCTAGGTTGTTTCCGCCGATCCTGGGATGCGAACTCAGGACCTTAGGATATATTTGAACTGCACACAACCACTACTCTACCAGATTAAGGAAAACAGGGCTTCAGCCTGAATTTGACAACCTGGTTATCAATTTAAGGTCATCAGTCAATGGTCAAATCCACATTTACTGACAATAAAATAAATCAGAGATGTATATCAAAATTTAAATATTCCTGAGTGACAGTGTCCATGTGCACTTACTTGATTTAAATATCCCTCTTTCTTTTTGTATGACCATAGTGTCGAAGTTTTAGTCCTGGCCACTGTGACTTCTACTGCTGCCTGTTTTCTCCCTGAATAAGACACAAAGGAACCAAGGCACCAAGCTAACTCACAGAGGGAAAAACATAGCTGTTCTGGGTAGAAGTCCTGATTCCGAGCCAACATACCATGTTTTACCTCTCAAGCCACTGTTCTATTTTCCTTTTCCAAGTTCTTTTTACCTATACTTACTGTTTTCTAACAATTCACTTTCCATAACCCCTATAAGTTGAATCCTACCACCACTTCAGCTAATTTAAGACAGTGAATAATTGAAAGTGACCTATTGATGAACAAGTCACAGGACTTTTTTTCTGCTTAAACCTCCTCTTCCTTACTTTCACTAGACTGTTCTGTTGTGATGCAATGTACTCTTTCATTCTCACCAGGATGGTTCAGTTGTAGGAATGTTTGTGAAATATTCTCATTCTCAGAGCTGCTCTGTCTAGGGTGCAGGAGACCATTTCTTTTCCCACACTGATGTTCTCTTCTCTTGTCCCTATAATGCTGTTCTCCTAGCTCTTTTGTTGTGGTATCTTTGTGGAGTTTTTCTTTTTCCTCTTTGACCTTCCAAATGTGAACAAGGGACTGCTTAAAGGTTCAGTTTTCAGTTATTTACCTCCTCTCCTTTTATGTTTGAAGAGCCCATTAATCCTGTAAATCCAGACTTCAGAGCTCTTCTATGGTTTATGTCAATTACCATTCCTTCAGCATTTTCTTCAGGGACCTCTATTTTTGTCCCAGAACACTATCCTGAGCTTAGACACACACACCTCTAATTGCCTATTAGACAAGTCCACTGGCTATCATCCACTTCAAATTCAACAGACGTAAGTCAGCTTATCACCTTACTCTCCCTTCTACTAATCCCTCCACACCTCCCAAATAGTTCCCTCCTGGCTTTTCTATTTCTGTAAATGGTGTTACAACTTTCTCAATCCTGCAGATTTTCGAACTGGAAAAAAAGAGTTTTGTTTTAAATCTTTTTGACCATTTTCTCTCTATGGTCATTTAGTTTTATTGACCATTTTTTCAAAGTTATTTCTTCGTTCACCTTTTTGATGGATGATTGGTAGTATCTCTTAAAAACTCCAGTACACGTATTCTTTGACTTGAAAACAAATAAAAGCACCACTGCACAAATAATCCAAGACATCTAATCCCATGCTTCTTATATTTTGTATTGGAATATATTTGTCCCTAGTAAATTTGTCTCCCTTCTCTGATTTTTAGTCTGAATTGTGTTCATTAGTGTGAATTATTTGAAGGAGCCAGCTAAAAGACATTTTGGTAGAAAGAAAATATCCCACTGAAGTGAAAGATATGTCACAGATAGTATTTAAAGTGTATCATTCATATATAGGTAATGGCAAGTTATGATAACATGGCTATCTGTATGCAAAATGGGAAGTCAGGGCAAGACCACTTTTTTATCTTTCCTTTTGTGTTATTCACATCTCTTTTGGGACTCTGATTCTTTATTTTGTTAACATTTTGTTATTTCTTTTGTTTATATTGTTACATGCTGTTTTTCTTTTAAAGGAAAGCTGTTGTAGATAAGAATGAAGGTTGAGTAGGCAGGCAAATGGAAAGAGAAGGAAGAAGCATTTTTATTAATTTCATTTAGTCATACGTCTTGGCTATTCCTCCTGGTCATCACAGGATGCAAGCCAGGTTCTTGGGTTGTGCATGGATTGCACATGGCCAGAGGCAGTGGACCTTACGGTTACTCCACCAAGGTGTGCCTTTTTTATTTTTTTAAAGAAAAGTTGCTGGCAAGAATGAGGGCAGGCAAGCAGGCAGGCAGAAACAAAGGAGGAAGAAGCACAGCATCTTGGCTGTTCCCCTGGTCCCAGGTCAGGAACCGGGATCCTGAGGGTGTGTGAGGACTATGCTGGTCAGAGGCCACAGACTTAACCACTGAGCCACTAGGACATACCTATTACATGCTTTTAAGGATATTAAATTTGAAACTTACTCTGTGTGCATTTCATACCACACCCACCACTAGAGTTGCAGTGCCCTTTACCACCATCTTGTCAACTTCCTTCCCTGTTTCCACCCCTCTTCCATCCCCTTGATAGTCACAGACTGGAATCCTGTTAATTTTGTTGAGATTTTCCTGTTCATTTTCTTTGTTTCTTCATATTACACGGTATGAGTGGAACACTTCTGTACTTGTCCTTTTATTTCTGACTTTTGATCACCTACAATTCTACCCAGGTTTTTGCAAAAGACATTGTTTCATCTTTTTTAGCATCTACATAAAAATTCCATGAGTGTGTAGACCTATACCACAGCTTCTTCATCCAGTTGTTTGTTGATAGGCATTTAGATTGTTTCCATGTCTTGGCTACTGTGAACTGTGCTGCTATGAACACAGGGGTGCAGATATTTTTTCTGTTTAGAGTTTTTTTATTCTCTGGGTTTATGCTTAGAAATGGGATTACTGGATTGAGTGGTAGATCCATCTTATTGGATTTCTATAAAGTCTTCCAAAGAGGTTTCATTAAATTGTTTTCTCATCAACAATGTAGGAGTGTTCCTTTTACTTTATGCTCTCTCCAACACTTGTTGTTTCTAGTCTTTTTGATCCAGGCCATTCTCATTGACATGAAGCAGTATCTCATGTGGTTTTTATTTGCATTTCTCTAATGATGAATGATGTACAGCATTTTTTCATGTGTCTGGAGGTCATTTGTGTGTCATCTCTAGAAAAGTGACTACTCAGCTCTTCTGTTCATATTTTGAGTGAGTTGTTTGCTCTTTGTATATTTTGGAGGTTAAGCTCTTAACTGATGAATCCTGTGCAACTATCATCTCCCACTCAGTCATTGACTTTTTGTTTTAGTGGTGGTTTCTTTTGCTGTGCAGAAGATTTTTGGTTTGTTGTAGTCTCATTTGCTGAGTTTGGTACTCTTGATATTCTTAACACTTCCTTGCTATTGTCTTTCTAAGATCTTTTTCTGGTAGAAAATATGTATCCTTGATCTTTCTGTGTGATACCCAATACTTAGCCTTAGACTTTATCTCTTTATCAAAGATCACACATGCTTTCATTCATATTCTCTGTTATCTTTTTGGAAAATAAACCAATGTACTGGTCTCCCCAAAGATGTTAATTATTTGGGATATTTTGTTAGACTTCCGCTTCTTTTTGAATTTTCAAATACTTTCAAAATTTTTCAAGGGTTTCTAGAAAAGCAAAATTTTACACTAAAAAAGAACAAATATTTGATATTAGAAAAAATTTAATCCATATATTCACATAAGTTTTACTCAATAATTATATTTAAAAGAATTTGTCATACTTTTAGTTGAACTGAGAAAGACTCATACTAATGCATATGCTTATTTCAATATTAAAGTAGGAAAATTTGGAAATAAATTAAGAATTTATCTCTGGAAGACTGGTTCTATATGTACTACTATAAGGTAGCTAAGATATGCTGCTACGTGAAAAAAGTGTCAAGATAAAAGAGGAGAGAGAAAAAGAGAATGAGCTAAGTTGCTGTGTGGAGGGAAAACATGGCTTCCAACACCCAAAGAAGCTACAATCTTTATGCTCAGCAGAGTAAAGGGAATCTATCTTGGAGCCCCACCACACTAGAAAGCTGCAGTGAGTACCATCCACCCCCTCCACACCAGTGATTGACAGAGATCGTAAACACTGAGCTTGTTCACTGATTGGGGAGCTGCAAAGAGGGAGAGCCTCCTTCATCATAGGACCTCCATCATCATAGACACTTCAGTCCTTGTGCTCATAGAACACAGGGGACCACCTTCCTGAGAAAATCTTGATACTGGATAACTTATGTGGAGTAAGACTCATTTCTCCAGTAACCAAAGGAGCACACAGGGGCTGACTGCTATCTTGTCCCCCACCTGACAGAGGAGCAGCAGGTAGGGAGAACCCAGCTCCCATCATCCAAAGAAGCTATGGAGTATAGGGTATCTACCTGGGAGTCCTCTTACACTGGAAATCTGTGGAGAGTAAGTACCATCTCCCCTGTGAGCTTCAGAACTCACAGCAGCAGACTTTAAATTTGCTCTCTGGCTAGGAAATGCAAGAGAGAGTGAGCCCTGACCCCACTGTAACAAGAAAATCCAATCTCCTATCAGAGGTCCACAAAGAAGAACTGCCTCTCATGGAAGCTAGTGAACACAACTGAAACAGAATTAGTGGTCCACCACACTAGAGCATTCTAGAGAAAGGAAAAAGCGCTATCCTCCACTGAAGTCAGACGACTGGTACTGGCCATACCAGTACCCAACATCATCATTAGGAAGGAATTTAATGTAAAAGACAAAGAAAGTCATACTGTTCCATTCAAAGCAAAGAAGAAAGTCATGCTAAAAATCAAAGTCACCCCAGAAAACAAAAATGGTCCCCAGAGAAGAACTCCATTGACATTGACTGGAACAATCTAACACATAAAGAGTTCCAGATAATAGTTATAAAAAAGTGAATGAGATGCAGGAGGCACAACTACCCAAAAGTGACTAGAAAACCTCAAAGAAGAAGTGACAGATCAAAACGATATTGACCATGAAGCAAGTTCTAGTAGAAATGCTAGAGATAAAAGATGCAATCAAAGAATCGAGATAAAATAGAAATCTCCATAAACAGAATCTACCTTGCAGAGGAACAAATCTCAGACTGAAGATTAGATCACAGAGGCAACCCTCATGGAAGAGAAGAGAGAAACAAATTGAGGAAAAAAATGAAGAAATCCTATGAGAAATATCAGACATGATGAGAATAAAAAGCATAAGGAAGATCGGTATCGTGGAAGGAAAAGACAGGGGAAAAGGGACCAAAAACTTAAACTCATAATAGATGTAACCCACACCAAAATTTCTAAATATAAAAATAACTACCCCAGACACGTCACAGTAAAACCAGCAAAAGACAGCAACAAAGAAAATTATCAAAACTGCTAGAGAAAAGAAAAACATAATCTACAAAGGAACACCCACCAGACTATCATCAGACTTCTCAGCAGAAATTTTACAGGCTGAGAGAGTGGAACGACTTATTCAAAACAGAAAAAACTAAAACTACCAGCCAAGAATACTCTCTCCTGCAAAACTCTCATTCAAATATGATGGAAGAATAAACATCTTTAATAGTAAACACATGTTAATGGATTTTTCCCTCACCAAGTCTGTTATTCAAGAAATCTTTAAAGGGGTCCTACAATAGGGACAATGAAAAAAAAATTCACCAAACCCAGAAAACGATGATAAACAGGAAAGCAAAAGCAGAAACAAAGACAGGACCAACAGGAGAGAACAAAAACCTCACTAAAGAGAGAAAGAAAATCCTGGAATCTGTATGAACATGCAAATGTGATATGGTGTCAGCTCATAAAAGACTACTATAGAGCTGTAAAGATAAATAATCCACACAACTGCCACAAAACCTAATTCTAAAGAGATACATAGTTGGGAAGTAGACAAAATTGAAACAACTGATACCAAAAAGCCACAGGGAGGAAAAATTAAAGAGAAATGAATGAGAAATGAAGCAACAGACATAGACAACCAACATTAAATCAAGGCTCAAATGCTAGTAATGAAGTCCTACATATCAGTCATCACCCTAAATGTGAATGGACTGGATGCACCAGTCAGAAGACAGAGAGTAGCTAGATGGATCAAAAACAGAATTCATCAATATTATGCTTACTGAAAACTTGTATCAGATCTAAAGACAAACACAGGTTGAAAGTCAAAGGCTTTGGAAAAATATATCAAAGCAACAGTGTTAAAAGGAAATTGGGAGCTATGATGCTAATTTCAGACAAGATAAATTTCCACCTAAAAAGGGTATCACCAAGCACAGATGATAAAGAAGTAGCTATCAGTAACAAATAGCACACAATGCCAAGCCACTTAAACATATAAAACAAATACTAACAGAGTAAAGGCAGACATTGCCAGTAATATAATATTAGTAGGGAATTCACTATAATACTCCATTTACATCAACAGATAGATCATCCGGTCAGAATATCAACAAAGAACTAAGAACCCTAAATGAAGCAATAGATCACATGGACCTAACAGATTTATACAGGGTGTTCTACCCCAACAAAAAGCAATATACATTCTTCTCGTGTGTATGTTATAGTCTCAAGGATAAACATGTTCTGGGACACAAAACAAACCTCAGCAAATTTAGCAAGGTTGGAATTATAAAAAGTATCTTTTCTGATCACAAGGGGGTGAAATTAGAAATGAACCAGAAGAACCACAGAGATGTGGAGATTGAACAGCTGATTCTGACCAACTCCTGGATCATCAATGCAATTAGTGACCCTAAATTAGGGCCTATCTGAAAACAGTGAAAAAGATGAGCTACCAGAATATATGGGATACAGCAAAAGCAGCTCTGAGAGGACAGTTTATAGCCATACAAGCACACATCAAAAGCCAAGAGAGAGTCCAAATTAAATACTTAACCACATACCTGAGGAAATCAGAAAGGGAAAGACAATTAATACCAAAAATCAGCAGAAGAAAGGAAAAAATAAAAATAAGAAAATAAATGAATTAAATTGAAAACAAAAAGAACTTGCAAAAGGCAAATTAATCCAAGAGCTGTTTCTCTGAAAAAATAAACTTGATAGAACCCTAGCTAGATGAGAGAGAGAGGAAAGAGAGAGAGAGATAGAGAGAGAGGAGGAGGTAGAGTCATAATAACAAAGATTAGAAATGAGAGAGGAAATTAAAACTGACATCACAGAAACAAAAAGGATGAGAGATTATTACAAGCAATTATATGCCACAAATTCATCAATTTTGAATAAATGAACAGATTTCTAGAATTCTATAACCCCCCCTCCTCAAAACTGAACCGGGAAGACACAGACAACTTGAAGAGATCAATCACAAGCACAGAAATTGAAGCAGTAATCAAAACTCTCCCCCAAAAACCAAGGCGCAGATCACGATGACTTCACTAGTGAATCCTACCAGACATTGAAAGAAGAATGACTCCCCATCCTCTTGAAACTCTTCCACAAAATTGAAAAGGACAGAAAACTCTCAAATACATTCCATGAGCCCAATGTTACCTTGATGTCCAAACGAGATAAAAGACAGCAACAAAACAGAAAACTATAGATGAATATCAATGTTGAATATAGATGTAAAAAACCTCACCAAAATGCTAGCAAACAGAATTCAACAGCACATTAAAAAACTTTTACACCACAACCAGGTGGGATTTATTCCAGTGATGCAAGGATGATTCAACACATGCAAAGCAATCAATGTAATATACCAATCAACAAAGGGGAAAAAAATCATATGATCATATCAATTGATGCAAAAGAAGCATTTGACATAATTAAATGATAAAATTCATGATAAAAATCCTCACCAAAATTGGAAGGGAAGGAACATATTTAAACATAATAAAAGAAATATATGACAATCCCATAGCCTACAACATACTCAATGATGAAAAGCAGAAAGCCTTTCCCCTAAGATCTGGAAGAAGACAAGAAAACCCTCTCTCACACTACTATTCCTCATACTTCTACAGTATTGGCCAGAGCAATCAGGCAATAAAAAACATATTAAAGAAATCCAAATTGGAATAGAAGAGATAAAACTATTATTATTTGTAGATGATATGATATTATACCTGGAAATATCCTCAAACCTCCACCACGAAACTGCTGAAAACAATAGGTGAACACAGCAAAGTACCATGATATATAATTAACACACAAAAATCAGTAACATTCATATATACAAACAATAAAGTAGAGGAAAAAGAAATTAAAGAAGTCCATTCTCAATAGCACCATAAAAGATCAAGTACCTGGGAACAAACCTAATAAAGGAGGTAAAAGACCTGTGTAATGAAAACTACAAGACTTTAGCAAAAGAAATAGAAAGCACAAAGATATGGAAGACTATTCCATGCTCATCAATTGAAATAATTAACTTAATTAAAATGGTCGTTCTTCACAAAGCAATATATGGATTTAATACAATTCCTATAAAAATTCCAGAGACATTTTTCAAGGCAACTGATGAACAAAAGTGAAATTTGTGTGGAACCACAAGAGTCCTCAAAAAGTCAAAGCTATCTTGAGGAGGAAAAAAAATAGGAATCACACTCCCTGGCTTCAAACTACACTACAAAGAGACCATCATCAAAACAGTATGAAACTGAAACAAAAACAGACATACAGATTAGTGGAATAAAACTGAGAGCTCAGAAATAAAGCTACCTATACAGACAGTTAATCTTCAACAAAGGATTCAAAGTCATAAAGTGAAGGAAGGAAAATATTCAACCAGCGGTGTTGGGAAAACTGCTCAAACATCTGAAAAAAATGAAGCTAGATTACTCTTCAGTGCCATACACAAAAGTTAACTCAAAATGGATGAAAGTCCTGGACAAAAAACCTGCAGCCATAAAATACTTAGAAGAAAATGTTGGCAAAATGCTCCACAATTTCGGCTTCAAAGATGTCTTTGGGGAAGAAACAACTACGGAAAAAGAAACCAAAGTAAAATTAAACAATTGGGATTACATCAAACTAAAAAGCTTATGCACAGTGAAAGCAATCATCACTAAAACTAAAATTAAAAGGCAACCCATCGAATTGAAGAAGATATTCACACAACGTACATCAGATAAAAGTTTAGCCCCCAAAATATATAAAGAGCTTATACAGCTTAACCAAAGAAAAGTAAACAATGCACTCAAAATATGGGTAGAAGAACTGAACAGACACCCATCCAGAGAAAGCACACAGGTGACCTACAGACACAAGAAAAAAATGTTCTACATGACTCATCATCAGAGAAATCAATTAAAAACCAGGATGAGATTCCACCTCACACAAGTAAGAATGGCCTCTAACAAAAAGACTAGAAAAAAACAAGTGTTGGAGGGGATGTGGAGAAAAGGGAACCTTCCTTCACTATTGGGGGGAATGTAAATTAGTGTAACCTCTCTGGAAAACAGTATGGAGATTCCTCAAAAAAATAAAGATGTAACTACCATATGATCCAGCAATCCCAGAGAATACAAAAGCTCTAATCAGGGAAATTATCTGCACCCCTATGTTTATAACAGCACCGTTAACAAATGCCCATCAGTAGAAGATTGGATAAAGCAGTTGTGTTATAGATACTTAGTGGAATTCTATGCAGTTACTAAAAAAAAGACAAATTTGTGCCCTTTGCAACAATCTGGATGGACCTAAAGGGCATAATGTTAAGTGAAATAAGTCAGAAAGAAAAAGAGAAATGCAGAACAATTTCACACATCTGTGGAATGTAATAAAGCAAAACAAATGAACAGATAAAACCCAACAAAATTCACAGGACAGAAGATGTTGACTCCTAGGGAGATGGGAGTGTGGAGGAAAGACAAAGGGAACAGGTGATGGTAAAGGATATTAGAACTCTGGTGGTGGATGTAATGTGTAATACCCATATATTGAGAAACAATTTCAATGTCTTGAATAGTTTTAAACAAAAGAAATAATAATAATAAATTTATTTGAATGAAAGATATCAAAGACACAAGAGGAAACTCTTGGGGGTGACGGAAGCATCGTGGTATGGTTTCTTAGGTAAATATAGATGTCAAAACTTAGCATATTATTCAATTTAAATGCATGCATTTGCTTTATGTCAATAACCCATCAATAAAAACTGCTAAAAAATGGTTGAAGCCTAACAATATCTGAAAAGTGTTAGACTTCCTGATACAAGACTATTACATAAATAAGAAACCATTCTGATAAGCTTAGACTGTAGACCTATAGTTTTTAAAGCTTATATTCATTAGTTAACACAGGTGAGGAGGAGGAAAGTGTGCTAGAGATGGGCTACTGAGTGGTGGAACCCTATTCTCCTCTTAACTCTTTTTTCTGATAAATATTGGAGAGTCGATAAAAGTAGCCACCTGCCACATTCAACTATAGCACTTGAAATGTGTGCAGTAAGGAGCTCAATTGTTCATTTTATTTTATTGTTTTATTTTTATAGACCATTTTTATTAATATATCACTAGTTTATAATACTGTATGGTTTTAGTGAATAGATATAATGTCACCATCAATGTGTATATCACACCATAGCCTTAAGAATTCTAGTGTCATTCAGCAGTATCAGTCTGATTCCCTCTAGCCAACATTCCCTCCCCAGCCCCTCCCCATGTCTGGTAACCACAGTGTTTATTCCACAGTTTAATGGATGGGTAATTTTCTTTGTTTCATTATATTCTACATATGAGTGAAACCATCTGGTATTTTTATTTCTCCTTCTGACTGACTTACTTTTCATAATTACCTCATTTGAAACAATGTGAAAATACTAATTCAAAAAGATTATGTACCCCTATGGTCATAGCAACACAGTTTACAATAAGCAAGACTTGGAAACAAATTAAATGACCTTCAATGGATGAGTGGATAAAGAAGAGGTGATATGTGTGTGTATGTGTGTGTGTAATACTACTCAATTATTTTTTTAAGATTTAAAAAACTTGCTTCTGGGGATAACTTGCATTTTAAATATGTAACTAATCTAATATATTCAAAGTTATATTATAATACCCAAATGTGTCAGGTGGTTACCATATTGGACACAGCAACTCTAGAGCACTTGTTAGAAATCTCTTTCATTGTCATCCTTTCCCTGTCTGATTTCTGATTTTTCTGTCTTCATCAAAAACTACTAACAAACATGATTCCTAGTAGTGGTGATGCAGGCTTCCTCTCCAGAGATGGAGGGTGGAGAGAGTGGGATGGATGACACACCTGAACTTTCAAATCCAAGTTAGATGAACATCTCCATCATAAAAGAAAGTTCTTTGAACAGCACCACTCCTTAGAGGGTTGCTGAAGGTCTTTAAACATGACAGGTTTGAGCTAATGTGCAAAATGAAATTTGCTGTCTATTTACTTCTAAAGTCAGGAACTAAGAGAGTTATTGAACAGTACTGACTTCCTGTCTTAAAATACACAGAGCAAATACTACAATGAAGCAGCCATCATCAAGAGGGGTCCAAACACAGCCAGGGCCACCATTGCTCCAGACACCAAAGATGAGATCTGAGACTTTGGCACTAGAACTGGATTTTATGTGGATAGCTGAAAAACTATCTACAGAATGTACTCTTACATAATGAATAAGCTTTCCTCATTGATAAATGCCAACTTTCCAGTGGACCATGGAAAATTGGCTATTTTTGGCTACTCCGTGGGAGGCCATGGAACTTTTACTTGTGCTTGGAAGAATCCAGGAAAAAGCAAATCTGTGTCAGTATTTGTTCAAATTTGCAACCGATTCTCTGTATTTGAGTGGATGGGAGGCCAAAAATCCCTCAATGGATAGTTGGAATCAGATCAAAATATATGAAAAGCTTATGATGCTCCTGTTCTTAGGAAATTTTATTCAGCTCTGGTTACACATGGTCAAGAAGATGATGACCATGCCTTTCAGCAAGACAATTCCTGACATCAATTGTGTGTAGATTTAAAGAGCCTTGTGACTGTAGATTTCCTTGCAGTCTTCATTAATTACCACCTCAGACTTTATGTTAAGTTCCTAAATACAGGAAATGTTAGACACCGGACTCTCTTTTGAATTACATAAGTTAGAGTAAAGAAAAATACGGTAGCTTATTTCAAAATATGAATGTTTATGACACCACAGCTTCATTCGAATCATTTTCTAAATGTAACATTACAAACAAAAAAGTTTAAGGGCAAACTTCATTATTTTAGAAGGCTTATCAACCATCAGATAAGTCTGAATGGCAACACACAGATATTCAAATTTTTCTGCAACTACTTAAAAAATAGAGTTGTTTTACAATACTATATCATTTCAATGAATAGATTCACACCTCAATGTATATGTCACACCTCGCTCACCTCCAGAGTTCTCGTATCTGTCAGCATTATCAGTTTGATATCCTCTACCCCAGGTTTCCCCACTCTTTCCATCTCCCTCTGGTAACCACAGTGTTGAATTCAGAGTCTGAGAGAATGTTTTTGTGTTTTGTTTAATAACCATCTTTGTTTCTTTATATTCCATAGATGAGTGAAAACATTTGATGTTACTTTCTCTTTCTCACTTATTTCACTTAACATAATCACCTGAACTTTCACACGAGTTGTCACAAAAGACAAGATTTCATCTCTTTTTAACATAGCTGAGTAGTATTCACACACACGTGTGCACATATATATACATACATATAATGTATCATATCTTCTTTATCCAGTCATCTGTCTATGGGTATTTACTTTGATTCCATGTCTTACCTATTGTGAATTGTGCTCATATGAACATAGGGATGCATATATCTTTTTGAATTAATGTTTTCATATAGATTAGGTAAATACCATTTAAAAAATGGGCAGAAGACCCCAAAAGACACTTCTTAAAGAAGACATACAAATGGACAACAGACACATGAAAAAAATGATCAGCAAAACTTAAAAGAGAAATGGAAGTCAAAACCACAATGAATTATCACCTCACACTTGTGAGAATGGTCTATATCAAAAAGGCTGAAAATAACAAGTGTTGGTGAGGGTATGGAGAAAAAGGAAATCTCTAAAACTGTTGGTGGGAATGTAAACTGGTACAACCTCTATGGAAAATTATTAAAAATAGAACTACCATATGATTCAGCAATTCCACTTGTAATTACCTTTTTTTTAAGTGTGGTCTTATTTTATACATCTTTTGACACTTTCTATGAGGCTTTAATAATCACACGAGACTTGTCTGAAGATTGTTTTGTTGAATGAAGAATGAATTTTCATTGTTGCCTCTGTGAGAAAAAAGAAATTAGTCACTTTATTTTTTTGAGTCAACTGAGATTTAAGTCTCCATTATTCTCCTTCATCCATTCGAAAACTAGAACTATAAACTAAACTCCACTCTGTGCTGTAGAATCCTGCCCCTTCCTGCTCATCACAAGAGGCATTTTAGAGGCTGCTATGAGTTTATTTCACTTTTATTTCATCACTACTAAAAGAAATCCAGAAAAAAATACATATCAAAATTTCAAAATGCAGAAATTTCACCCATCCATGTTTTTATTATTCTTCGATCATTAATTTTTTTAAATAATGAAGTTTCTGTAGACTCTTCCCATTTATATACTCAAAATTACTTTCAATGAGACTTGCCATGAGGTCACGGGGGTGGACTTGAAAGATTTTATCCCCATCTCACATGACACCCACAGCCCATCAATCACGTTTATTGCCAATCCCAGAATGGCAAGTTGGTCCTGTTTCTCGTTCTGTCTGTCCCCTCTGCCTGCACATGGCCCACACCTTCCCTGATGCCTGCCTTCAAGCCTAGCCAGGTAGATCAATCCTTGCCCTTCTGCTCCCAGTGACTTGCCTCCAGGTTCTACAGCCTCCAGCAACCTTGATCTCTCAACAGTAGACTCACTGAGAAAGCACCACCACTAGGCAATATTCCAGCTCTTCAGAGCTATTCTCTTCCTCATGATGACATTTCAATAACTATTAACATATTCAGCATGACTGAGAAAATTTCTAAAATATCATAATAATAAACACGATACACTCTCTCTACAGCATGTAAAATCCAACTACCAATGAGCCACATGAGAATGCAGAAGCTAAAAACATAATAAAACAGCCAAGTTTTCACTGTAGCTTCAGACATCCTTAGGAGAGCATTGTGGGTACAGGCTGAGGAATCCTGCACTAGTACCAACAGAGACACAGATGGTGTAACCAAAACTGTGTCTGTTGTCATCTTTCTTTCCTTAATTCAGGAATTTCCCTCTGTGTGATCAAGTTCTTGGGTTGACAGCTGAGAAAGCCACTGACAGCTGGGAGTTATTTTGTCCTTTAGTCACAAGATGGTGGAGATAATCTAGGATGGGAAATGTGGGGGAGAGAAGGAGGAGAAAAATGCTCACTGCTCTGACCAGAATTGGGTGAGATGGCTCCTAGAGCTTCCTTCATGCAGATCAAATACCTAAGTAACTGAGCCTAGCCCTTCCATTTGATGAAACAACTGGATCATATCATGCTCTTGAAGTATCAGAAAGAAGGATCAGGTTTAAATAAGGCTTATTGTCTGTGGTAGATTTTGTTTTCTTTTGTCTTTAGGATGATTACAAAATACTTAATCCAGACTGTAGTCTTTCAAAAAAAAAACAAACCAAAAAAACTGAGGAATCCAACAAGTATGAAATCTAGCCAGGAAGATTATTTGAAGTTAATCCTTCCTGTTTTGTTGATGACTATTGAACTGAAACAGGCAGAAACTTGGATATCTAGAATGTTTATTGTAAAAATAATTTAAGATATGTGACTAGGAATACACCTTTTGGAGGAGTTATTGTGTTGGAATTTTCCACTTGCTTTCTTAGAAAATCCATGGAATTGCAAATCAACCCACTACTTTACATGTGTTAAATATACTCTGTATTTAATATATACTGAGTATAAAATGTGCATGTATAACAAACAGTAAGCTCATAGTAGAGGACTGATTATTACATTTTGGTTTGAATTTATTTTGATCAATGAAAGTTTCAGCTACAGAATACCTGTTTTCCAGATTGTTCAAAAACTGAATTTTATGCATCACAATATTCAGTTTAACCAATGTCTATTGAGAGTCTTCTATGTTGCAGTTAGATGGCTCTTTTGGCAATTCTGTTATTTAATAAGAGGCTATTCATTTTACCTTTAGGTAAATGGGCTCCATTCCTCAGTTTTGGGTTGTTTTTTTTCCCTTTCTTGTTATATCATCATTAGATGACCCATCTTATAGCAACAGCATAAGCCTTTACTTGCACCATGATTAAATGAGAGAAGCAAAAGTATTTCACTTAATCTTAGCCTCCAGGTCTCTTAAATTCTCTTGGATAATCTTTCTCC
Organism: Solenodon paradoxus; assembly: GCA_004363575.1. Lineage (NCBI taxonomy): Eukaryota > Metazoa > Chordata > Mammalia > Eulipotyphla > Solenodontidae > Solenodon > Solenodon paradoxus. The sequence goes on from RJWH01000378.1 coordinate 726,046, forward strand.
TTTAGGCTGTCTCTGAATTTTTGAATCTGACTTTTCTCAGAGTAATTGTGTTCTCCAAGTAATTGTCTTATTTTTTCCCAATAACTGAAATTTTTTTCAAGTATATTAAATGCTTTTGGCAATAACTTTATTTTCTGTACTGTTTTGGACAAAGCTGTCTATTTCTCTGAATTCTGATGTTAGATCCAGATTTATTTTAGCTAGCAAACCATTATAATTATCTACTGACCACTGATTGCATGTCATGCACTGTCCTTGGTTAAGGCTACAGTGTACTACTATGCAAATGTGCCTGGCTCGAGGCACCTGACTAATTAACAAATGAGTGGAGGCTATTTGTCAACATGTACCAAGAGGAGGAGACTGTGGGCAGCCCTTTCCTTGGCACTCATGATGATATAAAATAAACATAAGCTATGGATGGTCCTGCTTTTAGGAACCTAAATATAAATATAGATAAGGGAGACTCACACACAAAAAAGCTACAATAACTTTTATAGTAATTTCTTTCTAATGTAATGAATGAAGTATAATTTTTTAAAGGTATTCAAAGAAGAAGAGATGACTGTGGACCAGATTATTCAGGTATAATTCCAATGAGACAGTAGACTGTAAAGAGGACTGTTAGGTTTAAGACCAGTGGTCTTACCTATTTCTAGTTACATGCAATTTTCATGCAGGGACAATCTTATCCACAAAGTGGGTTATTAGAGACATGTTCTGTGTTCCAGTGGTATCCGTAACTGTTCCATCAAAAGGTATCAACACCTGTCATCTTCCCACATGCCTCCTGAATCTCACCCATCTTTACCTTGATACCTGGGATTAGTGAACAATCGCTTTGAGTTAAGAACTAGTGGAATTAGTGAAAGAAAGAGAAAGGCAAATATCATATGATAATCTCACATATAGTATATAGGGAAAACAAAGAAACAAATAAAGCAAAAGAGACAGTTCAAAGACCAAATTAGTGGTTACCAGAAGAGAAGGGGGAGGTGAGAAAATTGGGCAAAAGGGACATTTATATGGTGAAGGATACGATTGAACTGTTGGTTGTGAAATTTAAGTATTTTATGCAGATATTGATTTATGACGATACACAGTTTAGATCTGTATAATGCGATGTTTCTTCAATAAGTTTTTTTTTTAAAGAAGATATTCCCAAAAAGTTAAATGTAGCAGTCATGATCTGCCCAGATGATCGTGTTGAGTGAGGCTGTCTGTGCCTCTGCTCTGGGAAACAGAGCCTGTGTTCACCTGTCTTGTGATGCTCACTTTGTCAAGAAACTTGGAAAGAAAAGGCAGGAAGGAGCAACCTTTTCTGTTTTGCCTTCTGTGACTAACTGACATCTCAATCAATTTTCAGACATAGATGACTCCAGGAAAATATGACAAAAGCTACAGATAAATACACAAAATTTAAAATGTTACATACAAATGATAGACTCCTGAAGCCGGTCTGGAGAGCCCAGGTTAGGAATCTGATAACTGAACAAAAAGAAATGTCTCTTTTCTTGTCTGTGGTTCTGGAGAAGCTGATGTTGTTCACTTTTGCTTTTTTTCTCTTTATATCATCCACTCTCTTGGCTTACCCCACCAACCCCCACCATTTGTGGACAGATATGGTGCATCCTTGTGGCTCAGGCAGTCATCAAAATAGTGACTAAGAATCCCCACATTGATAAAAAGAGACAGAGCTGTGTGTGCTGCTTCCTCAGTTTACTTCCATGTGTTAAAACTATATAACTAAGAGCAAGGTGTAGCCGAAGGAGACTGGGACTTGGGTGGTGGTGTGAGGGAAGGTGAGCAATGGAAGTGATGTGCAGAGGTGGTCTGAGGCAAACACCTATGCCATACTTTGTAACTGCTCCATCAAATGAAAATCTAGTATAATTCCTCTGTATCAGGGGCCACATGGCATACTCATCAGTGTTGTCTGTCTTATAGATGCTGGGTCGGGACATAGGGATGTAAAGAAGAGAAAAATCCTTGCTAAGGATAGTCACATGGAAATTTTAGAGTATTTTAAATCTGTTTTCAGGGTCTTTCACTTCTCTGGCACAAGTTTCCAATGCTCCTATGGAGAAGAGGAAGGTCAGGATGTAAAAGCTGAAGTACCCAGATTCTCTCTTTGAGACGAAAGAATGTAAAGAACTCATTCATCCAGAGCAACTTGTTACCTCTGTCTACGGAGTTTATATTATAGGGACAGGGCAATACTTGATAAAATTTGTCCATATCTCACTTACTCAGGAGCTTATTACTTACCTGTCCCATTCTCTGCACAGCTCACTCTGAGTTACTATAAAGTTCTATCACTTTCCTTAGCCGAGTTTATTCATCCCCGACATATGAGCTCAATGGAAACAGGACTTCAATTTTATTTCTAGGAATTTGTGGTGATGAACAGACATCCATTCCATCACAACTGTTCAGATATATATAGACTAAGAGTATTTGTAAATTTATCAACTGGTCATTTTCCATTCATTCCTATTTATTCCTTTAAAATAGAGTGGTTTACTGTAGAAAGTCAAGCCAGACTGCTGGTTCCAAAATCCTACTATGGAGGTTGCTTTGTGATCTTGGGAAGATGGCTAAAGTTCTCTGTACCTGCTTCTTCAATTATAAAGTGAGAATGAGAATATCCAACCTCAAAAGGCTAGCAAGCTAATACAAATAACATGTGTAGAACAGACCTTTGTACCCATAGCTGTTCAATACATCTTACTATGATTGATAGTCTCTGCTTAACGTGGTGTATCCACAATGTTTGAATCAACTACTGCAAATTTCCTATTGGTAACTTTCCCATGGCACAGTGGTAACATGTCTTAGTTCTGAGATGGCATGTTTGTGGAAACACATCATCTTTATATTGTCCTTCTCATGGGAGGAGGAAGAAGAAAGGAGAAGGAGAAGGAGAAGGACACTGAATTCATTGAGTGTTTTCCCTTTGCCAATAAGAGATCGTACCAACAGATTAAAGGAAGTTATGGTAAAATAGCACTGGGTCAGTAGTCTCAACAGCCACATGGGGGTAACAGACTTCACAGAGACCTGGGGCCCAGCATAACTTCATAAGGTACTACCCAGAATCCAGGGTTCCAGCAGTGTGAACACTGGTTGAGAAAGAGGGTGTAGTTGTGTTCATTTGTTTCCATCGAATACACTCCTTTGGGCAAGGTCTTTTCACCAAGCCACCTCAGAGAGCCCCATTTAGAGAGACATCATATAGCAGATGGATGTTATGCTAGGTAGAATTAGTCAAGGGGAGAATTCAGGCACCAGGTGAAGACTTACTACTTTCTCCTCCAATCTGAACTTTCTTAGAGGATTTTTTGCCTTTATCTCTTTCCAATCTTACAAAACACCACCAAGTTAACCACATTACCATGATTCACCTATTAAACTGTCAATAGCCCACCCAGTGCTTGCACCAAAAGGATCAAACATCAAGCTTAGATGGAGTTCATCTGGCAAGACCTATCCTTCCTTCTCAGATTGGGGTACCAAGACTGTCCTTTCCAGCTAAGCTCACCAAAGACATCACCTTTATCACCTTTCCATTTTTATCTTGCTGCTCCCTTCATTTTGAGTTCCTTTCCCTACCATCCATTCTTATTGTTTCATTTCTGGTTGAAGACTATACTCTCACTTCCACCAGGATGCATTCTCTGATGACCCAGAACTAGAGAGAATTTCTGTCTCTTCTACACATCCACAGAAGTTTGCTCACATAGGGCATTTTTTACAATCTTTCTTGTACTATGGTTATTTTTAAACTCTCTTCATCTTCCTACTATGATGTGTGCCTTACTCACCTTTATATGCCATGATAATTTAAACTCCAATGCAAAATAGACTTAAGGGAAATGTTCTAATATTTGTTGAAGTTGATGCTAAAAAAAAAAATAAAGTCCTGTTAGGTTGGATGCTTGATGTTTCCTGTGACCTGCACAAATTAGTTTTCATGGATATATTATATTTTGTATTCCTGGAACATGAGTGTCCTAAGTACATATATATTTAATCCATTTAGTCATTCATTATTCATTATAAACATAATGATCCCACCAAATGCAAGGGATGGCCCTGGCTCTGGTTCTAGTTATATATGGACACAGTCATTGATCAATGTTCATGTCATCTTATTGTCCTTCTTTCCAGACAAAGAGGAGGAACATTCCACACCACCACTGCTGACCAAGAACAATGTGTAATAGGAATACCTTTCATTTAATTCATGACCTATGGGGTCTGAATAATCCTTTTAAGACACAGAACTATGCAATTTTAACATTGAGATTGAATACTGGCTTTTTAGACACTTATCTTTGTGCTTGGAAAATTTGCTTTAGGAGGTCTCCATTACACGCCCACACCCTTTTCTCCCTCATCTGTAATTACTTTCCTGACACTCATTCAACAAAGAGCTTCAGCACTTTTTCAGATAGAAATAAACTGATGAAAATTGAAAATCCATGTTTTCCTTCCATGTTAACCAAAAATGTTAAAAGTCTCCAATTTTGTAATTAAACAGAAAAAGGGGAAATAGCCCCTTATACACTCTTAAAAAGTAAATTGATGTGACTACCTTTTTTAAACCATCAGGCAAATTTTTTCTTTTAAAGCTGTTGTATGTAAAATATATGAAAACAAATGTTACAAGATATGGGTGCATCTCATCTTAAGGACTAGCTGAAGGTTAAATGTCCACTAGCCTCTCCTGCCAGGGTCGTGCTCCATATATTGGGGCAGAGTGACAAACAGACCTGTCTCTTGCTTTAGGACCCATCATCCCTCTGCACAGGCCCTTGAGCATCCAATCTCGCTGACTTCTTCAGTCAGGAGCCTCCTAACCTTTCTAGACTTTGCGATGCTGCCTGATGCGGCGAATTCACTTCTTCAGAGCTTAGCTCTTGGCAGCAGTCTTTCCGTTCGTCTGCCCTCCCGTCTCCCTTTCTTTTCTCCCGAGGCCCAGCTGCCCCTCCTTCCCTCCAGTGCCCTCCGCTCGGGCCCTAGATTCCAGCCCCCACCCGTAGCCTCGCTTTCCGTCTCCCCCGGGCTTGTCTGTATTTGGAGCTCCCGGAAGCCACCGGCTACTCCCCCGGAGCAGCGTGACTGACAGCGACTCCGCTACGGGGGGAGGCAGTGGGGGGCGGAGGAGGGTGCGAGGGGTTGAACACGGATTTGCCCCGCGGAGGACGAGGCCCGGCACCCGAGCAGGTACTCCGGGACGCGGCGGGCCGGGCGACGGCGGAGCGCGCCGGGCTGCAGGTGCGGGGGCGCCCCGCGGCCGGCGCTCGCAAGTTGCGCGAACCGGTGGGAGGGAGGGAAGGGGCCGGGACGCGGCGGCGCGGGGAATAAAGGCGGCGCGGGGGCGAGCGCGAGGCGCGGGGGCCGGGGCCCAGGCGCGGGGGCGCGGGCGCGGCGGGAGGCGGGCGCTGGCTCCTGGCTCCTCCGGCGGGGCCCGAGCGCCCGCGGCCTCGCTGCCCGAGTGCGCCGCGCGCCGGGCGGGTCTAACTTCTGGGTGTGCGTGGGATCGGGTCTGAGGCTCGCGGCGGTGTCGGGGGATGGCGGCTCTCTCCTGGGGCTGCATCTGACCTCAGCCACCTTGATCAGAAAGTGCTGGAAAGAAACAACCTGGCTTTTCTGCAGACCCCGAGTTAAGGCAATGAGTCACTTCAAAATTATGCAAAGACAACTGAGGCACGGAGGGATATCTTAGAAAACAGCACCTTACAGCTGGGGGTCCCACTGCTTTGGGTAGAGGGTTTGTTCACCGAAGTAGCTGCGTTTTTATCCCTTTGAGGGCCAATAGTCATACATGCAGATGGCCTTTTCTTTCTGGTCAGAATGGTGCCCAGCGCCACAAATAGGCAGCAAGTTTGCGGAATATTTGAATTGATGCATTATTTAAAGTAAGTATGAGTAATTGCATTTGGGATCTTAAACTAGGATTCCACTGAGATGAATACTTAGCAAAAAGATTTTTAAAAACCTTTGGTCGTTAAAGTCTTGGGAACCCCGGCGCTTATGCACGCAGTTTAACAGAGTTGTTGGCAGAGTATTTTTTGCTGCTTATATGGATTTCTTTCCATTTAAGGAGCATGTCTTATAGTTATTGCTAAAATATCTAAAGTAATTTGATGTAAGATTTTAAGAGTGAATTGATTTTTGGAGAAATTGTTCTTAAAACTAGCAGAGTCTAGAATGCAAGCTCCTTGAGGGCAAGGATGGAGTTTTGGGTAGTTCCTACAGCACTGAAACATATTTAACTCAGCTGGTAATGAGCAGCAATAAATTTGCTAAAATAATTAATTCAATAGATTAAATACAGCTAGAGCATGACTTCTTGAAGATAACACATATTTTCCAAGAAAAGACTACCCCATGAATCCCCCAATCAAAAGTATCTTTAATAAAAATAGGCTCAATGTGTCACGTAAAAAGTGATTAAAGACAAAAAGAAAAAAGAAATTGATTGAGAGAAGGTGAGTGTGAATGTGGTCTTGGTTAAGGAGGAAATGGGGTTTTGCTGCTCGTCCTTAAAATGAAAAGTACTTGAATTTGGTGATATAGTGAAAGATTGGCAAACTTCTTGAATAAAGGACTAGACAGTACCTAGACTTCGCTGACCATATGGTCTCTTTGGCAATGACTCAACTGTGCCATTGTAGCTTGAACACAGCTATAAACAGTACTTAGAGGAATGGTGTGACTGACCTTATGGACCCTGAACTTGAAGTCATATTTTCACCAGTACAGTTTTTAAATGTCTGCCGGACATTTAAAAATGTAAACATAATTTTTAGACTGGGAGAGAAGAGGACCACACAAAAACAGGAGGGCAGAGGGGACAGGTTTGACCTTTTGACAGTAGTTGCTACTCCCACCTACTATGTGATGGAATTTGAAGAGGAACCTTTTTGAAAGGATTAATGGATCATTAATGATTTATGCTTAATTCACACTGGGGAATTAAGTTTAATACCTTCAAGAGTAGCATTAACTGACTTGGGGTGTTATAGTATTTTGTTTTGTCTTGAATGCTTCCTAACAAATATCTTTAAGCATGGGGTTTTATTCTTAATTCATTAGCTATGAAATAGTTTACAAAAATGCTATCACAAGTTTAGGAATTAGGGCTCAAGAACTTGACTGTATCTGGTGAAGTTAGAACTGGAGAGGGTGACTTACAATGATGTACACCTTAAGCCTATATATTTTGATGCACTGTTCCTTCAATAAAATTAAAATCTGGCCAGGTGATTAGATCAATAAGAAGGTCCACCTAATGGGTTACTTGGCATTAGGTAGACTAAACACAGAGTCTTTCTCCAGGCCCCATCTTCTAGTATGTTAGAAGCTGTGGCAAGAGATTTTCGAAGGATATGGTGTAAGCTTACAGTGTTTGGACAATTTTCACAGCTTGAATTTTGATCCCTCCTCCATTTCCATTTCTTTGTACCTTCATGGTACCCTCTGGCTGTTCAAAGTTTCCACTGAAAATAGCCCTCTTCCCATTCTTCCATCCTGCTTCCCAGGGGCCTCTCTGGTTATTTGTACTCCTCTTCCCTCAATGTTTCTTTTCAGTGGAATATGTGAACAAGAATATGTGGAACTGTATTTGTAAAACTGTGCTGTAAACATCAGTAACTGGACATATGGGAAAGCTTAAGAGACAAGGACAAACCCACACACAGCCCAGTCAGAACAAGCTGTTAGGGACTCATCTTGTACCATCAGACCGGATGCCAGGGCATCGCTGAGGAAGAGACCGGCTTGTTAGAACAAACTGTCAGGAGTGATGCCTGAATTCGGGTTGGACCTGAAAGGCAAGGACCAATAAGAGGCAAATGAGACCCATAAAAGTGGGGTTCAAGCCGGCGCAATTTGAAGTCAACAGACTGTGCGCTTATGGTGGATATCTGAGTTACCGGGATCATGGGGTGTCACAGGATTCCGGGTCTATAAATGAGGAATACCAAAGAGAACCACTGTGTAGAATCCCTGAAGTTTTACCGGGCTAATCTCGGTAAATAGACGGTCTGTTGTTGGGAATCTGGAAAATCCCCCCAGGGCTCGTGGTGTCCCATAACTGTGGACCATGGACTGGTCGCCACTAAATAGAGAGAGCGAGTTGAGGAAATCTTTCCCTCTCATTGTATCTCCCAAGCTCTGGTGGGACATCTTCGGACACTCCTGGTCATGAACTTGGCAGATAACCGCTAGTTGCTAGGCAACAGGATCCCTGCGCTTTGTCCTGCGCAAGCGCCCTGCAAGCGCCCTGCTCACCAGAGGTAGGCACCACCCACAATCACATGTGAGAAAGCCTTGGGCTGACCATGGACATGGGGCAAAGTCCATGTTTACCAACAGTTTGGAGCTTATAAAGCTTAGCGGAGTTCAGGCACTCCTCTACCTCTATGCAGGCAAGCCCTGTCTGCGTGTGCTTCATCGCAGGCTAGACCTCCTGTCTTAGCAACAACCTTTACCCGCGACTGTGACCGCATTAATACAAGTTCATTGAACGCAGACGGACTTCTGGTCGTTAGTGCACGTCTTGACAAGGGAAACTCTGACCCTTGCTCGAACAACTATCATCTAATTCAAAGTCTTTAGCAAATTGAAAATTTGATTTGTTAATGCAAATGGATCTCTAGGTAATGTGGAACTAGGAGTGGGACAATTTTTATTCTTTAGGGTGATCGTCTTCAAACTGCTTGCATTTACTAGACTTTCTTAATAAACATGCAAAATTGTACTGAGAAAATAAATTTACATATCTTCATCATCCATGTGTACATTTTCCCAAGCCGAAGCTTCTTGAAAGTGGAGCTTGTGATGGACATACAGATTCTTTCTTATCACCTACATAATCACCTTTCTCTCAATCTACTAAAAAGGCCTATCTCTAAGCCTTGCTATTCAACTGCTTCGCCTTGCCCAAAGAGACCAAAATCTAAGGGGTGAAAAGAGTAAGAAAAAAAAGTGGGGGAGCATGTTTCAGAATATCAGTTTTAGGGATGAGAAAGTGAATGATTCTAATAAAACCTGGACAGAGAGCCTCTTGCAAATAATGTGTTCTCTAAATCTTTGGTGAAACAACCAGCTTAGATCAATGTAATAAAATTATAGACTGATGTTAAAGGATAAACTTTCTCCATTTATGATTCTTTCCTGAATCAATATTACTAAAAAGGTTGCAAAATGGAGCTGGCTGCTTAAATATCTAGAGTAACCTAATTTTCCCTCCTCTCTTCTGTACGCCCTATGGACCCCTGTCACTCCAGCCTCATCCACTCTGGTAGCCACAGTCCTGTTGTCCAAATGTATTGATTTATTTTAATTCTGTTATATCTGTTCATTTGTTTCTCATCCTTATATTCCATGTGTAGGTGAAATCATCCAATATTTGTCTTTCTCCTTCTGATTTATTTCACACACATGTATATGTCTCACATCTTTTTATTCAATCATCTATCAGTGAGCACTTGGATTATTTCCAAATCTTAGCTAAGTAAATAATGCTGCAATAAACATATGAGTGCATATATCTCTTCAAGTTAATGATTTCATATTTTGCATAGATGCTTGAAAGTGGAATTTCTGGATTATATGGTAATTCAATTGAGAAGTCTCCATATTGTTTTCCAAAATATTTGTAGCAATTTACAATATCACCAACAGTATAGGAGGGCTCCTTTTTCTCCATGTTCTCTCCAACGCTTGTTATTACTAGTCTTTTTGTGTAAGTCATTCTTACAGGTATGAGAAGGTATCTTATTGTGGTTTTAATTTGTGTTTCCCTAATGATAAGTGATATTGAACATTTCTCATATCCCTGATAGCTAGCTTTGTGTTCTATTTACAGAAGTTTTCTGTCCAGATTTTCTGTACATTTTTATTTTGGCGGGGGCGGGCAGGGTTTCTGTTACTGATTTGTATAATTTATTTATATACCTTGGGTATTAATCCCTTGTCAGCATTATGATATGCAAATATCTTCTCTCATTCTTTGGCTGTCATTTCATTCTTTTAATATTTTCTTTTACTAAGAAAAAGCTTTTAAATTTGACATAGACCCATTTATTTATTTTTACTTTTGTTAAAGACATCTCTAAGGCTATTGTCATAGAAAGATAGGCTCTCTTCTATGTATTTTATGGATTCGGGTCTTTCATTCATTCTGAATTTGTTTGTGTGTGTATTAAGGAATGGTACAATTTCATCCTTTTGCATGTGACTACTTAGTTTTTCCAACAACATTTATTGAAGAGGCTTTCCTTTCTCCATTTTATGACCGTAACTCTTAAAGGATAAATTTTAAAAGAGTATGAAATCCTGATTCTCATACAAATAAAAAAAATGAACATTTAAAAGCATTAAAAAATAAGAGAGTCAGGAAGGTCTTAAAATCCTAAGGAGACTATTTATAGGGATACTGAGATGAATTTTCTTCATGGATATAAAACTAGCTTGTTCCGCAGTGGGGGAAGGAAGTCAGTTAGCTGCTATGGGATAAAATATATTTGCATGACGATAGAAAATAATTATTTACTACCAGTTTTCTAGAAGTTAACTTACATCTCTACGAAGCGTAAAAATGGCCTAGTCAAAGACAACAAATGTCTGAGATAACCCAGATGGATGAGTAGTTAGGGAAATCACTAAATTTCAATATCTCCCAGTTTTTCCTTAGACTGATTAATAATTTTTGGATACTTCATCATCATGTGTTGTTTAGCATATAACTCAGGAGTTAAAAGAATTGAGTAATATTTCTATTAGAAGCATTTCATCCACCCATCTCCTCATTTATGTAAACAGTTTGTTAGCACTTAAATTGATAAAAACAAAAAATGAGAATCTAACTGATGTTCAACCTTTGTATTCGCTCTAGTAATAAGAATATTCATCTATATTTGCATGAAATAATTGAAAAACAAATAATCAAAACTATTTCCAATTAAAATTACATTTAATAATTATCTGTCAAATTTTATCATTTTTGTGGTTTTGATAAGTTGCATTCTAATAACATTTATAATGGTAATAATCAGAAGGGCATTTTTTAACCACATTTTAAATGTAAGTCTATATACTTATTTTGATACAGAAAAGTAAAAGGTATTGACACATGAAATATATAAAACTAGGATAAACTTCTGTAGGGCAAGAAGAATAGAAATATAAGTTCAAGGGATAATGTGTTCATGTACTCATTTAAAATGAATGATGACAAATTTCAGTAGGCATATTTCAGAGAGTGATAAAATAATTTTACTTTTATATGTCAATATATAAAATACTGGATGTTACATTCATACATGCAATTCCATTTTGGTGAAAATTTTACACATCCATCTAAAACTGTGCAAGAGGATTTTGCAAAAAAATTTTAGGATATATACAAGTAAAAATTTGAAAATCCCTTTTATAACTCACCCTGTCCTCTGTTTCTGATCAAAAATCAAGGGTCAATACTCTGACAAATCCTTTCTGCAAGTTTAGTATTGGTAAATAAACCAATTTATTGATTGCAGTTCTAGTAACTCCTTTTTCTGCTACATTCTGGGAAGACATTTAAGAGCTAAAGGTTTGATACTTGCGACAATTCTCAAAATAAGGAATAATGGCCCTTTACATTTCGTTACAGTGTTTTAGGGAGACATCACTTTCATTCATCATTCTTGTTCTCACTATAATGTACTATGTGCATGAGTGAATATGTGTGTGTGATATATATGTATGTATGTCATCAGATAGCACTGTTTGAATACGTAAAGTTTTCTCAAATTCACAAAATTTAGGACATTTTGGCCATTATTTCTTCAAGTAAGTTTTCCACCTTTCACTTTCTCCTCTCCTTGGAGCCCAATGACAGTAATATTGGGATTATAATATTGCCCCACAGGCCTCTTAGGCACTGTTCAGTTTTTGGTTCAATCTTTTCTTCTCTGTTCTTGAGATTGGATAATATCACTTCCCTTCTGCTCTTTTGCCCCTTGTGGTACATTTAACATTTTTTGTTAATCGTATTTTTCCATGCCTGATTTTTCACTTGTTTCTTTTTTTTGCAGATTTCAGTCTCTGCTGAGAACTTCTTTCTTTGCATTCATTTCAAGAGTGTTCCTTTCATCTCCTGGAGCTCAGTTAAACTAGCTTCTGGAAATCTGTTAATTCCGACATGTGTCATCATGGGCTTGGCATGTGTTGTCTAGTCTCTTAAGGACTGACACATAGTCGGAGTCACACGCATGTCAGATGTTGTTGAATTGCATTCTGGACACTTCGCAAATTGTGGTGTGTGACTCTGGGTCTTTTTTAGATGCTCTATTTTTTATTTCACTCCGCAATTGACCCAGTTCTGTCTTGCATTCTGGAGTTAGTGGCTCTGACATCAGTTCATTTTTCACAGCTTTTGCTCAGCTGCTTTGGGTCCTATGAAGTACTATTTAGAGGCCAGTCTGGGACTGGAACAGGAGTTTATACTGTAGTTCAGTTCTCAAAGCCTCAGGATCAATCCTACACACTCATCACTCGGGGTGACACTGTAACTTATGCTCATTCGTACACAAAATCAGGGGACCTCCTTCTCCAGCTTCCTCCTCTCTGGGATGTCTCCTCAAATGCACCGAATTAAGAGTCATTTTTTTTCTGGTCTTCTGGCCAGAAATATGGGGTTTCTCTTGAAGTTTTTACTTGCCCACACTGCTGTAATACAGTTTCTGAAGACCAGGGTTCTCCTGGGGGCAAGCCAGTGAGAAAAGTGAGAAGAAAAACTAAAAGGGATTTTCCACACATTCTTTGGGCTTCAAGAGCCTCTTTTCCTTGCTCTCTGGCAACACAACTGGTTTCTTTCGGAGAAACTCTTTGCCGCCTGGGCCACTGCTGACTGTTACGCCACACAGTCCTGTGATCATGTCCACTCCTGGGAGAGAAATGGGGGGAAACCCCAGACTTCTTTCATTTGCTGGGGCCTCCTTTCAGGTCCTGTGGTGAAAAAGAAGGGGATGCTTAGTTGTCTGTCCTCTGCGCAGTTCCACCTTCTGGTGAACCCTGGAGACAAAAGAGGAAAAAAGCAAAATCCTCTGAAATGAGTAGGTATTTTCTTTTCTTTTTTTTTAATAAGGGTAATTTTGATCTACAATACAAGCTTTTGGTGTGCAGATTCACTCTTCATCAAATATATGACAACATACCACACCCATCACCACATTTCTGAGTCTTCCACCACGACCCTTTACTCCCCTCCCAGCTCCCAGGTTCCTCTCCTGACCTCAGTTCTGTTGTCAGAGCCCAAGGATTAATTCTTGTTTTGTTTTGTCTGTTCATTTGCTTTGTTTCTTTGTTTCTTTCTTTTTTGTTTTTAAGTAAAGTTGCAGGCAGGAATGAAGACAAGTAGACAGGCAAGAAGAAGGAGGAGGAAGAAGCACTTTAGTTTTATTCGGTTATCCATCATTGGTTGTTTTCCTGGCCCTGGTGTTGAACCAGGAACCTTGGGATGTATGGGAATTGTGGCTGGATTAAACCACTAGGCCCCCAGGGTGCTTTCTTTCTGTCTTTCTTTTTTTCTTTTTTTCGTTCTCAAGGAAAGATGCAGACAGGAGTGAAGGCATGAAGGCAGTAGTAGGCAGGCAGGCTGGAAGAGAGGAGGAAGCACTTAAGTTTTTATTTAATTGTTCACACTGGTTGCTTCCCACTGGGCCCCTAACTCGAACCCAGGATATGTAGCCTGTGTCATTCAGAGGTGACTGACTCACCGCTGCTCCATCAGGGCATGCGTTGCTTTGTTTCTTAATATACCAATGAGATCATCTGGCATTTGTCTGATTTATCTCATTTAGCACAGTGCCCTCTAGTTCCATCCATGTTGTCATAAATGACAGGATTTCATCTTTCTTTTTTTTTTTTTTTTTTACAACTGATTAGTATTCTGTTTTGTATTATCTTTATTCATTCCTATGCTGGTGGGCTCTTTGGTTGCTTCCATCTCTTGGCTGTTGTAAGTACCACCTGCAGTGAACCTGAGGGTATATATAGCTCTTTCAATTAATGATGTTGTATTTTTCAGGTAAACACCCAGCCCTGGAATCACTGGGTCATATGAAATTTCCATTCTCAATTTTTTTGGCAATCTTCATACTGCTTTCCATATGGTCACAGCAATTTAGAATTCTGCCAACAGTATATAAAGGTTTCCTTTCCTCTGCATCCTCATTAACATGTTATCCCAAGTCTTTTGGATAATAGCCATTCTCAAAGGTGTGAGGTCTCGTTTTGATTTACATTACCCTAATAATAAGAGATATGGAACATCTTTTAATGTATTCATTAGCCATCTGTATGTCTTCTTTTGAAAAACGTCTATTCAGATCTCCTCCCCATTTTTGATTGTATTGTTTTTCTATTGTTGATTTTTATGATTCTGTATATATTTTGGATATTAACCTCTTGTGAGATGTAGGATGGTCAAATATTGTTTCCCATTCAATAAGAACATCTTTTTGTTTTGATGATAACTTCTTTCTCTGAGCAGAAGCTTTTTAGTTTGATGTAGTCCCATTTGTTTTTGTTATTTTGTTTCATTTTTGTATTTGCTTCCTTTGCTACTGAAGTCAAGTCCCCAGAGACCTCTCTAACACTAATTCACGGAATGTACTGCCTGTATTTTCTTCTGTGTATTTTATGGTTTCTAGTCTTGCATCAAAATCCCTAATCTGTTTTGAATTAATGTTTTGTGTAAGATGTTAGAGAGTATCTAATAATTGCATTCTTTTGCATGTCTTTGCAACCATTTGCTACAAAGACTTTCTTTTTTCTCACTGTATGCTCTTGACTCCTTTGTCATAAACCAACTAACCATTATGTGTCAATTTCATTCCCGTGCTCTGTGGGTCTGTTTTTATTCCAGTACCATACTGTTTTGGTTATTACTACTTACTTTGTGGTTTATTTAAAATATGGGAGAGTGTGATACCTCCACTTTTGTTCTTTGTTCTCATGATTATTTTAACTATCTTTTGTGATTCCATACAAATATAAAAATTTTTTGTTCAAGTTTCTTGAAAAATGCCAGTGGAATTTTGCTGGGAAGTGCATTATATATGCATATGACGTTAGGTAAGATGGCCTTTTTAACTGTTAATTCTTCCCAATCATGAGCATGAAATATCTTTCCATCTGTTTGCATCTTCTTCTATTTCTTTTAACAGTTTCATTGTACAGGTACTTCATCTCCTTTTTAAAGTTTATTGCAAGGTATTTAATTCTTTTTTCCCTACTGTAGATGGGATTGTTTTCTTAATTTCTTTTTCTTCTTATTGTTTGCATATAAAAATGTAACCGATTTATCTTTATTAATTTTGTAGCCCAACATTTTACTCTACTCATTTATTAATTCTAATAGTTTCTTGATGGAGTGTTTAGGGTTTTTTATGTATATTATCATTTCATGTGCAAATAATAATAACTTTACTTCTTTTTTTCCAATTTGGATTCCTTTTATTTCTTATTCTTGCTTAATTACTCCGACTAGGACTTCCAATACTATGTTGAATATCAGTGGTGAGAGTGGACACCCTTGTTTTGTTCTTGATCTTAGAGGAAATGCTTTCAATTTTTCACCATTGAGTATGATGTTGACTGTGGGTTTATTGTATATTGTTTTTATTTTGTCAAGGTATATAACTTCTATCCATATTTCGATGAGAGTTTTTTAAATCATAAATGGATGCTGAATCTTGTCAAATGATTTCTCTTCATCTATGGATATGATCTTTATGATTTTTTTCCTGCCTTTTGTTGATGTGTTACATTAATAGATTTGTGTATGTTGAACCATCCTGTATCCCCAGAATAAATCCTCCATCACAAAAGGTAATACTTTTGCTCTATTGTTGAATTCTGTTTGCTAATATTTTGTTGAAGATTTTTGCATTTATGTTCATCGGAGACTGTGGTCTAAAAATTTCTGGTTTTTGGTAATGCCTTTGTTAATTATATCAATGTTATGTTGGCTTCATGGAATGTATTAGGAAGTTCTCGTTTTTCAATATTTTTGAATAGTTTGAGAAGAATATTGATTCTTTTCTGAAGGTATAGTAAAACTCAATAATAAAGTTATCTGGTCCTGTGTTTTTATTTTTGGTGAGACTTGATTACTTACTCAATTTCTTTGCTTGATAGATCTGTTCAGATTTTCTATTTCTTCCTGATTCAGACTTGCTAGCTGTATTTCTAATATTTTCAATATAATGGCATAGAGTTGCTCATAGTGGTCTCATGATGCTTTATATTTTTGAAATGTCTATTGTAACATCCTTTTTCATTGTTGATTCTAGTTATTAGTGTTTTTACTCTTTTTTCTCTTAGTGAGTTTAGTCAAGGTTTGTCAATTTTGTTTAGTTGTTCAAAGAAACAGCTTTTGGTTTTGTTGATGTTCTGATTTTTTTATTTTAATTTCTACTTGCTTTAATTTTTATCATTTCCTTTACTCTATTGACTTTGGTTTTATTTGTTCTTGTTCTAGTTGCTTTAGGTGTTGGGCTAGATTACTTACCTGATTTTTTCATGTTTTTTATTTACTTCTGTTTTTATTTATTGCTACAAATTTCCATTATAGTACTACTTTTTGCTGTACCCTGTAAATTCTGTAGATCATGTCTTCATTCTTGTTTGTCTCCCAAGTATTGTTTTAATTTAATTTCTCATTTGATATCATCTTTCACCCAATAGTCATTCCAAAGGATATTGTTTAGCCCCATAATTTCTTTTTGTGGTTGATTTTCTATTTTTATGTCATTGCTATTGGAGGTGATACTTGGTGTGATTTAAATCTTGTAAATTTGTTGACATTTATTTTGTTTCCCAACATTTCCTTGAGGATGTTCCAAGGGCACTTAGGAAGAATGTGAATTTTGTATTTGTTGAATGGACTGTTCTGTAAATACCTATTAAACCCACCTATTTCAATTTGTCATTTAAGCCTGTTGCTTTCTCATTAATTTTATGCCTGGTTGATTTGTCCATTGTTGTAGTGTGGTGTTGGTTAATCTCTCATTGTTGTATTGCTATCAATGTCTGTCTTTAGTTTTGTTAATCGTTGCTTTATGTATTTTGATTCTCCTTCATTAGGTGCATATATAAATAAATGTTCTGTCTTCTGGCTGAACTGACCCCTTAGTCATTATGTGATTTCTACCCCTTTTGTTACTCTCTTTAGTTGGAAATCTATTTTATCTGTTATAAGCATGGTTGTATCCACCATTTTTTTTTTTTTTGCCGTTTGATTATAGGACTGTCTTCCATATAGTTCACTTTAGCCTATGTTTGTCTTTGAATTTAGATAGGCTTTCAATGTGTAGCAGAAAGTTGAGTTTTGTTTTTAATACATCAGGCCACTATTTGTGTTTTTATTGGTGAGTTCCATCCATTAACATTTAGGGTTATCGTTGATATGTAACCATTTATTACCATTTTGCTATTTGGGGGCATTGTTGCAGACTATTACTATATATGTGCTCTTCTCTTAGTCTCTTCTGTGCTTTGAAAACTTTTATGTTGTGTTTGACATTTGTTTTCATTTTCCTCTTTGTTTTTCAATGGGTTTAAGTTTTATTGTTACACTGACATTTGTATGTATGTTTCTATGCTTATAACCTATTTTAACTTCAAAGCAAGTTAATCTCATTCTAAAAGTCTACATTTTCACTCTTCTCCTAGCATTTTATATTTTTGGTATTTCTTTTTGGTATTTCTTCTAAGTGGAGCTTCTTTTCACTTCAGAGCAAGTCCTTTAATATTTCCTCCAAGGATGGCTTTGTGGTGATGAATTGCTTTAACTTTTGTTTGCCTATAAAGCTCTCTATCACTCCTTCAATTCTAAGTAATAACCTAGTAAGGTAAAACATTCTTCATAGAAATCCTTTTCTTTCAGACTTTGAATGTATCGTGTCATACCCTTCTGGTCTGTAAGGTTTCTGCTGAGAAATCTGTTGATCTTTCATGGATTCCCTTGCATATGCCTTGTTTTTTTTCTTGATGCTTTTAAGACTCTCTTTTTATCTTTTTTTTTTTGTCATTTTAATTACGTGTCCAGTGTGTGTGTGTGTGTGTGTGTGTGTGTGTGTGTGTGTGTGTGTGTGTGTGTGTGGGTTTTTTTTGTTTGGAACTCTTCCTGGATCTGGATATCTATTGTCTTTCCCATGTTTGGGAAGTTCAGTTATTTTTTTTTTTTAAATAAGGTGTCTTCTTGTTTCTCACTTCTCCTTCTGGGCTCCCTATGATAAAATGTACTTTTTTATATTAACCTATATCTTGTGTGCTTTTTTATATCTTTTAATTCCTTTTTCTCTTTACTGGTATGCTTAGATGCATTGCACTGTCTTGTCTTCTGACTCACTGAATCATTTGGAGGCTTCTTCCAGTTTATTGCTGTGACACTCAATTGTGTTCTTTAGTTCAGCTATTATGTTCCTTAACTCTATTTGTTTAATTCTTCTGTTTGAAACTGCTTCATATATTCTCTATCTTTGTTTTAGTTTTCTCTTTGATCCTCAGTAGTCTTCCTAATTTAAGTGAGCATAATTAAGACTATTGCTTTGAAATCATCTTCATGTAGTTTAATACTGTTCCATTTAGATTGTCCTCTGGGGTTTTGTTTTCATTCATAATTTGGTAGATATTTCTGTCTTTTTATTCTGTTTGTATTTATTTCTGTGCAGTAGGATAAATGACTTTACTTTCCTGCCTTGATATAAGATACTTGTGTTAGGGTATCAAGTTGTAGAGACCTAAGGAATTGGCCCAGAATGCTGGGTTTTCTCTTGCTTTTTGACCTCTGCATCAATCAGAATGGTTCACAATCTAGAGCTATGCTATGTTGAGACTGACAGCCCAATCTTCTGGTTAGAACCTAGGCAAGCAAAACGACAAGCTCAGAGCTTTCCTTGATGACTTGGTCTATAATTGTTGACTCAGTTAGAGTCCACTGTGGTGTTCAATTATTCTGAAAGAAACTTTCTCCACCCACTCCCAGACTCAAAGGCATGAATAGATGTGTGAGGAGAGAGGTTCAGGAGGTATATGCCCAGCCCACAGGCCGGCCACAGTCCCAACAGCTGCAGCTGTTGAGAGTTGGCTTGCTCCCATGGTCCTCAGGAGCCAGTCCCTGTAAAGCAGGCACCACCCATTAAAGTCGGTCCTCTAACTGGGCAGCAGCCCTAGCAGGAAACTGTATACCAAAAACCCTCTGAACTGGGATGCAAGCTATGGCTGTTTTAGCATACAAGCAAGCAGATATAAAAAGCTGTCTGGCAGTTGCCCCAGGTGGGTACAGAGCTGCTGTTTTACTGCAGCTTCTCTATGATCCTCCCTGAGAGAGCTGCTGAGATCTCTTTGCACAAAAGCTCTCATCTACTTGTGCTGAGGTTTGCTGACCCGCTGCTTGTCACCACCCCAGGATCACTAACTTGACAGCCACATAACTGTAGCTGTGAGAATAAATTGTCCTGTAGCAGAAGTCTGCTGATGGCAGAAGGGTGGGACAAGCCCCATCAGGGTTTGACAGTAACATGGTATTCCCCAGTGCCATGCCACACAGCAAAAAGAGCCATGGGAGAGGAAACCCAGCAGTGTCTTCAATACTGAGGAGGCTATCCCTCTTTCTTATTCTCCAGGCTGAAGTTTTTGGTTCAACAAATGAACATCCTGTGGTCTGTCTGTGGAAATGTCGTCTATCAGTCCCCTTTGCTCCCCCGAGTTCTGTTGTTCTCCCAAAGAAAATCCCTCTATTTCTGCACCGAGTCGTACATCCTCACAGGTCAGTTCTCAGATATGGAGGCACATGCTATAGGAGTAAGCCCTTCAGTTCTGGGAAGAGGGTCTGTATCACTCACTGGTCCTTCTTGATGGCTCAGTGTTGGGTGGCATTCATGCCAACACTCTATCTCAGCTTTGTCTACCCTTTATCTTTCTGGAGATGCTGGTCTCTGTTTGTGTTCAAAGGGCACAGTTCTTAAGTGGGTGTAGTTTTGTTGTGCGTGTGTGTGAGTTGAGCTCCAGATATTACCAGTCTGTCATCTTGGAACCTCTCTCAATATCATTCTTTCTTTTAAAAAAAAAACAAAAACTTTCATGAAGTAACTTTTTATACATACATTATATATGTATATTTAGATTTAACTGTGCAGATTCACTGTGTGACAATTTCTTGACTATTGCTGTTGACCCCTTTCTCCTTTTAAGTCCTCTCATATTAAACTGGGTTTCAACTATATCTTTATTAAAAAGGAGCGGTGCTTATTTTTATTTTTAAAGCTTTATTGATGTAGTAATTTGGCATACCATAAAATTCATCCATTTAAGTGCACGATTCAGTGATTATTAGTACATATACAGTATTGCGCGGCTGCCATCTCACCCCTATTTTAAACCATTTCCATTACACCAAATAGAAAGGTTGTAACCATTTACAGTCACTTGCCGTTTTATGCCCACAAATTCACTTTCTGTCTCCATGGATTTGCTTTTTCTGGATATTCATATAAATGAAATTGTACTGTACATGGCCTGCTGTGTCTGACTTTTCACAGCATAATGTCATGGAGATTCATCCATGTTGTAATGCGTGTTAGTACTTCATTTGTCATTATTATCAAATAATATTCCACTGTACAGGCATGCCATATTTTGCTTATTCATTCATCAGTTGATGGACATTTGGGCTGTTTCCACTTTGTAATTATTATTATGAATAATGCCACTTTGAACATTTGTGTTTGTGTATGTAGGCATATGTTTTCATTTATATTGATAACTATGAATGGCTTATTCATAGGGGAATGTTTGAGTCATATGAAAAATAAGACTTTTTTTAAAGAAGGAAGAACCTTTGTTGATTTGTTTATTTGTTTTGGTTGTTTCCCCTTGCCCCAGCCCTGGGTCATGAACCTAGATCCTTAGGCTTTGCATGGTCTATACACCTGCCACAAGCTTAGCACCTGAATCATGAGGGTACCCCAAAATGCTTTAACTTTTTGAAGAAGCATTCAAACTCTTTTCTATAGTAGCTGCACCATTTCACATTTCCACCAGCAATGTAGGAAGATTCCAATTTCTCCACTTCCTCAGCAGCACTTGCTATTATTTGTGTTTTTTGTGGTAGCCATCCTAGTGGATGATATGGCATCTCACAGTGATTTTATTTGCATTTCCCTAATGACTTTTGACATTAAGTATCATTACATGTACTGTTGACTATTTGCATATCTTCTTTAGAAAAATGGGTATTTAAATAGCTTGCCTAATTTTAAATTGGTGTATTTGTCTTTTACTGTTGATTTGTAAGTATTATTTATATACTCTGGATACAAGAACAGCAATACCTTTGCTTTATGGAGGGAGAGAAAGTCCATGAAAATCCTGCCCAGAGTGGTAGCCTGATCAGTGGGGGCACCATGACTTCCCATTGCCAGGATGTGGCCCTTAGAAACTTCTAGAAAGGGCACTTTGACATCTACTTCCCTTCATGGCCTAAGCTCAAGCTAAAGGGTAGTGTGGGGACACAGGAATAGAAGAGCTTCCCCAGACTGTAGGAACTTAGAAAGGTTTGGGGAAGGAGTCGGGGCAGGGCCTCTTTTTCAGTGATAGGTCCTCGATTCATATTTAGCTAAGGGAGTTCCCACTTCATGGTAGAGGAATGGAATAGGGCTCTGTCCTGGGTCCGCTCAGCATTCATATGATTTTATGACTCCATGCTTACCCATCACCACCACCCCAAGTCAAGGCACAGAATCATTCTTCAAGATAGACTTCCTCCATGGGCTCAGTTCCCACTGAGTTTGTTTCTGTTGAGCTGTCTCAGTTCCCTGTGACATGGTGGCCTGGAATCTGGTCTGTCCTTACCAGCTGAACTGTCCACTCCTCAAAGATAACCTGGCACCTTGAGGATAGAGTCATGTCTCATCCATCTGTGTAGTCCTAGCTGCTAGCACATAGCATAAAATACAACCACATACAATTTTCCTAAGTCAGTGTATTAAAAAGATGGAATGAATTCATGTATTGAAAGTGAGAAAATGGAACACTCAGGTCAAGTAATCTACACAGAGTCATGTGGGTTGTCATTTAAAGGGCAAGTCTCAAATCAAGATTTTCTGATACTGAAAGTATTTTTTCTACTACACCAAGTTACAAGTCCTCACTTCTCAGCTTCAGAGGAGAATTATTTACATTACCAGACTGATTACGGGTGGTTTTGGGGCTCTGGGGAGTGATACCACCAGAATGGGGAGAGCAAATGGGATGGGGAGCTAATTTCTATATGTGGCTTTTATTTTACTTTCCAGTACTCCACTCTGGGTTTGATTGAAGTGACAGGAAGTAAATACCTCAATGGAGGTTACCACTGATTTATGGGATAATGGATGCCTCTTGGAGGAGTTAGAATGTGTTTAATGGGTGTAGCAGTGCCTGAAGGACCCTTGAGGCAGTGGAAAGAGCAAAACTATGGCAGATAAGAGGTATTTGGGGTGCATGTTTGGGAAGGATGACTGGTCCCTGACTGGATCTTCCAAGTCTGGTGAGGCTGGGGTGAGGTCCTTTTGAAGAATTGGTGCTATTTTCTCTACAGTGGGGCATTACTAAAAGTTTTAGAGGGACCATTTGGCTAATCTGCATCTCATGTTTTCTCCAGTTTTGTGAAAAATTTGAAGCTTTCTTTTACTTGCGTAACTGATCTCTGATATTTTCATTACACTGTTTTGAAAACTCAATGAAACCTTGAAGCTTCTTTGCAGTAAAATGAAAATGGTGGTTATTTTTCTTGTTGGGGAAGAAGCTGGCTCCAGAAATGCTCTGTAGTAATCAACAGATATAAAGGCAGGCACCCTGGTAATGTGAATATGTCTCTCAGTGAGACAAGTTCCCTGTCTTCACAGGGTAGGGTCTGTTTTCAGCCCCCTCCCAGTAAAGCAGAGCAGGAAAAGTCTTTTAATCACCACTGATTTTCTTAGTTATGTGAATTGTACTTAGCAGATACTGGAGACTGACTGAATGAATGAAACAAGCATATTCAATGAGCCAGTCATTGAATGGATGAAAACCATGGTTTGATTCTTCTCTACTTACCATTACCCAAGTAATAATTGTGGATCACAAGTCATTTCCCCCAGCGATTGATGGCTTCCTGAGAAAGGGAAGAATGTAATTTGATATAGTCATGGTAAAGGAAATTTAACAATCTAAGACAATCTGACTTGATGTAAATTTAACATTCCTTTTTGAAATTAGATGGACTTAAAGAGGAACTAGTCCGTTGTAACTTGATTGTTTGCACAGAGTTCACATATAAGCCCAGCTGCTCAGCCACACCAAAAGAAAAGCTCTGAAATGCTTCCATCTCCAGTGTCACTTCAAGTCTACTTTGTATTGAATCTTAGCCTCATCCATGATCCTTGGAATCCCTTGGATCTGGGTCTCCCTTACAGAATCGAGGAGAAACTCTCTCCACAAGTATTTCTGCACCTTGTGCCTAGTGAGGAGAATTTTAAACTGGCAATCAGGAAAATCTGCATGATCCAGCCCTTTGATTAACATAAAAAATGTAACAGAAGTAGCATTCTCTCTTTACTTTCTGAACATGCTGTGAGGAATTTATATGTGGAGTTTAATTTTTTTTTTTGAAATCCTAAAGATAAAGGAGTGTGGAAAACCCAGAGATTCACATTAGAGGAAGCCCATGAGCTCTTTAAATCACTGGAGGAAGCCACTGTGGTTTTAAGTGGGAAAGACTAATCTAGTATCTAATATAGTATCTTCTTTTAAATGGGAAAATTTCTTCTCTGAAAAACTGGCTTTCCACCTGATCTGGGATTTTGCCAATGAGTGGGCAGGCAAGGAAAAAGCAGTGAGTGGTAGCCAATTAATCAGTCGATCAAAAAATATTTATAGCCTTCGCCATAGCAGCCTGCAGGACTCAGTGGGAGATAAAAAGAAGAGTAAGGCGCCACGTTAGCCTATGAAAATCTTGGACTGGTCTCCAAGGGAAGCAATGCATGCAAGTATTAAAAGAAAAGATAGCACAAGGCAGCATGTAATTGGGAGCTATGTCTTAAAAGTACTAAGTATGTTTACAGGCAAAGCAGGTTGTTATTCTGGGCTTATCATCATTGACTGTGTGCTATGGGTGTCAATTTTCAAAGCAGCTATGAAAGTGCTTTTTATAATGGGTTACATTGGGTAGTTAAGACCTTAGCAGACCCTCACAACTAAACATAAGATGGTTTAGCAAACAAAATACAAGCGATGAAGAAGTATTAGCTTTCAAAATGGTTCCATAGAGATTGTCCTTGTGGCTTTAGTAGAGGACTATTTAGAAGCTAAAGAGACTTCATAAAAATATTTAGGAGGAAAATAATGCAGTTCAGAAACTATGAATTCCATATCAAATTTTTTGTTTTAGAACTTGAAAAACCTATTTTAGAAATATTGGAGAATTAAATACATGAACAGAAGAAAGTTAAATGTAAAAAGAAGGGCATGCCACCGGAAGTTTTTGGCTACTCATTTCCATTGACTAGGGCTTCTGGATAGTTGTCCAGCATTTCACATGTTCGAAGAGTTGACATAGTGGTTTGTAGATTTAACTTACTGTCACTGAGAATAACACAAAGTGGGGTGTCTTCCGTAATAGTAGGTAACTCATTTGTCTTTGACCATGTGCTGGATTTTCCTATGTACTGGTGGTAACTAAAGTAAAGCAAAATGAAACTTTTTCCAAAGTTTCCCAGCTAGTGATTCCAAAACCCAGGTCCCTCTATCCTGCCCCAGTTAAAGATGGGTGACACAGTTGAGACCTTAGGCAATGTGTGAAAGTGTGAGCTCTTCCTTTCTGTAAACTGCTTTCAAAAAGTATAGAAATACTGTGTCTCTCACTGCTTGAAGAAACAGTCAGTTGTACTAGTGATACAACATTGGACATTGGGCACAAAGTTGGACAGTGCTGGGAATCTCTGTACTCTAAAGATGGATTTGAGACAAATTTTTTTTCAATAGCAGCTATCTTTTCTTCTAGGAAAGTGTTACCAGAACACACTATTATTACAAGATAGCATATGAGAGAATAATAACTGACTGCATTCTTACTGATGTGTGTGAAGTATTTCTAAATATATGCAATTGGTATGAGAGAAACTTGAATTGTTTAAATATTTAGAACACTGACTTCTTTATATGAAAAAGAAAAGCAACATCAAAACTGTGGTTTATAAACTCACCTAGAGACAATAATGCTCATATTCCCATATTTCTGCATCTTTTGAAAATAACTTATGAAGAAAATATGTGGTCAACAACAAAGCATGTCATCAAAAAACTTAAAACACTGGGGCAAAGAGAAGATTCCCAAGACATTCTCGAGTGAGGGAAACAAGTTCCAGTCAAAGGGTGAAGAATCATAACTTTGGACTTTCAGTAGCAACTCAGGAATCAAGAAGACAGTGGAGAATGCCTTCAAAATTTTGAGAAAAATTTCCAACCTGGAATTCTGTAGTCAACCCAACTACCAATCAGATGTGAGGGCAAAATTAAAATATTTTCGGACTTGCAAGTTCTCAAAAAACTGACCTTTCCTGACCCTTTTTTTCCCCCAGAAGACAGCGCTCTTCCCCATTTAGGAAGTATCCCAAGAAGAGAAGGCAATAGAACCTAAGAAACAGGCAAGTCCACATAAGAGGGAGCAGAGAGAATTCTGCGAATAAAGGTGAAGGTAGGTCTCAGGCTGTGGATGTGCAGCAGACTAACAGAGACATCATACAATTGGCGTATTTCTCTAGAAGAGATGCCTCTAAAGACAGAAACATAGCTGATGAATTCCAGATGTGTTTGCTCTTTTCAAGGAGACTTATCCTACTGGAGAAATAGCTTGAAATTGAGTCGTTTTTAAGTACCAGTATCCCCACTTTCTGAAAGTTCAAGTTAACATCACTTTTGATTTTATGAAACACTTACATTAGTACTTATTTTCCATAGCCAAAAGAAATTCAAAGAGGATTTTCTGTTTTATGAAAAAAGTAAGAAGCGAAGGCTTTTAGCACTGGTGTTGCAGGGAACCATTCTAAAGACCACAATCTCTCGCCCGCCCCCGTCCCACTACAGTGCAGTGAGCTGCCGCCACGCTCCTCCCCCAGGAACTGCGTCACGTGGGCTATGTATGTATTCTGTCATGCCTCCTTAAATGTGTTAGTGTTATTTTAGTTTTTATGTTTTATTTGCTGTGCTTTGGTAAGTTACCTTTTTAAGTCTGGGAATGAATACTCAAAAAATTTCCATGTGCTTCTTTGTTTTGCATCATTTCAGCTTAGGGAAGGTTTGATAGGAGCCATCCACTTTCCAATGTGGAAAAAAACCTGTATAGGAAAACAGAGAAGCTTAAAAATAAGGCTCTAGAAAAGCAGTTTATGCAAAAAGTGGAAAATAATGTTAGTATGCCTCATGATTCAGCTATGAAGAGTCATCATTATGTTAACAGTGATTATTAGCAACACAAAAATTGTGATCTACCACTCTTAAGAGATTGGGACAAAAAGAAATTGCCTGTATGTGGTAGGAGGGATGGGGCAAGAAAAAAGCAAGCCCTCATGTTTTTGGTGGGAGCTCAGTGGATAATGCCTACAACTGAAGAAAAATAAGACATAAAGATATAAGCATATTATATAGAGGTAAGGAGGTAATTACAAAAAGAAGCAACCAAATTAATTGAAGACATTTGATCCTTAAGACAAATGATGGAAGAGGACAGTCAAGGGACTATTGTGTTTTTAAAATAAACCTGCAGAACTATTTGCTCTTTTGATTCTGTGCTTGATAAAAATAAACATAAACTCTGCAGAAGGGAAAGTAGGAGTTGATTCAAATAAGATTTAAAAAAATACATGATGAGTTATACTTCTCATTACAAAGGAATGTAAAAGAGAATATTCAAAAGTTAATACAAAACAAGGAATTAAGCTTAACCACATGTATCATTTCCTAAAACAGATTCTTAAAAAGAGAAAGTGGTGAATTTTTCTATTTCTCTTTTTTTCTCTCTATCTCATACTTTGGTCAAATGTGGTCTATAAGATGTAGCTACAGGAAACCTCAGCTTGGGATTGTTGTCTACTTGAAGAGAATGACTAGAAAATCTGAAGTGAAATTTAAACTACATCACTTAACTCAGCCTCTCGATTCTCCAGCTGGGTTTCTAGCTCTCTTGTTTCTCATTTGATTCTTAAAGCCTCTTATGTTCAGCCATCTTACCATGTCCCCCTCCCTTGCTGGCATCCTGAACCAAACTCATCTGTCCACCTGTCTCTGACTCATTCCTCACCCTGACCTTGGCTGTCTACACTTGCTGGGACTGCCCTATCCATTTCCTCAGCCGAATTCTTGATTCCTGGCTACCACCTCCTCATCAAAACTTGGCTAAATGCACTTTGAAAAACAAAAGCGAATAGAACTTCCTGGGAAGAATTTGGAGAATCCGCAGTTCTGTTCTTTCTTCCTTCTCAAGAGCCAGGATAACAGCTGAGGACACATATGGAGAGAAGTGTGTGTGTGTGTGTGTGTGTGTGTGTGTGTGTGTGTGTGTGTGTGTTGGGAGAAGAGGATACCGCCATCTTGGACCCCACTATTCTCCCTGGGAATGCATACATGTTTATTTTTTATATCCTGGTATATTATTTTATTTATTCTTCCATTTCTCTTAGAAACTGTTCTAAAAATTTTTAACCCAGAGGCATTTTTCCAGTGTCCTTGCTTGAGCTGTATTTGGCCTCTTAAGAGGCTGTGACAAGACTTCGGTCCATGGCAGTTTCACATGAGGTGACATCTGATTCGCTTTTAGACAGCATTCCATGCCAATCTGCCCAGCCCTACCGTTTGTGTGCTAACTCCTGTTGTCTTTCAACAATGGAGCATTCTGTTAGATAGTGTGAGTTTGGGTCTTATCAGGGAGGTTGATTAAGCTACAGCAAGGGACAGCAGCCCTGCGTGTGAAATGTCGCAGGCCTTCCTGAAACCACTCTGTGAGCTGCTGGGGGTGGTTGGTGCTGTCCTGTTGAGGGGCGAGTAGGGAGCTTGCTAACAGTGCAAGCACTTATTTTTCTATCCTGGACTAGGTCTATGATGGGAACAGTTGGCAAGTTGAGTAGCAGGGACCACAGATAACTGAACAACAGATGGGCAACTATTAAAGGATTTGAGGGGCTTGTTACCACTTCTTGAATGGCCTTCACCCACCTACGAGATACCCAGTTCCCTTGTAAAATTCTGTAAAGGATTCCATTTTTCTTTTCCTTTTTTTTTTTTCCAGTTGCGATGAAAGCAACTCTGACGTTAAGAGGCAAAGAATAGATGAGAAACTTCCAATTTTGAATCCCTTTGGGATTAGATGCTTATTTCAGTCGTGCAGAGAGCACTGCCCCATATTTTCAAAGAGTAGCTGCGGGCAGATTCAAAGGAGATGACTTTCCAAAATAGTCAGAGAACTCCCGACCATATCTGATAACCCTCTGACATTTGAACACAGAATTACAGGGCTATCCACATGTTTTCATGAGTATAACCTTGCTTTTGAAAAGGACAATGGCACATCATTATGTTGAAGCTCAAAACTAAGGCTATACAAAAGAAGAACTAATTACTTAACTCTTAGCAGAAATATAAAATATTTAGAACAATAAAATGTAACCACACTCTGGCACCACTATCTCTGATGCAGAATCTTTGACTGGGAAAGTTCATAAGAGTGAGAAGGGCTACAGACATTGCTTAAGATAAGGGATGTTTTACTCTCTGGGGAGACAGCCTGTTTTTGCCAAAAGCAGTCATGGGTTTGTATGGTCAGGGTTAGCCCAGCATCTGGGTTACTGAAGAGCCCTGTTTCTAAAATCCACCCTACTTAAAATTAAAATGTGACTAAAAATAACCCACCCCAAATGAACCATTTTAAATTAAACTCTCCACTATTCAAAATAATTGTAACTTTAAAAAATCCAGAAACAGAAACACTGACACAAACTAATCATAGGTAGACAACAATTAATTCTTGGAGTTGATGAATTGTTTGCCTGTAAATGATGTATACTTTGATAAACTCAGTTTGCGTGAGTTACTTGGCTATTTGGTTAAGGTAATGGAGTAAGCAAAGATTATCAATGTGTTTAGTGTCCTTTGGAGAATTTTACTTAACAGGAACAATTCTTGGAAATAGTTAAACATTGCTTCCACCATTTAGCAGGTTAAGAGTTGGTCATATTAATTGTGAGATCTATATTCATGGGCTTTTAGGTAAGTGCTAGACATTAGATTGCATCGCTGAGCAAAGAAGCATCCAAGGAAACACCTGATAATGCTGTAAAGGAAATGTATATTTGCATATTGCGTAAGGGGGGTGTAAAAATCATTAAATTGAATAGAAAATAAGTTTACTCTAAATTTTTAGATGTTCTTTTGAGTTTTCCTATATGTAAAAATATTCTCTGTGTAATTAAAGCCCTGAGTAACTTTTATATCCCCTCTTGCTGCTGTTGGGTTTAATGGTGTCAGTTTGCTAATCCTTCCTGACTCTCACATGATATCCATTTATGCCTGTGTTTTCTAGAATGGCTGAGATGCAGGGCCTGATGGAAAGACTGGAGCGAGCAGTCTGCCGACTGGAGCTGCTCTCTGCAGAGTCACGCGGGCCTCCTGGAAACTACGGGGAGATGAATGGTATCATCGGAGGTAGGGCCACTAGCTCTGGTCATACCTTACTGGGCTCTGTGCAGGTCAGCTCATTTTGTCCCTATCATTTAGTTCTCAAGAGAGATATTTTACTTATTTCCTTCAACTTCCCTACTCCTTGTTTTACATGTAACCACAACATTAACCAGATACAAGCAACACAAGCAATCTTTGAAAAAGAGAAAGGGGGAAAAAGCACCATCCACCCGAATGATCAGTATCTGTGTCTGTTCCATGTACTCCATGTCTCACATATCATTATTCTTTCACTGTAGTGTGTATACTGCTGACTGAATAGATTAAGTAATTACCAAAAAGATTTCTGTGCTCATTAGAGTGTAAATTGGAAAGAATGATCATTCAGTAGATTTTAATTTTAAAGAGAACAAGACATTACATTTAAGAACTGCAGTTTTAAAAGAAGCGAATCTGGTATGAAGCCAAATCTGTCTTCATATGGTCATATCACATTTTTTCACCTTTGCCTAGTCCTAATTAAATATGCTTTTACAACAATATGTTAATACCACAATTTAAAAAATATTTTAAAAACTTATGTGATTGAACATAAAAAATTAACTTTTTTTAAAAAGAATATACCATGTAAGACAAACTCTTTAACTTACCTACAGTAATTATTCTAATTTCTTCTTGTCTGAGGTTGCAGATTTAACAAAAATAATAGGGCATTTAGTTAAATTTGACTTTCAGATAAAATTTTTTTTGTTTATTTATTTATTTATTTAGTTTGGTATAAGTATGTTCCAAGTACTGCGTGGGATCAACTGCATAGTACACATTGATTCTAAAAATAGATTCATTGTTTATTTGAAATTCAAATTTAATCGAGTGGTTGGTATTTAATCAGACAACTCTGTTCTTTCTCACATGCGTTTCCGCCTTATCTGACCCATTTTGAATCCTGTCAGGCTTTGGGGGTCTGAGAAAAGCTTTGGGGAAGAGAAGGCTTCCAAAAAAGCTTTCAGCAGGCAAGATTCACACTGGTGCTTCTAGAATTTCAGGCTTATTTGGAGTGGTGCCTTGTATTACCATGCCCTGGGACAAAAATTACTGTGTGAGCACAAATGCTCAGCCTGAGTTTTCCCTCCCCCTAAACATAATGGAAATTAAAATGCTTTGAATGAATTGAAAGGGGTGTTGTTTAAAGAGAGGGGGCCAGGGACCCATAAGTTTTTTCCACATCACCAGAGACGCATCTGTGATTTCATTTTAAACTTCTTTTTGTTAACTATATCGTTGGTATATGAGATTTAGAGAGCCTGTTTGTAAGAACATATTTTCATGTCCCCTGCAGTAACTGTTTCCTCAGATCTTTAGCGCTATGTGATCAAAAGACAATTCTCTAACTTTGGCACAAATAAAAAACTGCAAAGACATAAAGTTGATCTCTAACACCCAGAAAAATGTAGTGTTTTTGGGTAAAGGGGGGAAAAAGTCAATATTTTGAAACTTAACTCAAAGAGGTACTAGATCACATTTTTTTAATTAAAAATTAGTTTTCTTGGGAAATTAATATAGTCAAAATTAGAAAGCATATATTTTAATTAATATTTAGACAAGCATATTTTTCTTTTTTAAAAGAAGAAAAAAGGCTGGCAAGAATGAAGCTGGGCAGCTGGCAGGAGAGGTGGAAGAAGTAAGAGAGAGGTGGAAGAAGCATTTTGTTTATTCAGTTGTTCATTTTAATTGTTCCCCCTGGCCCCAGGCCCTGAACCCCGGTCCTTAGGAGGTATGTGGACTGCATCCCAGGCATGGGCTTAACCCCTGAACCACTAGGGCATACCCACAAATATTTTCTAATCAAGCAAATCACTCCAGACCAGTTATTTAATAAGGTTTTATGAAACAACTTAGTCAGCAAGGTACTATCCTACTTGAAATGAAGTAGGATAATTAGTAAGATAATTATAAAATGTCTGAATGATATGCATTCTTAAACATTTTACTAATCTTAAACAACATCACTTCTATTTCTTCCTACTGAGTAAGCTTTGCTAATTTTTTAAATTCTATTTTTAACAATCCTAAAGGACAATCTCTCACCTTAAATATAAACACTATCATTACAATGATGTCACAAAAAAGGTTATTTAAAAAAATTTTTAGAAAGAACCCAATACATTACAAATCCATAATATGCTCAGATCAACCAACTGCCTTCCTGTATTCTGGTATCATGATGTGTTTGTGATGTGGCTTTTTCGCCCCTTGACAATCAGGTGAGTTTGGCTTAACAACTGGAGAAATGTTTTTGCTTGCCTGCTAAGTACCAAGTACTCTACTAGGTGCGAGGAAGTCTAAGATGAATTATACACAGTCCTTATCTTCCAGAACCTTTGGTCTTGGTGCATTACTACTCAGGGCCAAAAATGCTTTGATTAAGGGATACTCAAAGGATGCAGGCTCGAGAGAAAAACAGGTCATTAAAGGCTGCCCAGAGGAGGTGTGAGCAGAGTCGAGTGATAAAAGGAAATTGGAAAATATTCCTTTTTATCATTCTACCTGCTGCGATATAGAGACCTCCATCACATTTCCAAAACTTTCTCCCACTTTAAATACTCAGCAGAGGCCTTTCAAGCCACGGCAACAAACAGGTCTGTTTCCAAACGGATCTAGAAGGAATCTTTGGATTTCTACCCCTTTTTGTATTCTAGAAGATGGTACATACTATATTTTGAACTAAGATAACTGTGTTCCAGTGGCCTTGTAGAATTTAGAACTTAGGTGCGAGAACTGTTAAACAACTGTTTTCATCCTCCTTGGGCCTGTGGAAATGGGCAGCAGGGCAAAAAGGAAAAAGGACGCAAACTTTACCCTGCCAGTTTATGAGCATGGATAATTCTGTACAATATGAGAAATTAGGTTTGGGTTTGGTTTTGAGTACCCCTAGTGCTGGGTTTCTCAATTTCATGTTTCCCAATATTAATGTCAGAGATTTAGACAAAAATGTTTCCTGTTAATTAAAAGACTGAGAAAGCAATGCAGGGCACACCAGCAGAACATTGTCACTTCAGCTTTTATAGTAATTTGGTAGATTCCAACTTTACATTCATTCAGCAGTCATTTTCACGCCCACATCACTGCCTCTCGTACCCCTGAGGAGTGAAGGAGAAATAAAACGTGGGAAATTGCTTTTCTTTTCCTGTTTGCCTGGAGATCATTATTACCTTTTAAAGGTTCTGATAAATCTTTGCAAGGTTGTTATAGCATCTGGCACATCAGTGTAGAAGAAAGCACACTGGTTTGGGATTAAAAAGGTTCAGTTTCACTGTTGGGTCTCTTCTTATTTGGCCTATGACTTTGAGCAGCACATGTACTCTGCTTGCATCTCTTTTTCCTCAAGCATAAAACTATGATGGTGCTACTCATCTTTTGAGTTTGGGAAAGAATGCATTGATGTGGGTAAAAGTACTTAGGAGGATGAAAAATAGGAAAACACTGTTCCACTTCCATTAGTGTTTCACAAATACAGATTAAATAAATGAAATATTTAGTGCCTAGAACGCAAATGGCATGAGTGATACTAAGCTTCCATATTACCCTTAGCAAGGCAATACCAGCCTTTCATTCAACCACCAGAAATAACAAAATTATTCTTCTTCCAAAGGTGTGGCACCATCTGTGGAAGCCTTTGATAAGCTGATGAACAACATGGTAGCTGAGTTTTTAAAGAAGAGTAGGATTCTCGCTGGGGACGTGGAGACTCACGTGAGTACTTTCCTTCCCTGAGCTCCATAGAAAAGATGACTGCTATTAAAAACAAAACAAAGCACAATTTTTTAAAAAGGGGTTGGCGAGGGTATGAGGAGAATAGGGGACGCTTGTACACTGACCATGAGAATGTAAGATGGTGCATCCCATATGGAAGAGTGTGGTGGTTCCTCAAAAAAATGAAATATCTGTGATACAGCCATTCTGCTCCAGGGAATACCCAAGAGAACTGAAAGTAGGATCTCAAAGTAATAGTTGTACAGCCATGTTCAGAGCAGCACCATTCACAATAGCCAAAAGGTGAAAGATACTCAAGTGTCTGTTGACAAATGAATGGAAAAGCAGAATGTGTGCTTACATAGTAGAATATGATTTGACCATAAAAATGAAGGAAATTCCAACATGTGTACAGTGTCCATATGCTAAAGGAAATAAGCCAATCACAGAAAGACAAATACTTTATTATTTCATTTACATAGGCTATTTAGAGTAGTCAAACTCATAAAAAACAGAAAATAGAATGGTAGGTGCTAGGGGTTTAACAGAGGGAGAAATAAGAACTAGTTGTTTGATGGGTATAGAGTTTAAGATCTTCCATGTAAATTGAACTCCAGAAAAAGTTTTGAGATCTGTGGCATAACAATCTAAAAATATTACCACTGTACACTTAAAAATGGTTAAAATGATACGTTTCATGTTGTGTGTATTTTACCACATTTATTTTAAGTGTGGCCTGAGGAAAAGCAAAATCCTAGAACTAGATTGGAAGAGCCTTTTAATGATACCTAGGCTGGTTTCCCAGTTTTAGGCACTTTTCTACTTTTTAAAAATGTTTAGCAGCCTTCCTGAGGCTAGTAATTATTTGCGTGCATTAAGTGAAAAATCTAATATAATAGCCAAACCAATTAGAAACCTGAAAGAAATATAGCAGCACAATCTTTTTCATTTGCCTTTATTTCTCACAGAGGATTAAATTCCAAATCCAACTGCTTGTAGATTTCTCCGCAGACAATCGCAGCAAATTCATTATCAGTGTAGATTCATAGGGAAACTGATTCTTAAAGTTGTGGCTTGGGATTTATAAAAAAGAAAAGAAAAGAAAAAGTAAAGGGAGCTTCTCTCTTTGCTCCTTCCCCAATTAAGCATTACATTCAAGACCCAGCACTTGTCTTCCAGAGGATCTGACTACTTAGTTTCTGCCAGGGGTGGCAGGGTTGTAATTCAGTAGATGCTGATCTCTTCACATTTGCAACGCTTGTGTTCGCCTCTCCAAGAACTATGAAGATTCTTCTCATAATCTCCATTTTTATTAAATATTCCTGTTGAATGCTCACTGGCCAAAGGGGACTCTTGGAAATGTTGATTTATAAGCTGCCCGCCTGAAACATACATATTACAAACCAATATTACATCTATATAAATTAAAAGTTTAATTATAAAAAAGAGGAAACTGATGATTATTTCTAGAAAAGTCTATGTAATAAGATATGTTCATTTCAAATGTACCACAGAGTTCTATAATTAGTCTGTTCTTGAGCCCAGTGTTTTTGTTTACAACAAACCCTATTTGCAATAATATAATGGCTAAGCTTAAATTTGGAGGCTGAAAAACTTACCTATAAACTGCAGTATTATCCACAATACATTAAAATATTCATGAGTGATTGATGAACATTTCCTCTCTTGAATACTTGGCAATAATTATTGTGTCATTATTTTTACTATTAATATTGATATTCTGGGTCTGAGGCATACGGTACATTACAACTCTTATTGGTGATACCTAACAAAATTCTATTCGAAGTTTTTTCACTCGTGAATAAAGTAGCCAGCCTGTAAGTCAATGTATTTTCATTTTTTTAAAGTGGAGAATTTGTACACTAAGTAGGTGTCTTCAAACTGCAATAATAAACAGTTCCTTTTAACTTAATGTAGTTTGATTTTTTTTATTGAGTTGTAATTGACATATAAAATTATCCTCGTTTCAGGTGTACAACATAGTGATTTTGTAGTTGTATTTCCAGATGATCTCCATAGTAAGTCTACACAACATCATCACATCATCACTACACAACATCACAAAATGTTTTTCCTTGTGATGAAGATTTTAATATCTATTTTCAAATATGCAATATCATGTTTCTAGCTGTAGTCAGCCATGCTCTGCATTACATCCATGTCTTACTTATCTTAAACTGGGAGCTGCTCCCTCTTGACACAACTTCACCCTTTTTGCCTAACACCCTCAACCCTCTCTGGCAGCCACTATTCTGTTCTGCTTGTGAGCTTTGTTTTGTTTGTTTATTTGTTTTGTTTTTTAGATTCCACATATAAGTGAGAACAGATGTCACTTAATTTATACTATTTCTCCTTCTCTCCCCGCATCAGCCTGAGATCGGTATAATTCAAGGGAAGGAATATTCTCAATAATGAATACATAATGCTTAAAGAAATATGTACTTTTTATTAATTCATTTTTTAAAAAGAAAGGAAGGAAGGTAGGTAGGGGAAGAAAGAAGAAGGATAGAAAGAAAGAAAAGAATCGCTGGGCATCTGAAAGTTTAGACTGGTTCTACAACACAAAGAAAAGTATAGGCAGCTATCGTCCATCTGCCCATTACTTTAATACACTGAACAAGTACTTTATTTTTTTCTCTCTTATAGAACCATGTGTCACTGACATTAAGCTTGCAGCTGCTACCTCTCACATAAGCCAGAAATGGGAGTTTAACTCTCTTCCAAGAACACACCTGTTGCCTAGAAAAAAAAACTTCACATACCTGATTTACAGTATGGAAATTTGAGAATGACACAAATGTGCATCATATTAAATCCTGTTGCTTTGCTTAAAAGCTGTTTCCCAGATACTTGTAATGAATAAGGGTAGCCAAGCTATGATTTTAACGTCTTTCTTGATGTGCTGGCTGCTGGTTGGGCTTAATTTACTGAACAGTCAATAGTCTATAGACAGAATAGACCAGAAAAAAAGGGGAAACTAATAGCTACAATTAGGAAGCTCTGCTGAACCGAAGAACATAACAGGTTTAGAAAAGATTAGATCTTGTAAAGCCTTATAAGCAACGTAAACCAAAGGACTTATTTAAATTACTTTTCAACCCAAGAACACTGACACAGCTTGCATCCTTTTAAGAAAGAAGAAACAGTGAGTAATTTTAAAATTGATGTTTAGAGTAAATATAGTCCTCAATGTCAAAGGGAAGAATCCTCTAGAAACTGGGCCTGCATAACACCAGTCCTTGATCAGACATCATTCTTCCTTAAGTGGACAGTAATTTTTTTATAAGGCTGTCCCATTGTTATTAACAGTATATGAAACTCACCTCAAGTCTATTTCTGGATGACTTGACAGACGTGAATCAAATGCAAACCACAACTCTCCCTAATTCAAACCCTTTTTGGAGATTTGTAGAATTTTCATTCTAAATGTTTCTACAAATCTACAATATGTCTGTCCCATTCTTGATTAGCCAGAGTAAAAAGGGCACACCCTTTTAGTCATTATTTAATAGAAATGAGGGAAACACAGTTTGAACAGAAAGGCAATAAAATTCAATGAAATATAACAGAAGTCTCTCTTCCCCTAGTAAGCACTAGCAGTTTGGGATTGGTTTTCAGAGCTTGCTCTACTTTTTACAGTGTGACCTTGAGGTAGTCTCTTAACCTCCTCAGTAATGAAGCAGCATGACATCACTTCCAAGGGCGTTCCAGCTCTCACAACCCACTCCAGTGACTCACCTATGTCTCAGAGTTGAAGTATGAAGGGTGATTCGGTTTCCAGACAAAGTGCTTGCAATGGGGCAGCATCATCGCAGTTACAAAAAGTATGTTGACCTGGGCCAGGGAAAGTGAGATGACAGGGAGAATGATGACTTCCAGGACAGATGAACTGTGTCCCTCATGGGTCTTCACTTCTATCCCATAGCATGGGTCTTTTTTTTTTCATCACTCACTATTGACATCAGAT
Organism: Solenodon paradoxus; assembly: GCA_004363575.1. Lineage (NCBI taxonomy): Eukaryota > Metazoa > Chordata > Mammalia > Eulipotyphla > Solenodontidae > Solenodon > Solenodon paradoxus. The sequence continues at coordinate 763,538 of RJWH01000378.1, forward strand.
GTGCAGAATTCAGAAAAGTTGTGAATAGTCCAGTCTCTGTTGTTATTTTTCCCTAGAGCATGGAGAAACATCATTTTCAGCAGTGAACACATACTTTATGGCCCAACATATGCTTTCACTGGCAGCCCATCTCCTGCTAAGTCACTGGCCTTAGTTGGACATCCTTGTAACCATTTTTTAACTTAGGTCTATTTTTAGAAAATGTAATCGCTCTTTCATTGAATACTCTAATTTTATATCATATTTAGAGCTTGGGGACAGGCTAAAAAGAAACTGGACTTGGAATCTAGACATCTGAAGAGCTACCAAGCATCACTCACCACCAGAATCGCTCTATTTTACTCTACCAAAAGTAAAAAGTCACCAAAATATTTTGCTGAAACAATGAATTTGATTCCATGGATATCTCAGGTTAAGATGATACTTGCCTTTTTATTTCTATCTGGACATTAAATATGTTTTTTACAAGCTTTCCCTGAGTGATTTTCGTTGTGCTTCTTAGAGAAAACCTCCTGAAGAAATCTCTGGATACCCAGTTCTGTCTGTGTCCACTAGCATAAGCAAAATGGAAGCCCCTCATACACCGGGATGCTTTCTGAGTATGTCTAGGCCAGATTGGTTGTGTAAACTATGTCACCATCAGCTGGCACCTGGTGTCTGCACCTGGGAAAAATTTTGGTTATTGAGTCTTACATGAATTGAGTTTCAGTGGAGAGCGGGGAAGTATAGCAGGAATCTCCAACTCTGTCCATGTCAGAATTCTTGAAGGCAACCAGCAACTTTTCTTCAAGTCCGGTTCTTCAAGAATTGTCTCTGTGCTGGGACTTAACAATCCTACCTAGCACTGCACAATACATGTCCTTTCCCTTTCACTTGCTTTTTAATTTTTTTTTTCCTTCTCTCCCCTTCTTTCTAAAGCTATGCCAGTAATTGGAACATTTGTTGCTGTTTTCTATCTAGACTTCAGGATAAGTTAATTGCTTGCCTGAAGGGTGCTTCAGCATCTAAAAATTAATACTTTCTCCAAAAGTAGTGATCTGATTTCATTTAGCTTATCCAGTTACTTCTATCCACCTGCTCATTCCTATAAAACATACACACATACATACACATGCACACACACATGTGCATATCCACCATTCACTTACGAATTCCTCATCACCTGTATTCACTACATACAAGAAAAAAACAGTGGTGGTCAAATATAGGGAACCCTTGTCCAAGAATCACTCTGTAAGAAATGTGTTTGAAGATTTGTTAGTTTACATAAGGCAAATACAAGTATGCATTTTCACCTTTAGTATATTCTTCCCTTTCCAGTTTTACCTAGACTGCAGTTTAACACTATTAGTTTTAAATTATGATAGTTGATTTGTTTATCCAGCCAACTCTTTTTAATATACCAAATATAAGATGTGTTGGTGATGTAAAAGAATACAAGGTATCCAATGATTTAATAATTTTTCACTCATATGTATTTGCAATAGAAAAGAGTGCTTTCAAAGCACTCTTCAAAATAAATATTTTAAAGAGTAAGGTATTTGGAATGCTGATACTTTTCAGTTGCTTTAGTTTCAACAGATTAATATAAAGAAAAGGTAGTATGATTTATCACTTTGGACCCACTTGTTGAGTGTTGGAGTTTATGTCGAGGTTCCAGAAGTATGTTATTTTCCACTGGCCCTCCCAGTGTTTACCGCTCTGCCCACTTGCTAAATTAATAAATGAAAATATCAAATCTTTATTGAGTTATTGAATCAATAGATGGGTAAATGTATTATGGGTGACAATTTGGATCAAGCAATGGCCTAGACTAGCTGATAAAAGAAGTCAAGTTTAGGTTTTTCAGTCATGGATTGGCGGCTTAAATATGGAGCAATATAGCCTCTCTAGATTTTTGTTTAGCACACACACAAAGCCCTAAATTTATCATAGCCCTGACAATTTATGTAGTGCCCTCCCGCATTTCCTTGATTGTCATTCCTGCTTTGTAGTTGACGAAAATGAACTGTTGAAATGCTGGAGCTCTCAGGCAGCTTAACAAAGCTAGATGAAAGCTTATAAGTAATGTGAAAATCCACCAATATACTGACATATAATCACAGCAGATAGAAATCCCATGAGCTCTATCTGAGACAAGATATTTTTATGAACCTGACTATAAGTATTTTAAACTGAAGGTCAACTTTTAAAAAGAGAATTTTGTTTAGATTTTGACATGTTGCTTTCCCCTTCAATTGTTAACATCCACAATGATAGAGATGGGTCCAAAATAACTTTGGAGTCTGAAAAGGGCTAGTGGGGAAATTAAATTTTTTTGTCTGAGACTTCACTATGTATTTCCAATAATCAGCTCTTCCTGGTGTCATGCGTCTTTATCTGTATTTATATAAGTCAAAATCTATTCATTTCATCTTGCTGAAAAGTGAAAAATTCAGCACATTGTCTCAATGTGTCTAAAAACCAGACAGTCCCAGACTTTCATATTGAGATTTCCACTAACAGCCCATTTGTGAATCAGGTCTTATAAACTTGGAAGATATCTTTCCATAGACCTGCTGTAAGCGATGAGCATTTGGGTGGTTAGACAAAGATACAGAAGAATGTTACTCCATGTGTAGGACAGAAATGACCACCGTCAGCAAACTCTTTGCTGATCAGCTGCCATGAGATAAGAAGAGAAAATTTGAGTAAGACTTTAAAAACTTTTATAGCAATACAGCAAAGTGATTTTATGTGTGTTCAATGTAGTAATTAAAAAAAACTTGGACTTGTGTTTTGTGTGTCTGTTTTTGTTTTGGGGGGGATTTAATTTCTATTTTTTTAGTAAGGCTCTTTTATTTATTTTACAAAAGTATCAGTCTGACAGATGAGACATTAAAAAGAAGAAACTGTACCCGTGTTTTTAAAACAGCACTTATATAATACAAAATTCTAGGAAAAAAAAAATCTTCCACTGTGCTTTTAGTTAAACCAAGCAGGAAAACAATATCATTAAATGAAAAATAGTCATTTGTTATGAATGCTGATACCTGGGGAAATATGAGTTTAGTTAGAGAAAAACAAAGAAATAGATGGAGAATTTTATGCAGATTATTTGTTTTTTTCAGCTGATGTTGAGCCTACTTCCTTTGTGCTTTCCCTACCAAAGATAGAGCATTTCTTTTTCTTTTATGAGTGTAGTTATACCCCTTTGATACTTGGCAACCTTTGTAAAGGGAAGTTGAGACTGTACAAAAGGAACAAAAGGCAAGAAAAGAGATTTTTCTGAGGATAACTGAGAAGGAATTGAAAAAAGAGAATACAAATTGATATGGGTAGGCTCTGGTGGAGTAGTAGTTGGGCAAAGTACACATGCAACCCAAGGGCCAAGGTTCATGTATTGGGGCAGGGGAAACATCCAAGATGAACAACTAAATAAAAAAAATGGGTTCTTCCTCCTCTCTCTTCCTCCCGCCTGCCTACTCACCTTTATTCCTGCCTGCACCTTTCTTTTAAAATAAATCAATGAATAGATCATATATATATGTATATGTATATGTATATGTATATGTATATGTATATGTATATATGTGTGTTTGTATATTAGAAAGATTTGCTATATTACAAATAAAGTCTGGAAGGATATTCATGGAATTGTTGACAATGATCATTTTTAGGGAGTGGACTTACTGAATAAAACTTTTGCTTTTTAGACATTCATGTATTTTTAACTTTTGACAACATGTGCTACTCTTGAAAAGGGCCAAAGGAATATTTGGTACCAGAAGAAACAAAAATCTTGGAATCAAGTTATTGCCTGAAAGTCAGTTCACTTAGCAGTGAAGGACAGTTGAGGAGAAAATAGGGACATCATGTAGCCCCGACAAGGCAGTGCTTCTTGACTGCAAGGCACCCAAGGGGTCAGAAGTCTGAGGTTCTTGAGACTCCATGGGAAGGAAGGTACCAGTGTTCAACAAAGACTTTTCATGAGTTGAGCGTTCATAGTAAGATCTCAATCCAGGTGGCTTGATGTTGGATAGATAGGAACAAAATCTCATTCTTAGTAAAATGTTGTAGTTATTTTATTTCCCTAACTTATTTTCAATTTTCATGTTAATATGAGGGATGATTATAAAAAGGGGAGGGTGGGGGCTAGCATTTATTGAGGACATTACTTCATTCAGTAGCATTACTTCATTCCATCATTAGGAGAACCTTTAAAGTAGGTAACATTCGAGATGAAAACAAGCCTCATAACTTGCTAATGACAATGCATCTAGTAAAAGGTAGAAACGGATTCTATTTTAGGCCTATCTGAAGATTCGAAACTTACAGTTTTTCTAGTACACAATATCGCTTCCCAATAATTTCTATCACTCATTATTAAGTGGTAGTTACTGAGTTTCTACTTGAATAAAGGCCCTTTTATGTAGATACTGGCCTCTCAAGAACTTATTACCACGATTTATAGACTCAAGACATGTACATATGCATAAAAGTTAAATAAGAGTATGGCTTAAATAACACAGGTGAAACAACACTTTTGTGTGAGTGGATTCTAAAATACCTTATTGTCTCTAATTTTTCTGCGTAGTTCTGTATAAACCCAGGATTCACCAAACATGAAGCAGTTTTGGCTTCCTAAGTCCAAAGATTGGTTTAAACATGTTGATAAGATGCTTCAGATTCCTAAAGTATTAGAAAAATAAGGTACAAAGTTTTGAGTGGAGCCAATCTTCCACACAGTGGTTTTGTAGCTACACAGTGATTGAATTTGAAAATGAAGTTAACTTATGAGAATGATTTTAAGAAAAGCAGAGGCATGTAAACCAACATGTTGTTTCCTTTTAGTCCTCTTCCCATGCCTTGAGAGTGTTTTTTAACTCTTTCAAATCTTTGATTGTTTTAATATATATTACAACACTTTATTTAGAAGAGTTCTCTGTTGGATTTTTTTTTTTAGTTAAAGTGATTGATTTTATATAGAGATTTTTTTTCAGATTTTTTTTTTGTACATTATGTCTTGGTAACCTGCTTATTTAACTTAGCTCGCAAGTTCCAAGCCCTTTTCATGTCGGTGAGTTGAGGTCCACATTATCGTTTTTAATGACTGTAATGTTTTACTCTATCATATCATAATTGATTTAAATGATCAAAATTATATCTAGGGAAAATAATATGTGTCCACAAACTCAGGGACTGGACTAGGATGAGATAAGCGGCACCCCCGGGGTGTGACCTCAAGATAGCAGGACTGGACTCCATTCCAGCTTCACCCTGGTTCTGTCCCTGCAAGGATGGCCATAGTTTCAAAAATTAGTGACATTTCCTCCCATTAGGAATGAAATTACAGTTGATGTGCTTGTACAAGCATTACTTTTAATTGCATAATTTTCTCAAGGAAAATTCCTAAAATTGGAAGTGCTAGGTCAATGCCAAGTATTTCCTGTTATTTATTTCCCCCCCATTCTTCCTGTTCCCACTCACACATCATATTAATTCATACTCTCACCAGGCCTAAAAGTGCTTTAGGCTATTTGGTGATAATTATAAAATAGGAAAATAAGACTTTTAGTGAAACAATGCATGATTTGGATGTGCATTAACATTTATTGATTGTTTAAAAATTCTTTGCCCTTTGCCAGATAGGCAAGAAAATAAGAACAAAGCTGTACTTCCCCATATAACTCATGATTTTTGCAAAAGAAAATCACTTATCAGGGCTATTTGCTTAAATTGCCTTTTAGGAGCTGGATATGACATCTTTGGGATGGGGTGGATGGGTGTTGAGGTCACTTGAATTGAGACCAGTAATGCAACTGAGGTCTTTAATAGAAGACTTCAGGCATGGGTGTAGAAAGGACACGTTGGAGCTGTTCTTTAGTGTCAGAACTGTGCACTGTGGCTGATGTAAATACTTATGTGAGCTGGAAGTTGCCAAGGCAACAGTCCTATTAATGAAGAATAAACCTCTTTTATTATCCATGCCTGAATGATTTTTTTATAATATGTGCCTAGTCGTCTAACATTGACATTTTCAGTCTACCTACTCATCATTCCTTTCTAGATTACAAAACTATTTAGTTCTATTCAATAAGCATGCCTCCTTTCCCTGTTAATGAAAGTGGAATCATTGGGGGGGAGAAAAGTCAACGGTAGAGGCAGCAAAAATACTAATTTATAACAATTACTTAATATGAAATTATTGCCCTTTTGATATATGCTTTGGCTCAGGCAGAGTCTGAATTGGAATGGGACTCAGTTGGTATTTTATAGGCTGGAATCTTTAACTTGTCTTTTATGATTTAATGGAGCATCGACAATATATTTTTAAATAAGTAGTGTGACATTATTGCTTCCTTCTCCTAGTCAGACTATAAATTTAGAATGCATTTTATTGTGCTTATATTGGAGACTTAAAGAAGACAGCTGTGGCCAAGTGCTAGGCTTCAGGGAACCTCCTTATCTTAAGACATAAGCTCAGAGGAGCAGTGGGAAGGAACAACTAGATGCCAAGCATTATGTAACCTGGGTTCTAGAGAGAAGAAAATCTTTTCTTCAAAACAGAACATATTCCCTTCTTATGAGAATGCTTCTTGTGTTTTGTCAAGCTAACTATTCGAGAACACATCTTTTCAATCATGGGTTGGTGACATCAGCTCTCCAACCCGAGCCTGAATGTTTGCTGTCTGTTCCACACTGCCAGCCCCTTATCACATGTTTCTTATGTTCACCGGTCAATCTGTGTTCAGAATGTGTTTCCTCTTACTCCTACCTGATAGTTCCTAGACACACAGTGGGTACTCTGAAAACACGTTTTGATTATGAAATTAAATAATTTATTTTTGTTTTACCCTGTTATATCTTGTTAATACTTTTTTCTGATGATAAAATTTAAATATTTGATGTAGCCATATTATATCAGGACATTTATTTCATAAAGACATTGTTCAAAGTTCTCTTTTCTCCTCTTTAAGAAAGAGCACTGTAACCTTTGCTGGTCATATGTGAAAGGACAAGTAACAGGACACACAGTCGGGGGTGGAGGTGCCACAGATGACAGGCCAATCGTAGTTCAAGCAAATCTTGGCCCTTGTCCTTGTCACTGGCAGTTCCAGGTTCAGCAGCAAACAACAGTCAGTCTGACTTCTCAGTTCTTAGCTTCACGCTGTGCTACTCGCAAAGCAGATTTTGTCCTTAGAACAAATTTTAGCACAAGCAAATGTACAAGTTTCTTTGTCCATGGTAATTCTGACTTGCTTCTTCATGCCCTTATCTGTTGGCACTTTGGGAAGAGAGAACTATGGTTTCACAAACTTATGTAAATTCCATGGAAACTGAAGCAGTCATGTCAAAGAAACATTGCATCTAGCATGTTTTATTCTTGGTGTGCCAGCATAGCAGAGATATTATGATATCGATCTCACTGCCCTCTGCCCCCATAATCTCCATAAGCACTTCTAACCATTCCTAGATAAATATGATAAAAGTAACATCAATAAGCACAAAAAATGATGGAATTTGATGCCAATAGACCTGCCTAGCAAGAAATGTTAAAACAAGTTTTTTAGAGAGAAGGAATATAATATAGGTCATAAATTTGGACATATACTTTTTTAAAAACAGAAAAGCATTGAAGGAGTAAGTGAAGATAAAAATAAAAACTTTTCTTTGCCCTTAACATAATCCCCTCAAAGTCCATCCATTTTTTCACAAATGGCAAGATTTCATCTTTTTTTGACAGCTGAGAAATTTTCCATTGTGACTATATACCACATCTGTATCCATTCACCAGCTAGTGGACACTTAGGTTGTTTCCATTATTTTGACTATTGTAAATAGTGCTGCAATGAACATGGAGATGCATGTATTTTTTTTAATTAGTGTCTTCGTGTTGTTGGAATAATTCCCAGAAGTGTAATTGCCAGATCATATAGTACTTCTGTTTTCCTTTTGTTTTTCTTTTTTCTTATTTTTGAGAAAATCTTAGACACTTTTCATAGTGGCTGTATCAATTTACAGTCCCACCAATAGTGTATGGTTTTTCCTTTTTCTCAACATCTTCACCAATACTTATTGTCTCTTGTCTTTTGGGTGGAATGGATAGAAGAGGTTGATTTGGTCATAGTGGCTGGGTGCTGCTGAAAGGCATGGTGTGGAATACACCTTTGTTCAGGTGTGAAGCTGCACTCCTGAAACTTACAGAGTCTTGTAAATCAATGTTACCTCAATAAAATAGAATAAAAATACACTTTAAAAAGTAAACAAAAACCATTTTTTCCAATTCTAAACTTAGCAGTCTGCCCAAAATAATAATAACCATAATGGAGTCCTATCTATATAGCACATGTGTATATTTATACTTACGTATGCGAATGTCTAACTGGACCGACAACTATGATGCAAGGGGTGGGAGAAAAAGATTAAGATTATTTTGTTATTATAAGGTGTTCACAATACTGTGAAGTGGGATAGTGTTATTTTGAAAGTAGACTTGAATTGGTTGTAAATATAAATTGCAAACTCTAGGGTAACCACTTAAGTATAAAAAGGAAGTATAACTGGTATGTTCAGAAGGGAGACAAAATGAAATTATGAAATGTTCAATGAAACCGTAAAAGACAGGAAAAGAGTGGAAGACAAAAATAACAACTAACAAGGGCAACAAATAGAAAATAATAATGAATGTGATAGATATTAATTCAACTATATCAGTAATCACTGTGAATGTCAATGATCTGAATGAGATTGGGTCAAAAAATGACTCAGGTATATGTAATATACAAGAAACCCATTTAAAATATAAGGACACATATAAACTAAAAGTCCATGAATACAGAAAAAATACCAGGTTAATACAAGCAAGAGTAGCTACATTAATTTTAGACAGACTATTCTTCTAAGAATGGAAAATTATGAGGGATAAAGAAAGACATTGCATAATGATATAAAGGGGTCAGTTTCCCAAGAAAACAACAATTATTAATGTGTATATATCTCACAACAGAGCATCAAACTGATAGAAATATAAAAGAAATAGATGACCCCACTTTCAGACCTGGAGACCTCAAAACCCCTCTCTCAGGAATACACCCAGCAGGCAGGAAATCAGGAAGGACATAGTTAAACTTAGCAGAATCATCCATCAACTGGATATAATGGACATTTAAAGACTGTCCAAAAACAGCAGAATGCACATTTTTCTCAAGGTCTCATGGAACATTCATCAAGATAGATCCCATTATGGGACATAAAAAACACCTTAACACATTTAAAAGACAGAAATAAGACCATATTTTCTCTTAGGACATAAAAGACTTAAACTCAAAATCAACTAACAGAAAAGTAACAGAATAAAATCCCAAAATACTAGTGATTAAACAACACACTTCTAAATAACATATGACCCCAAAAAGAAATCTCAAGATAAATTAAAAATTTATATTAAAAAACTTTTTGTGATGATATTATAATATATACACATAATTATGGTGTACCTCTGAAAATAAATAAAATTTTATATATCAATTATGCTGCAATTAAATATATATTTTGAAATAAAAATGAAAACATAATATCGAAATGTGAGGGATGTAGTGAAAACAGGGTTTAGAGGGACATTTATAGTATTGAATGAATATGTTAGAAGAGAGGTAAGATACAAAGCCAGTTATCTAAGTTTCTGCCTTAGGAAACTAAGAAGAAATAATAGAAGATTGAGAACCAAATCAATTAAATTGAAAACAGGAAATTGATAGAAAAAAATCAATGAAACCAAAAACTTGTTCATTGAAAAGATCAGTAAAATTGGTAAGCCTCTAGTGAAGCTAAATAAGGAAAAAAGAAAGGACACAAATTGCTAATATTAAAAATGAAAGTTAAACTTCACTGTGAATGCCATGGAAGCTAAAAAGATAATAAAGGAATACTATGAGTAACTCTCTGCCCACAAATTTGATAACCTAGATTATATAAACCAATTCTTTGAAAGACACATATACAAAATTCACACAAGAAGATGGATAATTGGAATAGGTTTACATCTAGTAAAGAAAATGAATCAGACATGCCCTGCTGGAGTAACAGTTAGGTTAAGTGCCTCCAAAGGATGCAAGCCACATAACCCTGGGTCCAAGGGTAAGAGCCAATATAAACAACTCAAATGGAAATAAAATGGAATGTTTCTTCCTCCTCCCTTACCCTGCCTGCCTACTTGCCTTCATTCCTGCCTGCACCTTTCCTCTAAAAAAAAAAGAAAGAAATTGAATCAATAATTAATAAATTTTCCAAAACAGAAAATACCAACTCATAATTCATTAGTGAATTCTACCAAACATTTAAGAAATTATATCAATTCTTATAGTCTCTTTCAGAGGACAAAAATAAAAGGGAGTCATTCTATGACCAGCATTGTAATTATATATAAATAAGACTAAGAGATTTTAATAAAGAAAAACTACAGACTAATATCTCTCATGAACATGAATATAAAAATCTTTCATGAAAATACCAGTAACTTGAATCTAAAAGGTACAAAAAAATTATGTACCATGACCAAATGTTATTTATCCCAACTATGCAAATCTGGTTCAACATTCAAAAATCAATATAATCTTTTCCGCAGACTGAAAAAAGAAAGTCACATGACCATATCAGTAGATACAGAAAAAGCATTTAACATGTGCACTGCAGTGTTTGCTGCAGCATTAAAAGGACCAAGAGCTGGAAACAGCTTAAATGCTGGTCGACAGAGAGGTAGAAAAAAGATACAGTATATATATACACACATATATATGTGTACATATATATATATACACACACACACAATGAAATAATACTAGGCTATTAAAAAAGATTAAATCCTTCCATTTGCAACCAGATGGATGGATCTTGAGGGAATTAAACTTAGTGAGATAATTGAGAAAGAGAAAGTCAAGCCTCTTATGATTTCACTGATATGGCATATGATATATACACACATATGTGTATATATATATATATATATATATATATATATATATATATATATAGAACAAAATCAAACCAAAATAGACTTCTAGTCTATAGAATCAAATTAGTTGTGACTGGAAAGGGAGAGGGAGGGGTGTGGGCAAATCAAGTAAAGGGATCAGTTCTATGGTGAGAATAGAATTGGACTGTTGGTAGTACACTCAATGTATTATATACAAATACTGATTTATGATGATTATGAGTTAACTTAAATCTATCTGATGTTATGATTTAATATCCCTTTAATAAAATTTAAAAACAAATAAAGAAAAAGCATTTGACAAAATAACATCCATTCATTATTTAAAAAAAAAACAATAGCTCAAGATAAACTTTTTCATCTTGATAAAGACTATCTACCAGAAAACTTCTGCTAACATCACACTTAGTAGTGAGAAAGTCAGAGGTTTCCTACTAAAGCAAGTTCAAGACAAGGATGCCATCTATCCCCACTCCTTTTCAGCATCTTGCTAATGCTGTAAGGCAAGAAAAGGATTGTCAAAGTATATAAATTGAGAAGGAAGATGTGGAAATGTCGTTATCCATAGATACATCATCATCTACTTAGAAAATCCAAAGTAATTGACCAAAATAAAATGAAAAGCAAAACAAACAAAAAAACCCTGGAACTGCGGCATTAATATCATCAGAGAATTGTTAGAAATGTAAATTCTTGGGCCCACAGAAACCTACTGGATCGGAAACATTGACAATCTGTTTTAACAAACCCTCCAGATGAATATAATGCACAGTCAAGTTCAAGAATCACTAGTATAAGAATCTTGTGTGGTTCTTCACATGTCAACCCAGATGCCTTTCGTAACTTGACTTTACAGAATCTGTGTTTATATTCATATCTACAAAATTAGGCATCTTTTGATCTTGTATGCAAAATCAAAAAGTGGGTGACGCTATCTTCACTTCTTTTTGTTAGCCCATTTTCCTGTCTTGCCTACATATTCATTGCCTGAAACTTAAGAGACTTCTCCTTTAGGTTAAAGGTTCCTAGAGAATAAGATCAAAAAATACACTATCTGTAATTATGAAACATAGAACATTGGCAGACTGAATGGGGAGGTCTATGGAGCTGGCATTGACAGTGACCTTCCCAGGGTCCACAGATTTCACCTTTTAATCAGATGCTCATCTCTGTCCTTAGTCAGCGGAAGAGGAGCCCCTTCCTTTTGCTGTCTAGCTGTCAACAAGAGGACTGATATGATTTTAGAAGATCTGAAAATGCCTTTAGCACAGGCACCTGCCTAGATGTTTTTACATCTCCAAGTCTTTTCTCTGCCTTCCTCTGCCCCACAATTGTACCTGTTCGTTTTTCTACATGGTGCTTTCCATGTATGGCTTTCCCAGTGAAACCATGCTAAGCAGTTGGTCTTCCCCAGGGAATCACCTCTCTCCTGTGAAATCAGCCATATTTAACTGGTGTCTATTGTCTTGAGACTTGATTTAAACTGATTACCAAAATTCATTCTCCTACTCTCTCCCCTAGGATCATAGATTAAGAGAGTCCACCAATCCATCTGTCCAAGAACCAAAATTACCTGTATAGTAATTGATAGAGTTGAAACAAAATACATAGCCTTGACTCTTACCAAAATTGTTCTTTTCCTCTCTGTACACGTGTACTCACAGGCAGATAAATGCGCACATACACCCACAAAGGTCACTGAGGCTCTCTGAGCCTTGCCCATATGTGATGGACAAGCTCAGCAAAAACCCTCAATTATTTGTCATTCTGAAAATCCCTATGCTTGGCTTTTTCTTTCACAATGTTTTGAGCTGCCTGAGTGAGCCAAATTCTCCCTTTCAAGTTATCAGAACTCAGCAGGTTCTGTAAACTAGGAGGGTGCCTGGTAGAGGGGATTCAGGGAACTTTCCAGAAGTAAGAAACAGGAGGATCAGAATATCTCAAAGGTGTAATGAAAATCCTTTGAAAGGTGAAATGATGAGGTTAGAAATGAATGTGGTTTGGACGCTTCTAATTATACCCAGATTTCCAGGGAGCTGGAAGAAGTGCTCAGCTGAATCCTCAGAAAGATTTGTCTAGATAAGCAAAGTGAAAGGGAAGTTGAAGAGATATCCAGGTACTCATCCATTCTCTGCTCCAACCCCAACCCCTATTATTGAGTGAAAGGCCATTTGGGGGAAGAGACTAATTAATGAAATTGGCCATCTCTGCTAATGAGACCCACCAGAAAATTGCTCTGTTAGTAACAGGCTAAAGGTTGTTTCTAAGGAAAGTGAGAAGAATAAAAAACTAATGATAGTGTTCATTTGGGGATAACTACAAAAAAAAATGTTAATTCCACCTCTGAGTTACAATTAACTACAGAAATCAGGTGACCCCAAGCTACTGTTCCCACAACAAGTATAATCCAGTCGACTTTGCAAGACTTGTCATAGATGAGGACAATAGCTTTATATCATTGTTGCTGAGAGAAGTGCAGTTATTTCTTTTACATTCAATCTGTGGAAAGTAGTAGTTCATAGTCTTCTCTTGTAAATGTGATCAGAAACTAACAGAAGTTCTTCTGAACCACTGAAAATACATGTTTTGATACTTGGATAAATATTCATGCAGTTAGACCTTCACGTTTTTTTAAAGGAGAGGTATAGGCTGGAATGAAGGCACGTAAGCAGACAGGCAGAGAAAGGAGGTGGAAGTATCTTAATATTTTTTAATTTTTTCTTTAGTTCTTCATACTGATTGATTTCCCCCAGAATTAGGCCTCAAACCCAGGGGTATGTGACTTGTTGCTTTGGAAGCAATTGACCCAACTGCTGCTCCACCAGGTTGTATCTAGTTTCACATTTACAGAGTCCTAATGTCCTAGGATAGTAACATTTGAAAAAGCTTCTACTCTTCCCTTGGTAATATCCAAAACTTGAGGTTTTGAGCACTGTAGTCTTAACAATCAGACTACCAGGACAAAGAGAAGTAGTGTACTCCAAAATGGAAAATATACCTTCATTTAAAGATTCATGAGCAATTGATTATGTTGGTAATAATGGATTTTGAGTTTTAAATGTAAATTGAAATCTTGGTTTGCATTTTCTTCTGAGTAGGAAAAAATCATCAGATTAGAAATCATGAGAAAATTTAGGAACAAGATTAAGGGGCTCAGTTCAGTAAATATTTTGGAAAAATTGTCAGATAATGATACATGATAATGAAGGAGAATGACAAAAGCTAGTCATTTTTTTAAAGGAATGACACAGCAGGAATGAAGATTAACAGGCAGCAGACAGGCAGGAAGAGAAAGGAAGAAGCATTTTACTCATTTTTATTTAGTTGTTCATCTTAGTTGTTTCCTCCAGCCCCCATTGCAAACCTGGGTCCTTGGGATGTACATGGACTGTGCCTGTCAGAGGCAGCAGACTTATCCGATAGACTACCAGGGCACGCCCATTTTCTAATTAGTTAACATATCTACCCTTTCAGTCCAAAAAACTTGTCTGATATTGACACTACCTCTATTCCCTAATCCCCTTAAATTCATACCATAAATGAAATCAGGTACGTAAAAAAATGAAAGAGGAATAGGAAACCATGGGCAGCTTCCCTCTGTAGGTATAATGGCTTTGTGTCTGGGTTTTCAATTGAAGAAATGACCTAACTCTGAAGGGCCGCTTCATCAAATGGTCTGTGTTTCCAAGTAGGTGAAATGAATCCTGTTTCAGGTATTTCCAGAAGAATGAAAAACACCCAAATTCTCAAATAAAGGCATTACTCCTGCTGAGCTCTCCCTTTCCCTGTTCCTGTTTCATCAGTTCCTAGAAGAGTAGACAGAGAACAAAGCAGTTAGCCCTCAAACTGTTGCTTGAAAGAGAAAACTAACTGATCTCCAGTATGCTGGCAAAGGGCTCAAGGAAACACGCGTATGCAGCTTCAAATACTATGTCAGAAAGGAATGTGGCCTGTGAAAGGAAAGACCAGACTAGTCCTCAAAGAAAATAAAACTGAAGGAGCAGGAACATTCTTCAAAATGGCATAGTAAGAATATAATTCTTAGAACTTAGAGTATGGAATGTATTTTTAAATGACTTAAAGCAAAATGATAAAATGAGAATGAAATGAAAAGGGAAATTGTAAGTCTAATAAAGCGATAATAGAAACGACATTAATGCAGAAATGATACATAAATAAAAATATCAGTATAACAGACTGTTATCAAAATAACAGACTGTTGAAAATATTTACTAACAATAGAGATAAGTATCCAGGTAATCATGGTAAATAGAGATGACAGACAAGAAAATTAAAGGCAAAGAGGGAAACTAAAAGATATGAGGACATTCAAATATTATACAATCTGAGGATAATAATTGGAGACCCTGAATAGAAATTCTAACAAATGAAGCAGAAGTTATATTGAAAGGTGTAATATGACAAAATTTTGGAGAAATAGAAGATGAAATCTATTCCAGGGAAAATCATGTAGAATGTTCAAAACCTAAATGTATCTTCCTTAAGCTATTAAATTTCAAGGATAAAAATCCATTCCCCAGGTGCCAAACCAGAAAAACACAATTTCCTACAAGGGAGGAAAAAAAAAAATCAAGCTGGCTTCAGATTTCTCTTTTGTCACATTTAGTGCCATGCTGTCTGAAAATGGACAGAAAGAGAGATCCAAAGATGTTACATCCAGCCAAAATGTTAATAAAATGTGAAAACGATGGGGAGATATGTTTAAACCTGAAGCAAACTTGAGACTTTTTTGAAGTTAATACTTGATAATGAGAGTCCAGTCAATAAAAAATATCAAAGTAGCTCAGAAATGGAGAAGTCATGGTAAAATGACTGGTGAGAACCAGTAGGCATGTTTTGTTGTAGAACTAATCCTAAACAGGTAGGGAATATAATATAACATAGAATATGAATGCTATCCATTGGGCAAAATAAGAGAACTAAAAATTATGGAAGACAGGTATTTTTATTTTCATCTTTCTTAGCAAGGTATCAATATATAAAATATTATATCCTGTAGTTTAAAATATACATGTATAATTATTCCAGTCTCTTAGTATTTTATAATCTTTCTTTTTACCTTGGAATGCTCATTTAGGACATCATTATAATTACAGTGCAGAAACCTTGATATACATTTTTCAATTATTTCTTTTATCTCAACTATTAAATTATAATTAAAATATATACTTTTTATTTAAAAAATGGTGCCTAGGGCATAGCCCCATGATAAAAAAGGTCCTTCTGTATGCTTTAAAAGATGGCTACAATGTTCATCAAATGTTAATAATTATTATTTCCAGATTGTGATGAATTTGTTTCAACTTGAACACTAACTCTGCATTTAAAAATTATTCTAATTCATTAGATTTTACTTTAGAAAACAACTCTGTGAATTTTATTAAAAATTAGAAAAATGCATGCCAAAAATGACTAATTAGGTGTGATATGAATATTTGGAATTGTTTTCCCCTGGTGCTCTTCTGTAACTTTTTAAGTCTAGAAAATTAAAGCATTCATTAATTCAGAATGGGTGGGTGGCGAGGGTCAAAGGATGATGCTGCGCTTGGAGAAAATTCTACCCGCACAGCGTCTTCTGGGGCAGTTGAGTCCAGACTGCACCAAAATCTTATCTAGAACTGTCTTAGTCATTGTATTCGGTCAGCATATCTTTATGGGGATGACTTAAAGGCCAATTTCCTTTCCACTAGAAGGTCGAGGACAGAAAAACCCTTTGAAAACAACTGTGCTTTGGGCTACAACCATTTCAACAGCTTTATTGAGATATAATTCATATTATTGTAACATTCACTGTTTTCAGGTGTACAGTTCAATGGTTTTTAGTATGTTCACCAAGTTCTGAAGCCATCACCACTGTCTGATTCCAGGACATTTTTATCACTCCCCAAAGAAAACCCATCTGCGTTGTCAGTCACTGCCATCCCCCTCCCGCCAGCTTCTGGAGGCTGCTGATCTACACAGGTCCTCAGATCATGTCTTTCTGTTCAAAGCTGTTTCATGATAATATTGATGAGAAAAAAGAAGTCCCTGCCTCTATTGAATGAAGTGACATTTGAGGGCCTGCTTTCCTTATCCATTATTTGACTGAAAGTCACAGCTTCTGGGAGCCCATCAATGATATTCAGTGAGGATGTGCTAAGCTTTCTGTCTCAGTAGATTTGCTTATTTTGGACTTTTTATATAAATGGTATCATACAAATGTGGTCTTTCTTGACTGACTTCACTCTCTGACATAATGTTTTTTTAAGGTTTGGCCATGTTGTATCGTGTATCCACATTGCCTTCCTTTTTAAAGCCACATAACGTTCCGTTGTGTGACTGTATCATGCATTATTGACCCATTCATCAGCTGATGGATATTCTGGTCGTCTTCACATCTTGACTGTAATAAATAAGATTGATATGAACATTCATTCAAAAGTTTTTATGTGGATGTATGTTTTCATTTTCCTGTTCCCGATGGTAACTCTATTTTCAGAGATCAAACTCTTAAACTCCCGCTTTCTCTTTGTTCTCAGGCAGAAATGGTGCATAGCGCCTTCCAGATCCAGCGGGCTTTTCTTCTGATGGCCTCTCAGTACCAACAACCACAAGAGGTAAGAGTGTACCCCAAGAAGCAGGGCCCCCGGGAAGGAGCAGCACAAGCAATAGAACCATTTACTGTGAGACACATCCCCAAAATGAGATAAGACAGCGCATGTCATTTCTGTCTCTAATTCAACCTCATGGTATGAACATGCCTTCTATCTTTATAACCTTATTATAACCAAGTTCATACTGCAACAACTGACAGTGGTCATTTGTTTATCTATTCATTGTGTTATTATTTCCTTTGTTTACATTGCTAGATGCTATTTAAGGAAACTGAATTTTACCTCAGTCTATATGCATTTCCCCACCTTGATTGATACAATTTTTTAATATAATGGCCTCTCACTTATCATTGCTTATTTTTAATGCTTTTATTATTTCCTTTGTTTACACCGCTATTTTTTAGAATTCAAATTTGTACTTTAGTCTGTGTGTCCTTCACACCACACCCACCGCCAGTGTCTTTGTGTCCTTTATCACCACCTGATCCCCACCTTTCTTCACTCCCTCTTGACACTCACCCGATAGATGCTGTTTTGAGTCCTGTGAATTTTGTTGGGATTTGTTCATTTGTTTCATTTCATCATATTCCACATATGAGTGAAACCATGTTGAGCTTCTCTTTTCCTTTCTGGCTTATTTCACTAAGCACAAATACCTCCAGTTCGATCTGGGTTGTTTCAAATGGCACAATATCTTCTTTTAAACAGCTGCATAGAATTCCATTGAGCATAGAGACCACAGCTTCATTATGCGGTCCTCTGTTAATGGGCATTTAGATTGCTTCCAGCTCCTGCCTCTTGTGAATTGGACAGCACCAGTTTAAAAGGATAACTTATTTATGTCATCTGTACTCCAATCTTTTTAATAGTTTCACAAGGGTTCTATCATTAAGGAAGTGTTTACAACTAATTTTTCATTCATATTTTGCTCTGTTATCAAAAACTGTTCACATCTATCAGCATCTACAAATTCTCTGTGTGGATTTGGTTAGAGCCCACCTAATGAGTAGCTCAGGTTGTTGGAATCAGCTCTGCTTAAGTGCTTTGTGTATTTGGATCACTCAGGGAGCTTCATGCAGTTTCTGGTTAATTAGGTCTGAGTATGGCCCAAGATTCTGCTTTTTAACGCGTTTCTAGGTGATGCCCATGCTGCTGATTCTTGTTCCAAAACACCCAAATTGGAGAGAACCCTCATGAATCTCTCAGTGTTTCATGAACTTCTCCTTTCTGTGAATATACATTCACTTTCCTTAGGTTTAAGTTATTCAGGTGTTAAGAGACTTTGATCCAAAGTACAACAAAGTTTCCAATATGATGATTTTTAGCATCTTTTAGCCTATCGTAAAATAAGGCCTAGAGTAACCTTTAAGAAGATATAAAGGAATAAAAATGATAATAGTGACGTTAAGAGTAACGTGCTGGTTGATACGCCCCTTCTCTTTTCAAGCTACTGTACCTTCCCTGCTCTCTAAACCCAGACCCCCCCACTCTCAGCAGCCCATACCACTGATGTCGTATCTTGCAAATAACTCCAATTCCTCATTTAGGGCTTCGTCAAAACTACCAAGCTGGCTGTGTGCTGAATGAAATTATTCATTAAAAAAATACATCTACTCCCAGCATACCTTGTTAAATAAGAAAAAATAAAATATTACTTTTTTGGTGGAAAAGCCTGCATCCGAATAAGGTAACAATTACAGAAATATAAATGAATATTCATTGTAACATAGTAGCTTGAATTTAATAACTCACTCTGATTTCCGAAATAAACTTCTAAAATTGAAAGCATTGAGCTGTGAATCCCGGGAAGGCAGGACTGTGACTTTCAGGGGATGAAGCTCAACTGCATGAAGGGCAGGACCTGAGACCTTTGACCCTCCCCAGAACAGTGGTTTCCAGTCCTGCTTGTGCCATGGAATAACCTAGAACTTTTTCTTAAATACCAGTGTCTAGATCTTACTGGTGTGATTTAATTGGTCAGAGGAATGACCTTGACCTTGAGTTTAACTCTGATCAGTTGATTCTAACTTGCAACCAGAGCTGCCAATCTCTACCCTAGACAGTTGTGTCACTTGTCACTTCCCGCTGGTGAAATGAGGAGCTAGCACACAGGGTTGGCAAGGATGGGAATTTTCTGTGTCCCTCTGTGGATTCATTTCCCCCTTAACCTTCTCAATCCCTACTTATTTTCCCCTTTGCAAAGGAGAACATGAAACTAGGAGTTCACCATATGATGTATTCTAACACAAGTGGGAGGAGAATCTCAGTTGGAAGGAAGAACCATGACTTTCCTGGCTGGCACGCCACTCACTTCCTTCTTTAAGCCCAGAGCAAGAGGTCACTCTATTGGCTCCAAAGTCACTCACTACCTCATGGACAAAGGAGTGAGTGAACAAGTAAATGAATGCATGGGGACCATGGCAGCTCAAAGTGAGTTGTGTCAGGATAACACGGAGCTCAGCATGTGACCGTGCAGATTCTTGAGGGTGATATCTGTAATCCTTATTCCACTGCATTCTTTTTTTTATTTCAACTAATTTTATTGAAAGGAACATTGAAACATACATTGCATAGATTTGCGGTGCATGTCATAGTAAATCCACATTTCTATATAATACATTAAGTTCACCACCATTTCAGTTCTTCCTTCATTACCCAACTTGCCTGCCCACACTTCCCTTCTTCCTGCAGCCACTAATTTGCTTTTACTGACTACAATTCAATTTTTGTTTAAGTTCATTTGTTTGCTTGAATTCTCTATCACTTATTAATGATACCATATAATATCTGTCTTTTTCTGGAGACTCAAACCCAGAAATGGTACGTGCTGTAAATGTTCCCCATGGCACGTATCACAGAGCTCTGAGCTCAGTAACCCCGTACAGATTGTGGTAGCAAAATGCAAAGCTATTTCTTGATGCCTGCATCCCTTCTGGCCCTTCCATCTTTGCCCAGAGCAGTGTCCCATACTTCCACTCAAGAGCAGAGCAACTTGGAGAGGTCACCGTCACAGTGGCGAAAATAGTCCACGAACAGGCTGATTTTCCCAGTGTGCCTTCTAGAAGATACATCATAAAGAAGATTATCTTAAAACATATTGTATTTTCTCATAGGAACAATGTTGTGATTGCCCACATCTTCTCTTCTTTCAGGAGAACATGCACTCTCACGGATAGGTGGCCATGGTTCCCAAGCTTCAGTGTGTATGAGAATCACCTGCTGGCTTGTTAAGACAGATTGTTGAGCCCCAGTTCCTGATTCAGTGGGTCCTAGTCAAGAGCCAGACTTTCTATTTCAGTAAACTTGCCATGTGATGGAGATGCTGTTGGTCATGGACCACACTTTGAGGACCAGTGGGGTATGGATGACTCTCACAGTTCTGCCTCTGGCTCAGATTGAATCCAGGGTTTTCATTTCCAGCTACCTCTGGACCATTGCATCCCAAACTCTAATCTTCATTGGAATCTCTTGGAGATCTTGTTAAAAAACAGACACTAGGTCAGGAGGGTTAGGGCCTAATCATCTCATTCTAACAAGTTCCCAGGTAATGCTGATGCTGCTCCATCTATCACTACAGTTTGAGCAGCAAACAGTGTCGCCCCCTGAAATCCCCATAAGCACAAAATGCCTTAGCAGTCAAATACACTCTTGTTTCTTTCTCCTGGCATATCTCCATCAGACTGTGCTATACCACAGCAACACACATCTCCAAGATCTTACTGATTTATCACAAAGGAAGTTTATTTCTTGCTCACACTACATTTCTATTACAAAGGGACTTAATTTCTAGAGGATGAACTATTAACAATTATTCTTACGATTATCAAAATTTACTTGCAGTTCTAATAGGACTCAGAGAAAATGAATCAGTCTCTAATAGGAGAGAACCTTCAATAGAAGGCAAGATGTTTATGGCAGGAGGACCTCCCAGGGGAGAGCCTCCATCCTGCGAATGAAGGTGACCACTTACACTACAGAAACATAAGGCAAAGTCAAATTAACACTAATGGTCAGTTGTGCTATAAACCTAAAACCTAAAACTGGGAAGAGAAGCTGACAGTATCCTAGAACATACTGGAATCCATAATAATGCAAACTCATAATCGGTCAACAAATATTTATCAAGTCTTTGCTGTGACCAGACACTACAAAAACACCTATGACATGGGTCAGGGTTTGGGGAGAGGCATAAAAAATTCTACATGGGAGGAAACTTAGGAAGTGTGTCTTGTATCACTCTCAACGTACAGGTGAACCAGGAGAGATTTAGAGAGAGAGTGCCTGGTTTGCTCATTAGTCCCACAGCTGAGGAGTTGCTCTCAGATAACTCTGAGCCCCAGAAATCTCAGCCAGCATGCTTCACCACAGCGTCGCTGTCTCAGCAGCTTGATGCTGCTGCTTCAGGCCAGCATGTGTCAGCCTTCAGAGAGATTAAATTTAGGAAGTGACCATCTAACAGTGAAAGTATTTTATATTTGTCCATTGTATGTGAACTTCCAAGCAAGCAGAGTAGACCATTAATGCTACTGAAACTCAGGAAAGAAGGGATCTCATAGACAAAGGTGAGCAGGAAAAACATCATAGAGGAAATCAAATGACAATACAAGAGCACTAATACAACTGCTTTTGATTTAATATGAGTGTGACAATAATATTAATATTAATGAAGTGGTGAATTATTCAGCATAAACTCACAATTTTTTTTCTGGGTTAAATATGCTTGGGAAGATTCCATACATAACTCAGTAAAGAAACATGTTAAACTGTCAGTCTATAATACATTTGGTGACATTTTCATCACCTCAAAAAGAAAAACAGATGGTATATCTGAATATACTAAAACCATTGAAACTAGACTTTAAAGGCACATGGCACACCCCAGTGGCTCAGATGTTAAGCCTGTGCCTGGGGCACTGTTCACATGCAGCCCTAGAACTCGGGTTTGTGTCCTGGGGTCAGGGGGAGCTACTAAAATGAGCAAGTAAATAATTTAAAATGCTTCCTCCTCTCTGTCCTTCCTGTCTGCCTTCCTTCCCCTTAAGAAAAAGGTTTATTATGTGAATTATGATATAAATAAAATCGTTCATTACAGAGAACAGAAACATGTTAAACACTATCATACCCATATTTTCCCAAACTTATTTTGACCCTGGTGACTTTTTGTAAGAAACATCTGTTCATTTCCGGAAAATGTATGATACACCATTGTGGAGAATGCAGACATTCTTATTTCTATTACGTTGTTTCAAATGCTTGATGGTCTTTGATTTCCTCTTAGGAGGAATCTGTGGTAGGCGGAATTCCAAGAGGGGCTGCACTGTTTCCATCACCTACGGTACATGCCTGGTGTATCCCCGTCTCTGGATGTAGGTGGGAAGATCTGGACTATCCCTTTGATTAGGCTGAGCGAGTGATGGGATAGTCACTCCAGTGATTATGTGGTCGTGTCTGAGATAGTCATCATGAGAGATTATCCTGCCATCATTAAAGTTGAGTTGTCATGATATGAGACGGAAGCATCTAGATGCTGAGAGGTCCCCTGACCACAGCCAACAATGGAACAGGGATCTCAGTCCTACAACTACAAGGAACTGAATTCCACCAACCTTGAAAGAAGCCCCAAACTCCAGATAGGAATTAGGTCTGCTGTTACCTTTATTTCAGCCCTGCAAGAGTCTGAACAGAGAGCCTAGACCTATAGAAACTGTATGATATGATCAATGAATATTGTTTTAAACCATTATGTTTGTGGTTGTTTGTCTTCCAGCCACAGAACACTAATACCAATCCCGTCTCCTTGTCAGACTGCTTTTTTTTAAATAAGCCCATGGGCCACGGGGCAAAATATGGTCATCCTGCCATTTGCTTTCTTTCCCTTCACCCCCCATTCTTTCCCCTTCACTCCTCCATTAATCCTGGATAAAATATCTATAGCTCTGTTGACAATAATAACATCCAATTTCAAATTTCCTTTCTCAGTTTGAACTAGGAAACAAGTTTCTGATATTCTCCAATATAAGCGTTTCATAGTTTTCAACCATGACCCATAGGAAAAAATGTGATTTATTTTACCACCCAATCCACAAAATGGTTACCCTTACCATGGACACTGCATTCTCACCTTTTTCTAGTCCATTCTATTGCTCTGTTCTTTTCTTCTTTTTTTTTAAGACTGTTTATGACCCATTTAATTGATTCAATGATCTACTAGGGGTCATTATACCTTGCTCCTTGAAAGCACACCACACTCACTGATATATTACAACATTCATGACATAGAACAAGTTCTAAAACATGTGCAGAACATCTCATGCTCTTCTTGTCTCCCCTGATGTAATTTATAAAGGTAATCGTTGGACAAAAGAATCGTCTACTCTTTTCAGTATTGTCTCTAGAAATTTTAGTAACAATTTATCATGCCCATCTTTTCTCAGTTGATGAAAGGATTCTCACATGGAAAATGACCAAGATGCTCTCATTCTGTAAGTGCAGAATTTTTCAAGAGGCCCTGGTATGTTCAACTCGTCACTTGCTTTTACAACACATGGATATAGGGGAAATAAGTTATTTCTCATTCACAAGCATGAAAAATGAAATTCACTGACACCTTAACTAAGGGATTGACCTGTGCTCGTTCTTTTACTCACCCATCTGAAGTCCTTTTCACAGACACTATACATAAGAGCCATACTGCACAATCATTTATAGGAGTTATAAGTCAAAATACGACTGTGGAAGGTGTTTAGTTGAAGAGGAAAAGGTGAAGCAAACAAATGTGTTGGCACTGAGATATCTCATATCACCTGGGAAAAATGTGGGGCATGATCTTTAATCATCTCAATCATGGCTGACCCAAAACTCTGGCATATGTTAAAATCATAACCTCCAGTAGACCAATGCTTTAAAAGTCTTAGATAGGCACCATCTCCAAGGAAGGCTATCACCTGGGGGTTCTCAGAAGGTCTCCCACCTAGCTCCCACCACTTCTGACCCTGGGTAATTTGCAGGTGATGGGAAGCATCACTACAATGGAAAAACATACCTGTTGTGCCCTAACTATAGCAGGCTTTCTCCTTCCCTCCCACACATGCTTGCCATATTTTCTGCTAAGACTTAACAATGAAATGGTCCCTCTTCTTCCCTCTCCTTCTCTCTCTCTCTCATACGTGTGTTTCACAGTACACAGAGAAAAAGAATTAACCTTACATTTCTAACTGCAAGCAAGGTGATTATGACTGACCATTGGCCACCCTGTGAATTTTATTGTACTGAAAAGGCTAGGAGGTCTGAGTGCTTTATTCTTGCAGCAATGAGAGAGAGGGTTTCTTCTGCCCCCACTCTCTCTCCTCTTCTGTCTCTATGTGAACTTGTACTTTAAAAGGAACTTGTGCCTATACATAGAGCAGGGATTTAAAACTGATTCATAGTTTATCAGTCTGAAAAATTAGAAGGGGAATGAAGATGAGTGACTCCTCTTTGTCATTCCTCCATTTATGAGTGAAAATTCCTGACCAGCATGACTGCTCAAAGTCTCTCACTTAATAAGGAATTTCTAGTACATGGGATAGTAGTCTAATTTGTTAATGATTTGTTCATCCTAAAATAAGCAAGAAAACTCAGTGGCAATAATTTTAGAACTTTAGCCAATTACTTAGCCGCATCGATAAAGCCAGATTACTGGTGGGAATAAATATATTTGAGATTTTTATGAAATATTTTCATTTAATAAAAGGCAGTCAAGAGTAGAAACTTGAACTCACTCCTACCTGGATTTCAATGCCAGATCTTCAACAGATTTGCTCTGCTAATTCAAACACAGGAAAAACAAGTTCGTCTATGTCTCCTAAATTGGAAAATCTACCTTTTCTTCTGAGTGACTACTGGCAAATGAATCTTTTAAAGTCCCTAGTCCTCTCTAACCAAGCCAACTTGTCAAGTTACTCACTTGGGAAAAGACAGTTAAACGCTAAGGCCATGTTTCTGTATCTTTAAAATGAGATGAGTAGCTTCTACCTCATAGTTATTGTGAGGAGTGAACAAGAAAAATCATGCCTCAGGTTACTGAGTAGAAGAGTTCAATCTTAATCAACCATGTCCAGAAAATGTCCCTAAATTTCAAAGGTGTGTGATAATGAACATTTTGTTTTTCTTGCTCAACTAGGATCTGCTGTGGCGTATTGGGTTGATATTCCCCTTTATGGTCATTCAGGGACCTGGGATTCTACATTTTGTGTGTCCTGTTTCCTCTGGATCCTCAATCATTAAATTGGGAAATTTAATGCAGGATCATTCCTAGGAAGTTTTTATGACCAAGTCTAGAAGCATCATCTCTAGATGTCACAGAAGTAGCATCCCTTTGTTAACTCACTGTAAATTAGTCTTGTGACCATTCCTACCTGCAAGGGAGAATGGGAAATTTATTATTGTACTTAGGTATTATGTAGATAGAGATTTCAGTGTACATCCATTTATACAAATACTTCAAAATTTATTTTAATTAGAATGAATTCATACTTTTGTCTCTGTAATGTTTTAGTATAACCATAAGTTGTCTAGTTATTATCCAATATTTTAAAATATGAAACAAAATAGTCATGTGACTTTGATCTCAGAACATTCCTTGGGTAAATCAGGTGGTGCTAATGGCATGTCTGAAAATTGTAAAGGAAAAATAAATGAGTGAACAAAGTCAAACTTCCAAGTTTCTGGAGTCCATGCCCAGAAAATGCCACCACAGTGCTCGGCAGGGTCTTTGTGTCTTCATGAAAGATTTGGCCATGATTAGTGACACTAAGTTCTGTTGTCAGGGGCATGCGATAGTTAACATAATGTACAATCATTCTAGCCCTAATATATAATGAAATGCCTACTTTAAAATATTGCTCTAAGGCTTTTTTTGTTCTTAATACAAAGCCATCAAGAACACATTCTGCGGAATAACTGCTGTTAACTATCATGTGTCGAACAAGTATGTTTAATGGATTTTTAAGTATATAATTCTGCATGGATCTTGAAAGTGGGGGGAAAAGCTGCAAGACAAGTGAGAGGTAAAAGATTGTTATTCTTTGTATCAGGCTCAGTTATGTGTTCATTTACTAGTGGCATTTCACACTCTGCATTGACAGATTGCCGGGAAGGAATAGAGCTGTGGACTAATCTGTGGCTCACTCTACAGCCTTTGCTAAGTTAACTCTATAGTCTCTCTTTAGAAGTTCACGTAAGCTTCTGCTCTTACTGATATTGCTAAGCGAATTGGTTCTCTTCACTACCAACTCAAAAGCACCCAAGCGCAATATATGCTTTTAATTTCTAGAGAAGAAAATAGGCTTAAGCCCTACTGAAATTCCCGCTCAAGTGCAGTCTCTGAAGAGCTTGTGAAACGTTACTGTTTTGTAACCAGCAGCTCTCTGAGTATTATTTGGTGATGTAGTTGTAGACGTGAGACAAGAGGAAGCCTTTGCTTTTCCTATGAGGCTTTCCATGGCAAGAAAATTACCTAGGTAATGACACCCTAGCTAGCAGTGAAGGCTGGATGTCAATGCTGGTGAAGAAAGAATAATGCACCAGGAAGGGGAGGGGAGGAAGAGGTTGTGTGATATCATCAGGGTCTGCTTGAATTGACAGCCTGAAGCGACCCAGTCAGCGCTGACTCCCACCAGGAAAGCTAATCATGCGTTTATCAGGATGCAGAGGGGAGAATAATCAGAAAGGAGAGTCAGTCTGTCACTCTTCTGCCCAAACCATTTGCTTTAGCAACTTTGCTCTAACAGTGAGTCTGTGAGCTGTAACCACGGGTGAGTAGCTTTACTGGTATTTAGAAACCCAGGCCTGTGGAGGCAGAAAGGATTTGCTAAAATCCTGTCCTGTTGGACATCACTCATGGTGACTTTTTTTTTTTAATCTGTTAAGGCACATTAGCTCAACTCTCTTTGTGTAAGACATGAATTAGATACTGAATGGCTGCCCAAAGGAAGTGAGGTGGTTATCACACACAGGGGATTTGGAGGATTATCTGAGGGGTAAAGGGTAATGAAGAAGGATAATATCCTTTGTTTTATCAACTATTTCTTACTAAATTTGTTACACTTCCAGACTGACTTAATGGCAAATTCTGCATCAAGACCAGAACCTTGTATATAGCCAGGAAATTTTTCATTCTGTTTAATCAAAAGGTAGGCTCACTTTGTATTTTTAATAAAATAATTATCAACTATTCATCATTCTCTACCATGAAGCTAAATATTTACTTGCTAGTCACCATAAATCTGATATAAAAAAAAAATTTTGGAAGAGTTGCAAGTTTTTCATACTGATAAAAATTTATTTTAAAATAGGTCCTTGAGTCATTCAACAAGGCTTTGTAAAAACCAAACTTATTTTGGCCTTTGATTTGGATTGGCTACTAGTTCACCGTTTCTGCAGCCTTAGCTTGGGTCTGCTTTGCAGGACACAGCCTCTATCATCTCTACAAAGCTGTACATGCAAAAATAGCAAACAGGGAGAAGGTAATTCCAGCTGGCATTCCAGTCTGGACCTGCTGTCATAAATTACTTAGCAGAGGGCACGGTGCGTTCCTTTTTATGGTCATGTTCTATATTTGTGTGTGCTGGGGGATGGATCACATGACAAAATCATCATTTGATATTGGTGTTCATGTGCCTCAACTAGTGAAGGCTCGATTTAAGCTTCACTGTGCTGTGCTTTTAATTTGCATGTTTAGCTCTTAATTGAAAATGCAGCCACTTTGCAATACAAAAATGACAAATAATCCAGAATAAATGTCCCATAATTGTTTTTAGAAGACAAATTACTGTGTACCCTTGCTAATTGAAATGCACTGTGCCTGCAAGAGAATTTAAAACATAAATTGTGGAGTCAACATTACCAGAATAATACAAACTCAAATGCACCATTTCACATCTCTTAACTTGAACAAGAGAGCATTTACTGATGGCAGTTTATTTTAAAGGAGATACATTTCCCAAACTAACAGAGAGAAGAAAGCAAAGGCAGCTTTTATCTCTCTGCTTTCCACACTGCTCCCCCACCCGGAGTGCAGCTTTAATAGAGCAGGTTCTAGTGGCAAACACCGAGAGAATGTACTTCTTTGATGATTACTTCTTTTCATAAACTAAAAGGGGGAAAAATGTTCTTGTCAGGTTTGGTGGATTAGCTACTATGAGGATTAGTGTTTCCATATCTGGGATGGTTTATTAAATAAATTTGCCTGTAAGTAGTTGCTTCAGATCTTTGTTAAGCCCTGTTCACCTTACATACTCCAGTCCTCTTTAATTTCCTCAACTCCATTAATTCATTTCTCAGGGATTTCTTTTTTAAACCAAACATTTATTGAATGCCTACTATCTAGCAGCCCTTGTGTATCTATCATTTCGTTTGTATGAGAACAACTTTGGAAAAAGAGGATCTGGGTGATGTCATTTGTCACAAACCATCTATTCCTGTGCTTTGCACTTAATCTGAGCTGTTGCTGCCGTCACGAAAACCAACAGCACCTCCCAAACTTTCTTACCCAGGCTCCTCCAGTAAGGAAGATATTAGGTGCCTTCTGATCGTCTCTTTATAGCATGGAGCATCCTTAGCAACTTAGCAGTGGTTTCTATCAAATCAAAAGTAGCTTGTTTACCTATTATTTTAGAAACACTCCACTTTATTTTTGTGCGTATTTTCCATCTCCTCAGCATGATTCTAAGAGCTTCAAGGATCTTTATAGTTGATGTGTCTTTGCTTTTATGAGGTATTACGCTCTTAACTTCTTAACTATATGTTGTTTGATGTCAAGTTTGCCATTGTGGTATAAATATAAATATATATATATGTATATATAAAACTTTTTAAAGGAAAGGTGTAGACAAGAATGAAGGAAAGCAGGCAAGCAGGCAGGAAGAGAGAGGAGGAAGAAGTATTTTCTTTTTTTTTTTAATTTTAGTTGTACATCTTAGTTGCTCCTCCTGGTCCTGGGACAGGAACCCAGGTCCCTGGGATGCATTTGGAGTGACCTGTGTTCAGCCAGAGGCAGCGAACCTTACCTTACTCCAGCAGGGCATAACATTGTATTTTGTTTGATGTCAGTTTGATAAGAAGAGAAGTTTGAGCTCCTTACCACTTTTAATTTTGAGAAACAGAAGCTGGATTAATAGATTCCAGTGACACAGAAGAGAATGGACTAAACTGACATTTTTACTTAGGAACACTGTGATCTTTTACCAAAAAGCTCTTGATAGTTGAACTTGATAGTTGAAGGTCTATTTGGTTCGAATTGAGATATCAAATGAGGGTTTTTAACTGGTAAAATAAAAGTCATGGATCTGTCATGTACAGTTCACTCTGAAAAGGTAGTCCTTGTGGGAATTAGGGAAAGGGAAGATTAGAGAAGAAATAAGTGATATGATGTCAGTAAGGCATTTCATTTCAAAGACAACACTTCGCTTATGCTCCCTGTTACAAAATGAGTGCCTCTGAGGCGACTGCCGAATGGTTCGTTTCTGGATGTGTGGTGCTAATGACAAGAATGCTCACAACCAGATTTTGGTGACAGATGTAGCTCAAGCCTTCAGTGACTATAGAATATAGGTTCTGGGAAGAGTATGCTGATTAAATTCACATGGGTTGGGGAGATCCAGCTGGCCTGATATTTAAATGCTGTCGAAAATGTTCCAATTAGATGGATTCTTCCCTGTACATAGTTTTCACGTAAACTGAAAAAAAACGGTACTTTCTTGAGGCTGCGAAATTGTTGTGAGTGTCCAATGTCTGCCCTCAGAAGCTGGTAATTATGCATTTAGAAACACAGAAATGGCAGCAGCGCAGATCTTCAGGCTTTATCCCATCTCCTCCGTCCAGATGGAGTCTCCAGATAGAATAATGGGTAGCACATCACATAAACTGGATTTAAATGATTCAAACAACAGGAGTCCCATCATTTTCTTTGACTGTGTATCCTATAGTTGAATATGTGTGACATTCCTCTGGGAAAGACATAAGTTAGATTATGTTTTCCCATAGGAACAGGGATATAATTTGAAACTTCATCTTTTACTAACTTGACAGCATGTAAAGCACAGATAGGGCAAACTAATCATCACTCAGCTCAGATACAGCTAAAATGCTATAATTATTTCAAACACAAAAAATGGGGCTTCGAGGCCTGTAAAGTGTTACAAACATACTGTTCACTTAACTACGAGTCACTAATTAATTCTACCTGCATGTACAGCTCATAAAAAGTCTGCACCATAACATGCCTATCTAAAAACTGTCGATGCCTATCTATCAATGAGTTCAGTTGACTTTTTTTAACTTGATGACTATAACAAACATCAATAAATATCAGTCAATAAAAAATGATGTTACTTGACTTTTTTTATTTGAACGGTCTTTTTGGAGACATGAACTGGATAATCCATATCTTTAAAATATTTTTGTAGGAAAATGAGAATTCTTGCCTTTCCATTTCCTCTCTTGACAGCATTTCTCTCTTCTGGACAGAGACATTCAGAATCATTCTGTAACTCTCTGGTACTGAGCTTGAGATTTAATTCTCCTTTTCACAAGTAACAATCAAAGAATCACAATATTTGGAAAGCTTACCAAGGAGAGCTCTAGGTATAATTCTTCTGACCCAGGACTTCTTGGCCAACTTTTCTTTTGTCCTTCCATCTCCCAAGACTGAGAGGGGGAAAAGAGTCACAGAAAAGCTATGGGAGCCATGGGAGGAAAGAGGATAATCATATCCCGGTGGTTTATCAGTTAGAAGGGCAGAGGGCGCTGTGTGCTGAGCACCTGGCTATGGCACGTGACTTCTCTGAAGCATTTTGCCCTTATTTTTTCCTTTGTGTCTTTGTCTATCACTTACAGTTCCCAAGGCAGGGTCAGTGGAAGATTGGTGTTGATGAGTAAGAAGGCAGTGATGAAGGAGTGGGTCATCTGCACACTACAGGTTGTCTTCAGACCAATTTAATTTTCTTGAACTGTTTTTTTATCTTTATTTTGAGTCAGGTTACCCTAAACCCAGTACCCCACCCCCACCCCAGATTGATTCTTTATGCACTTTCTGTTGTTCCTGATGCCAAATAAATTTGACTGTTGACTTAGGTTGTGAGTAATCCACTAAATTACTATCAGTAAGTACCAGGGAGGGACTAAGAGAATAGAATGTGATTATTCAGTACTTCCGAGCAGTGAATGCCCAGTCCTGTGTCTAATGCCCATGGTATGTGCTCCACAAGAAACAGAATAAACTATCTCCAACCAGCCAGAGTCCAGATATTCAGGATTAGTAAGACCTTTACCAAAGATCGTTTTATAAATGAGTATCTGGGAACCAACTTCCTTTGTCATTGTGTTTGTGGAAACAATAATATATAAAAAGTGAACTCCAATCTCGTTTTTAATGAGATGCTCAGGAAGTCTGAAAGAGGGTCTTCTTTCTGTAGTTAGGGCATGAATATGCTCTAGCAAAAAGGAAATTCACACTCAACAAGACCGCTATCCAGTGCCTTAGCATCGTTAACTCCTGGCCTATGGATTAGTTATGAAAAATATGATCCTTCCCAAAAGATAAGGAATAAAGCACAGAAGTACTATCTGTTTGGTGTAACTGAATAAGAGATTTTAAAAAAAAAAAAAAAGGAAAGCCAAAGTTTTCCAGTTCTGAGCATGAATCTGTTGCCTCAATCAATCTTTGATTTGGCTTTTTTGTGTCTTTTTTCTCTCATTAAATGGTAAGGTTTTTTTTTCCTACCTAAACATTGAGGTAACTGGCTTGTAAGGTCTCCCAAGTGGATGTCATAACAAATTTCACCAATGAGCTTATTTCTCTGAAATGCTTTAAAATGTGGTTTTAATCTTACTTGATTTTCTCAGTGGAACATTTATTCTACTATTGTTGGAACCTGAAGATTGATTTGTCTTATTTAATTTTTTAATAAAATTTCTTATAACTCTTCCTTAACTCTTCAAAGAAGATTACCACCATTCCAGTTTGTCCCTGATTTTTTGTTTTTTAAAAAAGTAAATTAAAGAACTTTTAAAGGGAATAATGTAATGGACGTTATCCTCTAGTGGCTTATATTGTAACATAATTAAAAATTCAAATTTTCTCATATCAACCTAATCCATATATTTATAATTTTAATGCTGTATTCAATAATTATATATGGCATGACTTTATTATGGAAATATCCTATATTTTACTTATTATTGGATAATCATAAATTCTTATAGTCCACATCTTAATTCTTTATTCTAGTCCCAATAAATTTTAGCCCATACTTCTAAAACATGATTTCTATTTATAAAGAAGAACAAGTAGAGAAGACCATCAAACAAATCATCCTTTATAAAGATCAAACACCATCCAATGTTTTCAGCCAAGCTTGGGGAGAAGTCCTAAAGAGTTGGGGGGAAAAGTATAGATTCAAGGGTTGAGGTTCTAAAAGAAATAAAAGGACACAGGCATTGATTCATGGCTTGTCTCTTTTATTGCTATTGTATATAACAATAAAATTTTAATTATATGATACTGCTTAAATAGAGTCCAATTGATAATATTTTTCTCATTGTTTAAGAATACCGTAGGCATATGTTTATTGAATGTGACTCTGTCTCCCTTTTGCAATATATTTGGGGGAGACATCTATTTTTATTTAAAAGAAACTTGTTAATTATGTCATCTAGGTTATTTCGTGTATCTGTTAGTTTTTCCTTATTGTTGCAATTTTAAGTATTGTCTCTATTATTTGTTCAATTTTGTTCAGGTAGGTCCTAAACAGAATTTGTCCTGCAGTTACTACTTTTATTTCTTCTTGTATTTTCCCCACTTTTCTTATATATATTTTCATGTTTTTTAGTATATAAACATTTATTATTTTAGTTAGGTTGTGTCTATTGTAATCCTGTAGTGACTGCTCATTGCTTCTTACTCTGAGGTCTTTTTTGAATCTAATAGCATTATAAGTCTCCCTATATGTGTGACCGCCTTCTAATTTCTCTGAAACCTTATCTAATCATTCATTCTCCTTTTTCTCTCCCTACTGGCTCCTTCTGTTTGGTCTGCAGACCAAATCAAGTGTCTTTATCCTTCACGAAACAATAAAATAAACAACTTCCTCAATACCTGAACCATCTCTTTCCTCCCCTTCACTGCCAAACCTCTTAAGAACACTGTCCTCCCTGACTTCATGTCCTCACTTCCCTGTCACTTTTCTGTCTCTTGTCATCTGTCTTCTCTCCTTATCATTTTACTAAAAAAGACTTTCCCAGTACCTCAGTATCTTCCTAATTGTTCGTTCCATTCAGCTTCCTTGAAGAACTCTTACCACTGACCTCAAAGATAATCCTTCCTTTGGGAATCAAACTCTATTCTGTAAAGTCATCTGTTTCATTTAATTTCTCTTTTTTTCCCTCCTATAACCGTTAACTGTACATATTCCTTCAAGATGTCACTCTTCTTTTTTCTTTCTTAATCTTTAATCTATGTGTGTGTGTGATATCCTGAGAGCAGCAGTATAGTGAGTAAGGCATATCACACATTACTATTCCTAATAATTCCGAACTATGTTACAATGGAGATAGAAAAGATGAGGTTGGGAGAGATATTAAAACAGAACCTTCATCAGGATATCATTCTTTATCAACAGAAGGAGATTCTGTCAAACCTAGTTTCTCCCTGGTTGATTTCAATCATTTCCATGACGGTGTCAATCCCCCAAATATGAATAATGCCAGCTGTGCGTCTCTGGACTCCAGGTCAGGATGCCCTTCATGAGACTCAGATGCACTTGTTCCAGACCCCGCTCCTTCACACACACATACACACACACACTCGCCCTCAACCTAACTATGTTCCTCCTCCTAGTTCTTTCTCTCAATTAATGAAACTCTAAACCAACTGTCACTTGAACTAGAAATTCCTAAATCCTCTTGACACTTTCTTTTCCCCATTCCCTCCCCCCAGAAACATCCAATCATCTCCAAGTCCTAATGATGCATTGGCCAAAGAATCATTGGTCTGTGAAAGCTTTGGTGGTTGCCCTAAGGAAGAGAGGATGAGAGATGGGAAGAGAAAGAGGACTTTATAACCCACACCACCACCCCCTGGCCACAGGTGTCGGGGCTGCGGCGTGGTTTATTTAAAGGGAAGAGAGGGGAGGCCAAAGGAAGGATAAAGAGAAGAAAGAAGGGAGGAGAGGAAGGACAAAAGAAACTGGAGAAGGGAGTGGGAAGAAAGGGGAGAGAGACAGAGGAAGAAGAAAAGGGAGAGGAAGAGAAGTAACTATATAATTATATTAAATGTTTTAATATAAACGATTATAGGCTTGCTTGTTTAAAAACTAAAGTATAAGACCTAAGAAAAAGAGAACTCTCACCACTGATGAACAATGAACAATATAGATGTGGCCTCTTATGAGGAGTTTCAGTCTCAAAGCTCCTGTTCCTCCAGTCTGTTCCCTTTCTCTTCTCTTCAGTGCAGATAGAAAGCAGGATGAACAAACAGAAAACAAGGCTAATCTGGAATCCCGCCATTATTTCCCATTACCTATGCAGTCAGTTGCAGACTCCTCAGATAACATCCAGAGCCCTGTGTAACTTACTATTACAGCATTTGAATCTTTTCCCAAAACTCTCCCCCATAATGAACCCATTATCCCAGTTTTGCTGGACAACCAAGTTCTCCAAACATGCCTGTGTTCCTTCGTTCATGCAAGGGAATAATGCTCCTGTTAAGTCCATCTTTCTTAATCCACATCATTTTCATTTTCATAATTAAATCATATTCCATAAATTGTTTATGTTTGCCTGAAAAGTCCTAAAGCTTCTTCAGAATCTCAAATTCTAATGAGAAAAAAGGTAAATCTAAATATGGTGCATTGTAAGAAATACATTGGAATAAAATCCGAGCTGTTGGGGACCCTTCTTGAACACTCCTCCAGATTAGAGAAGGATGTCACAAGAAGGGGCTCCTTAAACCTGATCTTGCAAGATAAGCAGATTCAAGTATGTGAAATTACTCTAACAAATGGCAGAGACTAACGTGCATCTCTGTTCTTATATTTACGTGGGTTAAATCTCCTACCATTCTCACCCCTTCTAAGAAAATAAGTTGGTGCTAAATATGATTCTTTTAGTGTTTAGAATAGTTTATAATAGTGTTGAACTTAATCTTTTATTGGAGTCAATTACTTTTTGTTTTAATAAGCAAGTTTAGGGTGTTCACATTTACTTTCAGGTACATTATTTATCCAAGTAAATTTATTTTGATTGTCGTCATTTATGGCTTCCTCTTTTCATTTCTGAGACTCTTGTTGTGGCCTGTAAACTTGATTTCTTTTTGAGCTAAGCCAAGAGATAACCTTAAGTGTTCTATTTGATAGCATCTTAGCATTAATGTATTTTAGAAAAACCATTCTAATTGCTCCTATTTATTTCTATTATTAACTAAGTAAACTTTGATTCCCTTTCAGGAAACAAAAGAAATCTTTTGTTCTTCTTCTGCTATTCATTCTTGGTTGTTATTATCTGAAACCCTTTTGAGGTTCTGCTAATACCTGTTAGTTCCAAGAATTTATTTGCTAACTTTCCAACCACTTTCATTATTAATGAAAGGATTATTAATTAATCCTTGCTTAATACTATAATTCATTTGTCTCTCAAAGATGTCTTTAAATCTCTATCTGGACTTAATTATCTCCCACAATGACATAATGGGTATGAGTCTTTGAGATCTACTGTTTGTACTGTTAGTTGGCCAACTGTTTTAAGTTGTCAGTCTTAAAATATTCCATTCTACCTTTAGGCAACAAGGTGACCCTGTTCACATTCTTTATTGGCAGTGTCAAAATTTCCCCACCTAGCTCAGTACTCCTCCATGGTCTGTGTCAGGAAATCAAATATCATCTTATCCTCACATTGTTAAACACCAACTTCACTTATTTGTGATAGCGGAAAAGCTTTACCTTTGTCATTATATATATATATATATATATTTTTTTTTTTTTAAAGGTGCTAGAAAAGCATGTGAGAGAAATCTGGGCATGGGAAGTTACCTACCACTGAGCAAATTTGTCTGGATTCTCGTGATGTCTATGCCAAAATTCTATTTTCCATTTAGTAAAGTTTCTGGTGTCTCTGTTATCTGTATGTTCATCACAGTCTTTCTTAAGGTCATTGAATTCCTTTTCTTCAAAGCTTAAGATCCTTTATTCTTTTTACAAGCTGTATTCCTTTGCTAAGGCTACTTTAAAAAAAATATCACGTAACGAGTGGCTTAAACAGCAGACATTATTGTCTCAGCTCTGGAAGCTGGAAGTCCGATATCAAAGTGTCAGTAGACCATGTTCCTTCTGAAGGCACCAGGAAAGGCTCTCCTCCAGGCTCCTGGAGATTCCCCAGCAATCTGGTGTTCCTTGGCTTATTAATACATCACCCCAAGCTCTGTCTTCATATTCATATGTCATTCTCACGGTGAGCATAGATAGCTGTGTTCAAGTTTCCCCTTTTCATCAGGACACCAGTCATAATGGACTAGAGACCACCGTACTCCAGAATGACCTCATCTTAACTAATTACATCTGCAGCTATCCCGTTCCCACACCAGGTCACATTCTGTAGGTTGGTTAGGACTTAAACATACAAATTTGGGGGAGACATAATTCAAAGATTAACATAGGTTTTTCGGGCACTGTTCCAATATCTTTATCTGAGTGATGCAGTCCTAATGCTCTAGTATGTCGTGGTGACACTTTCTCCTTTGGTATTGCATCAATTCTCCTCCTTTGTCACATTTGCGACATTTGTTGAGTCATCTCTCCATCTTCCTCTGCAGTGATATCTCTGTCTTCTCTCTCATTAGAGGCTGTTATCATTAGGCCATTCAGATCTGTAGGTGGATAGCCCAGGTCCATAGGGCTTTGCTCATTCTCCCTTTAAGTTGCAAATTGTTACATAAGACTCAAAGTGTTAATTATTTGTTGGAGGCCCCTAGGTAGCCCCCAAACAAATTTACTTGTTCAACTTATTTATCATTTATGAAGCTTATATTGTGTTTGTTGTATCTTGTTGCTTCTCTATTTCAGGTCATTTGATGGGGGAGAATGGGTGTTACCATGCCCAGAATTTCTTCTCAAGAGTGCATAGCATATTTAATTTACAATATTTTAATGCTCCTTTATCTCCATCGTTTTGCTCTAATTCTTCAGGACAGTGTATAAGAATCTTTGTGATTCTGAAGATGTCATAATACACATGGAACCTGTATAAGTGTAAAGAAAAGATATTGCTGGTATGCAGGTGGCCGGTTGCAGAGTCATCACTGGTGGTTCACTGGTGGAAGACTAGCTCGGCAGGGTGTGGAGAAGGTGATGTCAAAGGGCACACATTGCCTGGGATTCATTATGGCAGTAGAAGAGGGCTGGGCTTAGTCCCCTGTGCTGGAGAACCAAACACTAGTCCATAAAGACAAAGTAGACAAGATGGAAATTCAAACCTGCATTGAGCCCCAGGACCCCAATATGATGTTCCGACATGCCCAGCTCCCACCGCTGGAGTACAGAGTCCTTAGGTAGGCCAGCCTTCAAGAGTATTTAGAGACTTCTTTCCCTGGTATTGCTGGTAGTGTTGTTTTTACACCAGGAGCCATTCACTTATTGTTCACT
Organism: Solenodon paradoxus; assembly: GCA_004363575.1. Classification (NCBI taxonomy): domain Eukaryota; kingdom Metazoa; phylum Chordata; class Mammalia; order Eulipotyphla; family Solenodontidae; genus Solenodon; species Solenodon paradoxus. The sequence goes on from RJWH01000378.1 coordinate 801,796, forward strand.
GAAAAGAAAGGTGAACGAGACAAACTATATACAACAGCATCCTGGAAAAGAAAGAAAACAGAGGAGTCTACCCTAGAAAATAGCACTATTCATTCTCTCCCACATCTCTCCTCTATGCCCTCTGAGCACTTACAGGTGACTCTGTTTGGAGCTGTGGGAGTCCCAGGGAAGAGGAATCCCAGCAGGCATTCGGGGAAGCACTGATCCATTCCCACGACTGGCCTGGGGCACATGTCCAGACCACAAGTCCGAGATGGGCAGCATTTTTGCAGATCAAAATCGAAGGAGATCAGCTCCATTCATTTTCTTCCAGAGCTCCTCCCTGGCAGTGAGGATGTTGCAGGCAGGGAAAGATAGAAAAGAATTCTTTCTATACCACTTTGAAGAGTCTGCTGTGAATTCGACACTTAGGTGGGGCCCTCTTTCGGGCACGGCCTTAAAACGAGCTCCCGTGTCATGAATTGTTCGAACCGCAGCCTGGCTCAAATGACTACAGGTTGCTTCTTTGTCAGACACACGCTGTGCATCTGGCGGCATCACCAGGGGTAACCTGAGAGGCCTCACAATTTTCATTTTAACCAAAAATGCACCTGCCAGCTTCATGTCAGCTGACAGGATAAATATCATATTTCTTTACCAGTTTGTAAACACCTTATTTTTTCATCCCAATCTAATGGGTGCTCTGCAAATGGAAAAATCAAATAGGTGACATATGGGGCTGGGCGTGTGTGTTGTTTCAGACAGTCAGGGCAGCTTTATGTGGATCTGGGTCCAGGACAAGTAGCAGTTTTGTGGCTGAGCAGGAAATCTGACGGTGGCAGTGCCATAGAATTGTTTGGAGGAAGAAAGCCCGATAGACAGTATGGTTTTGAGACCATGCCGCAACTGCCAGTGGACACCAGAGTTGTCCCTGTTAGATTTACAGGTGAAGGGTGGGTTGTGTCATTGTCTTGTGATCCACATCCTGTTGCTTTTCTGGCCACAAACTGTTCTTAACCAAAGATGCTTTCCTTTCACTGTCTTCAAAAATCATAATTTTCCAATGTGAAGAGTCTTAGAAATGAAACCAAAATGCTCAAATGCTCTAATCATCATGTTTCTCTAGACCTGTTGAGAAGGCTGAGACAAAAAAAGTCCATGTTCTGTGTAGTTGGGAGTTTCTGAGGTTGGAGAGAATTTGGCATAAGTAGAATGGCAAATCGAAATGGTAAAATAGATTTTCCGGTCTTGACAGGTTTTTCCCCCAATTGTAATATTATTGGTGTAAGTACTGAGGGCATTTTGTGTGAACATTTATGAGGGACCTTTTAAATTTAGAACCACGAAATTCTTGTTATCACCTGTTAACTTCACAGTATCACCCAGAGTGCATGGGTTATAATGTTATACTCCATCTCCAGATGGAGAGGTCGAAGCTCACAGATGCTCAGTTACAGAACTTGCCCAGAGACCCACAATGATAAGCTGGGCTTTGGCCCAGGACACAAGTCTCTGGTTACCAGTGCCACCTAGCTTCCCCAGCTAGGAACAGTGACACACTGGCCCAAGATAGCTTGTGAGCTGGTTCTGAGAATAAGGTCTGGGGCAAGCCTGGGATCTACGGGGAATTTGGACCTCACAGCCTTTCTGCACCTTTTTCCTGCTGCGCAAGCTCCTACCTCCTATTCTTTCCTCCTCCTTCTTATCACTTCCTTTATTGCTCTTGCATGATTCCAGTGGCTCTGAAAACAGGCTACCTGATAACTAAAGGGGCTGGTAATTAGCCATGAGATCATACTTACCTGAAAAGTATATGCATTTTGAGGGGAAAATCCACTTGGCAACTAGGTCTTCCACACTTACTTCCTTTCCCCTGTCTCAAATGCTCTTCTCCTTCATTGTCAAGAACAAGAGACTCATAGAAGCATCCATTGAAGTACCCCTGAAACTCTACCTCCATGGTAGGCTCTTCCAGATCTTCACTCCGAGCAGGGGCTTCTGAGGATGAGGAGGGATGAGGGAAGAAGGACTAGAGGAAGGATGTTGTTCCCATCATCCACAGTGCCCAGTGTCATATGTTCTGTGAGACTGAAGGAGCGAAAATGTGGTCTACCAATTTCGAAAGCTTAAACATCCTTCATATATGACCATTTTCTCTGTGTGTAGCCAAATATGGTCAAAGAACTAATGAAAAATGCCAACCCAACAAAATGATATGATGTAAAACTCCAGGAGTTCTAACTGTTGATAATTTAAGTTTTTACAGGGGAAAATCTGGGTAACTTATAATACTTAAGCATGACCAGGGTGTCAGAAAAGAGCAGGAATACCGCCACTCAGGATCATTAAAGCCTAGGAATCCAAAAATATTTTCTCTTGTTGATTCTGTGGCCATAACACAAAGACCAACTGACATCACTCTTTGTATTAAGATACAGGTGAAAACTGTACTGAAGTGCCTCAAAGAGTTAAAAATAGAACTACTGTATGATTCAGCAATTCCACTTCTAGGTATCTGTCTGAAAAATATGAAAACACTAATTCCAAAAGATATCTGCACCCCTGTGTTCACTGTAGCCTATTTATGATAGCCAACAGATGGAAACAACCTAACTGCCCAATGACAGATGAGTGGATAAAGAAGAGGCGGTGTTTGTGTGTGTGTGTGTGTGTGTGTGTGTGTGTGTGTGTGTGTATACAATGGAATTCTACTGAGTTGTAAAAAAGATGAAATCCTGACATTCGTGACAACATGAATGGAACTAGAAGGGAACATCTCTTTCTGACTTATTGCACTAAGCATAATTGCCTCTAGGTTCATCCATGTTGTCCCAAATGGCAGGATTTCACCTTTTTAAATAGTTGAGTAGTATTCCATTATGGATACATCATATGGTATATAGAGAAACCAGACAAAGAAATGAACCAAATTAAACAAACATAGACGTTTAGTCCATAGGACCAAATGAATGGTGACCACAGGGAGGTGAAAGGAGTGGGAAAATCAGGTAAAAGGGTTGGTAAGTATTGCTGAGAGACTGTCACACCCCTGTCTGGCTTTCCAGCCTCATCGCCCAAACACATCACAGGATTTGTGTTTCATACCCTCAGGAGAACTTGTTTTGTTGTTTCCTGCACAGCAGGAACTTTTGTGCCTGTGTGCTTCTTTTGGTAATTTCTTCTGCTGTTCCCTCAGCCTAGAATGCCTTTCCACCTACTATTTATTCTCATCCCGAAAAATGCGCAAACATGGCCCCACTGGGTTATTCCACCTGACAGGCTCAGTTCCATGGTTCCCCTGACCTTTGTCACCACATGTCATGTGTCTCATTCCTCTGTGAACAGCACTTGGTCCTAGCAGTGTGGTCACTGGTGATTGATAATTGTTCCATCAATCTTATGCCCCATTAAAAAAATTCTTATTCAATTCATTAATCAACACTGATTTCTAGGATAAAATATTAAGTCTGTCTCGCCCTCAGTTTCCACTGCTGAAAAATGGGGTTAATAATACTTAATTTCAAAGTCAATAGGGAAACTAGCATCTATCAAGGTTGAGCCCATAATAAGAATCATATCATAGCATCTCATTAAATGGTAGCAAAGTGCATTCATCATCGAGCTAGCACAGTTGGTCTCAAAGTATGCCACCCATTGTGTAAGGAGGAAGGGGCTTCATGAGCATGGAGGGCCTGCTGCACACACCTGTCCCATCTGTCAGTAAGGGGCAGAGTCAAGATTCCAACCCTCAGTTGACTGGATGCCCGTGGTGCACCGAAACGCCGACAGGCTGCACACCTGTACCTGAGGCGTCTGCAACAGAGCATTCTGTCTACCACTAGAGTTTTCATGTGTATTTGCCTGTGACCCTCTTCTACAAATAAGGGAACAGCGGCACCAGGAAGCCTAGAAACAGAATAGTGCCCAAGCCAGTGGCCACAGTGAGCCACAAGAGAAATTACTTTTGAAGCAAATTGACAGCACAATGCCCTTCAGTGCTGGTTCTAACAGATGGCACAGTTAGTTCTCAGAGCCCAGTGTGGTGCCAGCTCCCCACAGGTGGTCTGGTTGTACCTGGCATTGAGTTAGGGCAGTCTCCCCTAAGGACTGTCTCTCAATACTGCAGTTTGTTGTGGGCTCTGTCTACACTACTGCTCATCCAGTATATACCAGCAGCATGCACGTAAATTGCCTGGGTTTCTCAAGATTACCTCAGTGTCCATCTCGGAGGGCTTACAGCTCATCCTTCTAGCTGTGTGTAGAGGGCACTCTGCCCTCAGTTCCTTTATCAATGGCATTGCTTAACTAATCGATAACCCCATCTTTTTTTGCTCTCCATGACATACTGTTTCATCAGTATCTGAGTCCACAAAGACAGGTAATTGTAAGAATAAAAGCAGCTTCTAGTTTTAGGCCTCTTTCATGTTTTAGACATTATGTGCTTATTACCTCATTTGATCATCATCAGAACCTTACAGATGAGGATTACTCATTTCGTAGGAAGATACCAGGGATCGGGGGGGGGGGGGGGGAATTAGCCCCAGCGGGTATGCAAGATGTGCTTTAAAACCCAGGTGTATCCTATTCCAAAGCCCATCCTTTTTTCATTTTGCCTAAGAATTGAAGATTTGGGACACAGACACATCTAGGTTCAAATCCCAGTTCTGGCCTGGAGATCTTGTGTAAGTCACTAAATATTTCTCCACCCTCTTCATTCATTCATAAACTGGAGGAATAATGCCAATCTTTCCAAAGTTTGTGGTACTTAAATAAGATATAGAATATAAAGAACAGTGCCTGGTTTATAGTAGGCAGTCAGTAATTCATTTCCTCATTCTTCCCCAAAGACATCTTAGATGACATCACTGTCAAAGGGCTAGTACAGACTTTTCTGGGGTTCCTTACATACCTGTGGATGCAGACCAAATCTGAGTCCAATTAACTGCACAGTTCATCCGCTTTCCTCCCCAACCCCGTCCTCTGCCCTACCTGTTCCGATGTTTATTCTAGAAGGAGCACTCACTGAACCAGAAAGGATAGAGTTTAGCCTTTTAGTCTTGCCTTTGTAGGAATTGCATTTTGTACTTTGCAGCACAAATATGTTATGCTGAAAGGTACATCTTAGAAATTTCAAGAAAACTAAAACCAAGTATGAGAAATGGTTATATATTGTTCCTTTCTGTAAATTTACCAACTTCTTATGATGATGGTCAGTGGTATGGTCACATATTCATATTTCAATTTGGGGTTCACCAATAAATAAACAGTATATTTAATAATCTGATAAAGCAACTCTTTAGGCTGGAATTCCGAAGGATCCAGAGCTGGCAAAAGGTGTCTAAACCAAAACCAAGGTTGCTAAAACACCAGTCAAATCATTCAAGCCTGTGGTTGAAGCTGCCACTGGCAGGTTTTATCCTGTGAACCTGATTAATAGCACGCATATTATCCTGCATTACATGCCAAGATCATGGGTGTCCAGAGGTGAAAGTGAAATATGGGTATCTGAATTAAGGTTGGCCAAGTCGTGGGAGAAACAAACTTTCACCCTCTTCTACTTGCCTTTTCCTCCTCATTGATGCTCTGTTTTCTATTTGGATCAGCCCCTGGCAAGAAACAGACAGGTGAGACCACAGAGAACTCACCCAATATTCAGTCAGATATTTCAGTCAGCAAATGGTCTCACACTTTTTTACATTAATAAAAACTACCACCTGTGTATATAGGTTTATATTATGTGTAAATCAAAATCACCTAAATAAATATTTAGAAATAAAATAAATGAAAACTTCCCAGCACCTCTGATTTCTTTTTACTGCTCTTTTTTTTTTTTAAAGGAGAGATGCAGGCAGGAATAAAAGTGAATAGGTAGGCAGGCAGGCAAAGAGAGGAAGAAGAAACATTTATTTTATTTAGTTGTTCATCTTGGTTATTGCCCCTGACCCTAGGTCTTGAACCTGGGTCCTTGGGATATATGTGGACTTTGTCCAGTGGTCCTGTCTACTAGGTCACTCAGGGTGCATGATACTCCTTTTTTTTCACAGCGTAATAGACTGATTTTGTATGTTGTTTATTTACAAACTTGTAAACTCTGTGGGGTGGTCTTTGTTTTCTCACTAATGGAGTCCAAATATCTGTTCTTACAACTGGCACATAATAGGTGCTCAGTGAAGATTTTAACAGATTAAAAGAACAAGAAAGCATGGTGAGCTTAGGGTTACTAGATACCAGGGAGAATAAAAGTTTATAAAGGAAAACAGAAGAGGAGGATATTAAAGAAAATATCTGTTAATTTTGTTCACTTGTGAGTAAAAAATAATATCATAAAAATATTTTTGTAACTATGTATGGTGACAGAGCTTAACTAGACTCATCATGGCGATCGTTCCACTATATATGCACAGTCATTGTGCTGTACACCTGAAAATAATATGTTATATGTCAATTTTACTTCAATGAAGATGCACATATCAAAACAGGATAAGTGATTGACATTTAAGTTAAATAAATTTATTATTGTCACCCAGATTACATCCAGTTTTCAGAAGGTTCATCTTCATCACTTACACTAATTTGTTTATTCATTTATTCCTTCACCTGTTATATGATACTCTATTTAGTACAAAAATTCTAGCTAGATCACCAGTATACACTCTTATAACATAATTAGGTCTATTACAAATCAACCACCTTAAACAGGGTCTCCATCCATGACCTCAATTAGTTTGAAAAATGGTACAGATGAAGTCGAGCCCAAAGGAAATGAAGAGAAATCATTCTACAGTCAACCGCAGAGGGCACCCATAATCCCAGCCGGCTGTCTCACAAATGTTTGGCACTGGCCAGACTGGATGACTCAGCAGGAGCCATCACCAGGAGAGAAACAACACAGACCTCGCCCCTGGCTGATTGTGGTCCAAAGCACCACCCTCGAATGTGAAGAACGTCACATGTTCACATTGTGCTGTGCTGAACTGAGAATGTGAGATGATGCTCCCAAGCAAAGACAAGATGAAGAGTTAAAGCCGGAAAGGGACCAAGCTGGGTGGAAAACTCCTTAAGGAAAAGAAGAGACACATTGCAGATATTAGTGAACTGTGACCCCTGGTCCACTGGTTAAGGGGAGAACTAAACAGTGTGTCTAATCTGAGCTCCCAGTCTCCCTGCTAAAATTGTTCCTTCTACAATATAGCCTTCTCAGGTGAAGTCAGCTTTACTCTTCTTGTTGTTTAGGTCAAAAACCAAGAAGTCATTCTTGATGCCTCCTTTGCTCACATCCAATCCAAAGTCTCACAATCACCAGTACTGCCCCTCTGGTCCCAGCTACCTTCATCTCTCCTCCAAATTATCGCCAAGTCCCACACAGGATCTCCTGCTCCTGCCCTCACCACCAGCCCCAATCTGTTCTCAGTACAGCAGCCAGAGTGATCCATATCATAGGAAATCACATATGTCATGTCTTTGCTCAAAACTCAACAGTGATTTCCATTTCCTTCAGGATAAAAACCAAAGACATTCCAACAGTCTATGTAACCTGCTCCCTACCTTTCCCTTTCCTGCCTTACTCACCTCCACTTTCTCCCTCACTCATTCCAGCTCTGGCCTGCTTGCTATTCCTAAAATACTGGAGACACATTCCAGCCATAGGACTTTTGTTTTCTCTGCCTGGAAATACTTTCCCCAGTTATCTATATGGGCCCTCCAGCTAGTCATTCAAATGATAATTTCTGAATGAGATGTAAGCTGACCGTCCTATTTCAAATTGAAATAGGCCTCATGATGTTTAATTTTATATCAACTTGACTGAACTACAGGCTGCCCTGTATCTGTTTAAACATTTTCTAAGTATTTCTGTGAGGATTTGGCAGCAGGTTTGGGGGTGGGTGTTGAGATTAAGTTAACAAGCACCTTAATATAGGTGGGCACTGTCCAGTGGGCTGAAGGCTTTAATAGGGCCAAAAAGGCTGGCCCTCTCTAAGTAAGGGAGAATTCCTCCTGCCTAACTGCCTTCAGGCTGGGGCATCAGCTTTTTGTCTCAGCTCTTCCTGGTTCTTAAGCCTATGGGCTCTCAACTGGAACCACACCATCAGCTCTCCTGGGTCTCCACTTGTGATTTACTCAGCAGATTTGGAAACTTGTTAATCTCCAAAGTCATGTGTACCAATTTCTTATCAAAAATCTCTTTAGAACAGTGGTAGGTAGGTAGGTAGGTAGGTAGGTAGGTAGTAAGGTCACATCTTATAGGTTTTGTTTCTCTGAAGAAGCCCTATCCCACTTGAGCAGTGACTTGAGTGCTGTCTATACTGTTTATTGCTGTACCCCAGCATCTTAGCCACCCAGCATGTAGATGGCACTTCTGTTTATTTGCTAAATACATGACCTAACAAGTACCAAAATAACTCTCTTTAGAGATACTGTGAACATGACCGTCTCCATTTTATTACATAGTCAAGACCTATAGGCTTTATATCCAATAATTAACTGAGTCAAAAATCAAAGAATGATCTTCCTGCATATGCCCATAGAAAGTAATTCTAGCTGTGCATCACATTTCATGCTGGTTCCACACATGCCAGTAGCCACACTTTCTCTGTGGGATCAATGTGAAAAAGCAGCCATACTCATCTACAGGCACTTGATAAAACTTTGAGTGCACATGACCTATGACAGAAGGGACTCCTCTGGACTTGGAAGTAGCCAGAAATTCCTCTTGCATGGCAAACATGCATCTCATGTCCATGGGGTAGCACAAGGAGAAAAGGCAGCTCAAGATCTAAACCAAATGTCATCAGTCATAAGGCTTCTCTGCAAAAGGAAAAGAGCACTGTAAATCAGTGGTATTTGTTCCACATACTCTGCCTTTCCACACGCAAGGTTGATGAGTGAGAAAATAAAAAGAATTCAAAGGAAATCAGGAGAAAGGAGAGGAAAGAGACTATAACTGTCAGTGGTGGGAGTGGCTGGATGTGGAGGCAAAGCAGGTCAAAAAAAAAAAGAAGAGACAACAGTAGAAAATGGAATCTCAGGGCAGAGGGGGCACTGCTATGCCAACAGCCATCCAAAATATAATTCTTGAGAGCACTGTGAGTGTATGTGTGCGTGTGTGTGTGTGTGTGTGTGTGTGTGTTTTGAAGGTGAAAGAGAAAAGACTTCTTTACCTCCATTAAGTGCCCTTGAATGTGTCTCCTTGGTAATGAGCAAAAATAACTGGAGAGGAAGCAGACAAATGAATACACAGTGAGTGGTTCAGCAGTCCTCTGTGAATGCCCAAAGCCACCCCACTGGCTTTCTCTAGCAAACTTTCCCAGAGCCTGCTCCCCAGAAGACTGGTCTCCTGAAACACTAGGAGGGAAATAAAAATATCATAGAAAGAAAGAGAAGGAAAGGAAAGGAGAGGGGAGGAGAGGAGAGGAGAGGAGAGGAGGGGAGGGGAGGGGAGGAGAGGAGAGGAGAGGAGAGAAGAGGGGAGGGGAGAGAGGAGAGGGCAACTTGAGAAACACCAGATTAAACAAAGTTAAATCACGATTTTCAGTACCTCCCTTAGTACTCTAAGGTGAAGTGTGACTCCCCAAAGGACAGTGTCACACACAGAATCCCCTCCAACTTCATTGACCAGGAAGCACTCTTTGTTTTGAGCTGCTCTCTGTAATGGGGACAGCGCTCTGTTGGAAGCACTCAGGAAGCTCTTCATTGAAAAAATCAACAGTGGAATCCTATAAATGTTACACTAACCTTGGAATCAGAATTCTGATGAAGAACCATTAGATCTAAGTATTAGTAGCTTGGTACAATAATGGTTCATCTACTCTGTGCAGGTCTTTCTCAAGGGTAGTTGTTGAAATCCTTTGCATCTCCTATGTCTGAAATGGAAACTAGATTTATGTCATCTCAGCAATGTTTTGCATCAATTAACCTCAGAGGAAAACTCTGACCATCCCTTACCACAAGCTACTTATTAAGGGAAAAACTGATATAGTAAATGCAATTGGCTAGGTTGGGATCTTTTAAATGATGCTTTTGGTAGTTTAAACTGAGATTTATCATTAGAAAGTAGACACATTTGGTGAAAGCCAATCAACCTGGTGTTTGGCCTCCAGTCAATATTCAACAAATGTTGGTAGAAAAAAAATAATCACAGTATAGTAGATTTTGTAAAGCTGATGAGTTTAAATGGTTTGAGGAGTTTTCTTTAGAGATTTTTTGCCCTAGAGATTCTTAATTAAGTGAAGTCCCTGCATGTTTAAAGCATGGTGAGATCTACCACTATTCACCTTGAATGTTCAGAATTCCATAAAGTAAAATTACTGGTGATTAGAAAATTAATTACTGTCAGAAGCCAGATGGTACCTCATAAAGGGTGAGACTTGATGTCTTCTCAAGGGTGCCAATAAAATAAGTTGAAACAATAACAAAGTGCAAGATAAGAGTCTTCTAGACCCCCAGTCTATTTTCTTAGGCTTATTATGAATAACCGGATTACAATTTTGATTTTCAGCTGAAACCTTTGATTTCTCTCTACCGTGATCTTATATGCCTTTAGTTGCCACTGCTTTTGCTCTGACCCTGTGTTTCCTTCCTGGATATCAAATAATCCAGCTAATCCCTTGTCCCTGCTGTGAACCCAGCACTTTCTAAAAGCCCATTTTGTCAAATCTGATCATACAGGAGAGATAGGCTAGAGCTGCATATGTGTCTCATGTTCATTTGTTAACCAGCACACCAATACATAAATGGATAAAATGTGTGTTCTCTGACAAGACTGTTGTCTTTTTGCGCTATCAGTGAAAGAATACATGCCAGAATAACTACCATGAAAATATAAATCTCAACCTAAGGGAGCAGTTAACATTAAGGTTTTTGATTTTGTTCTGTTTTGTTTTGTTGTTAATATCTTTTGACCCTTGCTTCAGTAGGATTCAGGATATGATACTGTAAAGACACAAACTACTGTGGGTCACATAGTGTAACATTTAAATTTCCATTGAACTTGACTTTTTATAGCACATACCTACACTTCTGAGAGCTTAGAGAAAATTGTGGCCCACATATCATGTCAGTAGAACAGTGTTCTTGTTCTGATGAATAAATCGTAGGTTGTAAAGACTTCCCTAGATAGTGTAGCACAAAAGCCAGAAAAGATAAGAAAAAGGGCTGACACCTGTGAACAGTGCCAGAGACAAAAAGTCATAAGTGGTAATCAACAAAGTAGAGTCCATTGCTTGTTGTATCAATGGTCCCAGAGCCTAAATATAGCTTTGAATGATTCTGACACATTAAAATACATTGATAGCATCCATGTAAATGACTTTCTGGGGAGTAAGAAAATGATTTTGAAGAAGGCTCTTTTTCTCTTCATTTGCTAAATGTTTTTGCAGAAGAGACTTACCATTAAAAATGCCCAACCGGCAATCAAAGTGCATCATTTTAATCTTATGAGAAAAGTAGAACCATTTCACATCAGGCTTCAGGGCCACCCCTGAGGTCTGTCTGAGTAGCTCTGTGTCCCAGACTCCAGGTCTTATTATTGCCAGCTGTCCTTCAACAAATGCTGGTAAAGGGATGGCTGTGGCTGCAGTGTTCAATTATATGCCATATACATGGGTGCCTGTCATCATTACTTTGTATATTTTTCTATACATCTGAAAAATTTTATAAATAATTATCAATAAATCATAAGCTGATAAATATAATGGGTTGTTGAAAGATTTGCATTAAAATTTCGGTAGGAGCTTATGCGTATTAACAGTATCTCCCTTAGATAGTGGGACAATGTAACTCTCCAAAATGATTCATTCTTCAACAACACCAATTCTCCCTGGTCTTATTTTTTTTTTAATCTTTTTTTAGAAGTTTTATTTATCTGTTTCTTTCTTTTTTGGTTGTGTCCCCAGGCCCTGGGTCTCTAACCCAGTCTTTGGACTTCCCATGGTCTATGCCCCAGGCCCTGATTTAGCTCCTGAGCCACTCAAGGGCACTCAGTCTTATTTTTCAAGAATGATTTTTAAGAAATATAAGCAAAAGCTCTTGGCATTCTTGAGTGTACTTAAGAGAGTTTATTAACCATAAAATAAAATATATGTTGAATATATGTGGAATGTAAAGCCTTAGGGACATATAAAATTTTTTCAAGGAATCTGTCTTGATGATGCCAATAGAGAGGCAAGTATATCATGTGCATTTGTGGTGCTCAGTGGATTTTGTTTATTTAATTGACTTCTGTGCCAGTTTTGCAAATGTTTTCCATTTTCAAGTTGTCTTAAATGTACAAATGCTTCTGAAAGTATTTCCATGAGGCATATTCTGAAACCTCCAAAATGTTCCTGGACAGTGGAAATGTTTTATGTAAGAGAAATGTGAAAGGAAAATAACCTAGGGAGATAGCTACAAATGTACCAAAGCATGTTAACACAGATTAATATTTCTTATTTTAAAAAAATTTGTTCCCAACTTAAAATGGTGAAAACAATTGCTTTGCATACTACAGTGCTTTTTAGAAGCAAACGCTGTTCTTGATTTGAGTAACCTTTGCCTGAGAAAATGCTAACTATTCTTCTCCATCTGAAAAATTTATTCTGGTAATTTCTGAAGATGTTTTCCTGAAGCTACTTCCCTAGTGGCAAGAAAGAGCCTTGATGAATTTTGCTATCTCTAAATTTAATAGCACTTACCTGAAATTTTTCTGCCATTGAAGGTGCAAAACTGGTACTATATTTTAAGCATTTTTCCTTAATTACAAAATAAATACATATTATACATATATATATACACAAACATATATATTTAAGATTTTATTCTGTGTCTCACCCTGATGGAGAGGTCAATCGCCTCTGAAGGAGCAAACCACATACCCCTGAGTTTGAGTCCTGGGCCCGGGAGAAGCAACCATTTTGAAAAATTAAATAAAAATAAAATAAAGATGCTTGTTCCTCTTCTGCCAGCCTAGCTGCCTACTCGCCTTCATTCCTGCCTACTCCTTTAAAAAATATAAAAAATAAATTTTACTATTTGGAAACTCAATAAAATAAATGTTTTATGTTAACATTTTGATGTGTATCTTTCTATGTTTTCTGTGTCATAGCTCACGTGTGTATACACATGCAACCCAAATAGAATCCATTGGTAAAACAACACAAAAATACATTAACAAAATGAATAATGATCAATATTTGGTAGTATGGTTGACTAAGATGATCTTACCTTTCTTAGAATTTTAAACATAGGTGGGATCCAAATATTAAAATGTCCTGTTTTCACTTTAATGCTGTTAAGTTTGCCAGAATTGTAGTATCAATGTCTTTGTAATAGTTATGTTTAAAATATCCTTTCTAGAATGAGAGCATTCTCAAGGCACTTGCCAAGACTATATTGGTAGGTTTTCATTTGTTTTTGTGCTTATTTAAATTGAACTGTTTGAATTCAACTCTCAGAACCATTCTTTATGGTCTTAATAACCATCATTTTAAAATTAATTATTGTAATTTTAAGAAATCTCTAATAATTATATAAGGAGAAAATCAACAATTAGTAGTGCTTTCACCCATGTGATAGACTTAACAATGTTTGTTGTTTATGTCTGTTTTCTCATCTGTATTTTCTAGTATTTCTGAAAGAGCATATATTAACTTTATAATCAGAAAAAGAAATGATTTAACAAGAAGTAATGAAATCCATTTTATATCTGAAGTAGAATTACATAAGAACCCCCTGGATTAAAAAAAAAGGACTTATTTCATACTTATTTCATTTTATTCAGTGACACATTTTGAGGTCAGACTCCCAGGGTTTGTTTTAATCCCTTACAAAACAACATGAGTGGGAATTTGGTTTCCTTTTTGGGTAAAGTTTCTACAAAGCCTGCTGATAAAGCTCTTTAATTTTCCTTTCAGCAAAACAATTATTTCTGGAGCTAAACTAAGAGATGAGGATGATAGTGGGTCTCAGTTCTTCAACTCTAAAACAGAAACGAGGGTCAGAAAGACATGTAGTCCTGAAATGCTTTCCAAAATACAGTCCCGTCAGGCCAAGTCAGCCCTTGGAAGCGTTGCTGATGCGCAGTTCGAACGCGCGTCTCCTCTCTGTGGGCTGCTGTTCACCTGGAGGAGTCACAGGACTCGGGAAGAGCAGGGGAGGTTTTTCAGCTGGTCTTCACATGCGGCTTGAAAAATGTTTTCCTTTCAGGGAAACATCTCTCAGAAGAAAAGAAACCTGAGTGATGAGTGTGTAAAAAATAACCTGAGTGAGACCTATGTAAAACTGGCCAATTTGAAGTCATCCCAAAGCACACTAGCAGATAGCGTGTTTGAAGAGCTACCATGAATACACACCGTTGAACAAGCCCTGGGTGTCCCCTTCAATCCATCTCCTGTCAGCTGTTTTGGACTGTTCATCTATGTCAGGGCAATTCCTCCTGTGTGAGTGTGACTAGTACAGGCTTAGTGCTTAAACAGGCAGAGGTACTTCTAACTGCCTCCCGCGTCGCTCGTCCCCGATAGCCCACGTGATCAGCCTTGATGGAAATCACACCATAATTTTAATGCTCTCTGGTTTTGATTCCAGCTGTGAAAGTTCAGGATGAGCTGGAGAGTATAAGCTTTAAAGTACAGGAGAAATCTATTGGCACAGAATGAAAGCTGTCGTGTTCATCAGGGTTGTGCTAATACCCGCTGTACTTAGGTCTCTTGGCATTGCCTTTTTTTTTAATGAAGACAAGTCTTCATGCAATTGCCAAACTAAGACAAAAGGAAACTTTCTCAGTCTTGGTGATGCTTTCATCAGATAACCAATATGAAATATCTTCCAGAATACTTGGTCTCCTCCAACTTTTTTGTTCTTGGGAAGTTAGAGATGAACAAGATGGCCTTAATAAATCTATCTAACATTATAATTATAAATACACAGTTTCTGGTGGGGCAATAGGCCAGATATCACCAACAATTCAGATATCCTGGCCTTTCTCAAAAATGTCATTAAATCTAGAATATTATGGCTAAAAAGTACATATATTATGGCTTAGCAAATTATTGGATGAGGATGCTTTTCAGTAGTTTTGCCACAATTAGAATCAACTACTTTCTGGGAAAACCTATAACACAACCTTTGACTGGGTGTTGAATTTGAACTAAAAAGAATCCCTTGAACAGAAAATGATTGCTTTCTACATGTTAGACAGAGCATTTAAACCTGAGTTTTGGCAACCATTAACAAACACATGTGGAGTACTTGTGCTCGGGACAGAGAGTGTTTAAAGGGTTTTGTTTCATTGTTTGATGAGGGTTTGAGGGTATTTGTTTGTTGTTCCATCACACCCTGGTCGTAGTCTGCTAGGACTGCCAGAACTAAGCACTATAGAAATGTATTTCCTCACAGTTCTGGAGACGAGAAGGCCAAGATCTAGGTGCTAGAAGAATTGTTTTCTTCTGAAGCCTCTAGGTGGGCGTCTTCTCCCTGAGTTACACGATCCTCCAGCATGTATGTCTGTGTCCTGATCCCCTCTTATAAGGGCACCAGTCATATTGAATCAAAGCCCACCCTAATAACCTTGTTTTAACTCAATTACCTCTTTGCAGACCCTACCTTCAAACACATTCTGAGGTACCTGGGGTGAGGACTTCAGACCCAGTTCAGGCAGAACAACCTAATTCTAGGTCTTCACACCAAATCCATAGATCTTTCTTTATAATGGCCAGAAGGAGAAGTGGCAAGGTGGGGAGGTACTCAAGCATTTCCAGAAGACCTGGACAGATTCTGTAGCAACCTCTTCTGATTTTCTCCTCTTTCAATTTGGAAGAATTTAAAAGTTTACAGAAAGCTTTGAGAGCACTTTGTTTTCTTTATCTTTCTTTTTTGTTTTTGTTCTCCCAAACAAAAACATGCCTCTGTATATCTCAGTTAAGAAACTACTCTCCTATGTTTGCATATTAGTGATAGGAAACAGCTGGTCAGCAAATCTGGTCCAACCGAAAATGTTTCACTGACAGGATTTAACTCGGAGAGGATACTTTCTATGTTCAGAAGGCATAGTGTACCTGACTCTCATTTACACCTAAAGCCCTGTGAAGTGGGCACCATCAACACTTTTGCAGATGAGATTATGGATTTATAGACAAATTTGGTAATGTGTGTGGAGTCCTAGCAGTGAGTACTCTGGGGATCAAGGACTCGAGCCCAAGCCTTCTCTTTCCATATCTGAACCCTTATTCTCTTCACAATACTTTTCCCGAGTCTCACTGGCAAAGAAACCTGTGTGTAGAAAGCTAAATATACTTTTTCTATATTATCTCTATATTTGACCCAATGTGGAGAATTGTGTAAAGACCTCGGAGAAGATCTGAGTTCTAACTCAGACTCCATCAACACAAGCTGACCTTGGCATAGTAGATTAACCTCTCTGAGCCTTTCTTTCCATATGTAAAGTGGAAAAAATGAATTAAACTCATGTTTCTCCAACTTTTAGGTTGATATTCATAAGAAATATATTTATTTTGCAGCCAAGTACACACATATCCACACACACTCTCCTGATCATACTGTACAACTAAAACAAATATTCATAAAACATTCACCCTTACTCTATTATATCTTAAAAACTGATTGTGACCTGTTTACTCATTTGAGACCTCAAAGAACTGAACTAAATAACCCAATTTAGACTTCTGTATTACTAAAATCCTATTAACCCTTTGAGTGTTTACTTGGATCTCTCTTTATCTTGAATACATTTCATATATACAAATTTACACTGGAAGCAAATGCATATAACTTATTACATGGGACATCCTTTAGAAGTCCTATTAGAACTAATTGCATAATAGTGATAATGATAACTTCCATGTATTGTGTACTTCCCACCTGCCAGAGGTTTAAAATGCCCATCTTCTGTAACCCATGGCTGTGGCTCTTGTCTCTGATTTACAGATGAGGAGACCAGACTCAGATTAAGTGATTTGCATACAACCCCAAAGCTAGCTAAGTGACAGAGCCATGGTCCTTATAACAGCAAATTCCTTACATACAACAGTTCTTTTAGGGGAGAGCATAGGAAAGGGTCAAGAAGGAAAAGTGAGAACTAGAAGCTGCCAAAACTGAATGTCATTTCTTCCCTTAGAGTTCGCTGCTCCTGGTAGAAAAAATTGTCAGAGGCTCTGAGGGTGGGACCTGAGGCCTCCATTTTTAAATCTCTCCAGTTGATTTCAGTGAATAACCAAGACTGGGAACCTTTACCCTGAAGTCTTAGTGAAAGAAATTGAAGAGCTTTAAGGACATTTTCTATTCTATTTCCTACAAACAAGATTTAGTAAAATACTGCCAAAACCTCAAAATAGGTTTTACAAAACTTGTTATTTCTTTGGAGCCTGGGGAAAAATCGGTAACCTTTTAGCTGCTCTGCAAGGAAGTTGAGAATGCTAATGGTTGAAGGGGAGATATTACAAACAACTATGTGTTATAGGGTACAGTAGTCCCTAGTCCCCGCTTCTCCTTGGGGGAGTACTTTCCAAAACCCCAGTGGATGCCTGAAATGCATGTAAAACACAACCAAATATATTCTGGGTTTTCTGATACATACTTATAATAAATGTTAATTTACAAATCAGACACAGTAAGAGATTAACAATAAAAACGCCTAATAAAATAAAGCAATTATAACAACAAAAAAGTTATGTAAATGTGGTGTGTCTCTCTCCCTCACCCCCAAAATATCTTATTGTTTCTATTATTTTCAGAACATGGATGACTGTGTTTAACTGAAATAACAGGAAGCAAAACTTTGGAAAAGGTGGGGGAGGTGGGATCACTAGCTATCTCTGTAATATTTCATAACTCAACTAATTTTGAAAGTCATTTTTATCTGACTCGAAAAGAACAATCAACCAGAAGTCCAGATAACCGGTAGTTACTGCCAGGTAGACCAAGGAGGATGTAGAAATCAAACCAGACTAAGGGAGCTAGCAATATCATAAACGATCACATTTTCTTAAAAAGACCTTCAATGAAAGATGTGCACTTCTTCATATGGATCACGTAACCTTGGTAAAACCAAGTCCCTCCGTCATATTTTCCTACAGTAATAGGAAGATATCCTTTGCCTAACTTCTTCCCCACCCTGACTAGACCTGTGCTCTTCCAGCATGTGGTCTCTACATTCCATTTGACAGCATAACCAATCCATGCTGTATTTCACTATGTCCTTGCAAGATGCTCCAAATAGGGGCGGCTCTGTTTTACTACTGGATTTTTCTCCATGTCTCAAGAGACAACATTATACTACTAAAAATGTATGCATATTTCAGACTTCAGGAAATGAAAAGACAATATTACCATTAAAAAATGCATGGTATTCTGAAAGATAGTTTCTTTGAGGTCCCTTGGACAAATGGTCAGTTCTGAGAATGCCTCCTCAGGCCAACATGGCGTCTTTCTTCCTACCCTTAAGTAACATGCTCAGTGTTTGCTTCTAGGATGATCCTTCAGTAACATGCTCAGTGTTTGCTTCCAGGATGATGTGGCTGCACTTCTGAAACCAATATCAGAAAAGATTCAGGAAATCCAGACTTTCAGAGAGAGAAACCGGGGGAGCAAGATGTTTAATCATCTTTCGGCTGTCAGCGAAAGCATCCCTGCCCTTGGGTGGATAGCTGTGGTGAGTCCAAACCGAATGTCACCCCTGCATCTTGTCACAATTCTGTAATGACTGGGAGAACGTGTGGCTACCTGCAACTTCCTTCTTCCTCTTCTGTTACACTGAAGGATGTATTCCTTCATTCCTTTCGGGCTGAAAGCAGCAGCTATTTCCTACCCTGTTTGAACTTCAGGGTCTTGTGTTCTGAGATGTGGAAAGTGTTTCATCTGTCTTTACAGAGCAAAACGTGCCACCAATTTTGAATTCAACATCTCTGTTGCTTTTCTTCTTAAAGGCATTTTCTCTCTTATCCTTTTTTTTTTTTCTTTCTATGCTTGGGTGACGGTCCTGTTCTCTCAGTCCCCCAAACCTGGTCCTTATGTCAAGGAGATGAATGATGCTGCCACCTTTTACACTAACAGGGTCTTAAAGGACTACAAACACAGGTATGTACCTTCTTTTACTGAACACATTTTCAGGTGATCACTTGCTAGACATCATCCCTAAAGCTTAATGTAATTCATTACTGATTCCTTTCAAAGGCTCTAAACTTTACTCTAAAGTTTAAAGGAAAAGCCCTTCTTTGAAGGGAAAACAGTGTGGAAAGTGAAATTAGTTATCCAGATATGTACCTGTGTTTGAATTTATGTCTCAGTTCTTTTGTAATGAATAAACTCTCCTTGCCTAAAGACATGTCACTATTATAGAGTCCCACAATAATGAGAGGGGTCTGTGATGGTTTGTGATGGAGTAACCCTATAAAATCACAAAACTTTTAGTTGATCAAAGTAGGGTTGGTGGGTGAGCAGAGAGAAGAAAGGAGGAATCAGGAAGTGAATTGTCATTGAACAGAAATGAGATGAGACAATAAAGTAGGCCAGTGAGAGGGAGACCAGAGATTGCATGAAGTGAAATACAGAGACATAAAAGAATAGCAGTCATACAGAGGGTTGTTGGAAACACAGATGAGTCTGAACCAAGAGGTTTTTCCTGGAGAGCCAGTATCAACAGCACAAATAAAAGTCTTGGAGAGAAGTAAACTGGGGGTTAGGATTGAAAATGGGACCAAGTAGAAAGATGCTGGAGCTGAAGAAGTATCCATCCTAAACTATTCATGAGTTGTCTTGAGATTCCTCACCCTCTGATAACATTACAGCATGCCCTGTAAACAGCTGGCTGAGTGTAATTTGCCCAATGCCTTGTCACTCAGGGAAGAGATGAGGCAAATATAAGAGCACCAAAGTTCCACCCCACAGGTATTGGGCTGAAGAGCGGGATACCCCCCTGAGCCCTTAGGTGGCAACAGCAGAAGTAACCAAAAATCACAAGTGAAGAAGTTTCTGAGGAACGTCTCACAGCTTTATCCAGACTGCTCAGATGGTAGTAAACCTGAGGACCCGAATAATCTATGTTATTGCCTCAGTTAACATTACTCTTTATCTTATTGACATGACATCT
This sequence comes from Solenodon paradoxus, assembly GCA_004363575.1. NCBI lineage: Eukaryota > Metazoa > Chordata > Mammalia > Eulipotyphla > Solenodontidae > Solenodon > Solenodon paradoxus. The sequence goes on from RJWH01000378.1 coordinate 821,849, forward strand.
CATTATATGTGAGATATAGAATACATAAATAAATACCTTTTGTAGTTCCAGGTCATTGACCAGTATTACATGCTCAAAATTTATAAAACTATTTGGGGATTAATTTTTAGCTCTAATAAATGTTGAGTAGATTCCAAAGAATACCTACAAAATATATGTAAGGTACAAAGAATTACACGACAAAGAATACTTATACTTCCACCACCCAGGTTAAGAAATATGTACCAACATTTTTTATTATAAAAAACACAGCCACACTCAGCAATTCCACCCTGAAGTAGATATCCAAAAGAAATGAAAACATATGTCCACACAAAAGCTTGTACACAGATTTTCATAGCAGCATTAGTCATAATATTAAAAAAATAGAAATAATCCAAATGTTCATCAACTGGTGAATAGACAAAACAGACATTTATGTGTTTCTTAATGCTTCAGTCAACAATGGACTGTATATACAACAGCGGGCCCTGAAAGGCTATACCACATAGCAGAGGGATGTAGGAGACTACATCACCACGTCTCTGTAATTACACTCTATGACTTTCGCACAACTTTGAAATCTAGCAACACAATTCTCAGATTATATCCCTGTCATTAGTGATATGTAACTGCATCCATGCAATGAAATACTACTCAGCCATAAAAGCATGAACTAGTGATACAAGTAACAACATAGATGAACTTTTAAAAACAGTATGCTAAAAGTCAGACATAAAAGATTCCTTGTCGTGATTCCACTTACATGAAATTCCAGAGTGGGCAACTCTGTAGAGACACAAAGCAGATGAACAGTTTTCTAGGGCGAGGGAGGTCTGGGGGAATACTAACGGACTTGAGATTTCTTTTGGGGATGATGAAAATGGTTCAAAATTGACTGTGGTATTGCTGATACAACTTAATTGAACTAAACAATTGGACTTCATACTGTGAATAGTATAAATAGTATAGGTTGTGAATTGTAGCTCAATAAAACCCATATCAAAAAAGAAATAGAAAAAGGTCACAGTGCTCCATCCCTTCAGAAAGTTTAGTGATTCTGTGTTAATGGGGCTTGTAACTTTTAAGAAGGAGAGTGTTAGGTAGACTTCTGTGTGTCTCTCTCCAGAGGGAACTTGGGATCACACGCGGCAACAGGCCTTCTGCACCAAGAACACCAGTTGAAGCAATGGTGCCCATTGCGGTGACACCAAATACTGCCATGCTGTGTTCGAGACCAGGGAATTATGCAACATGAACGAGAAAAGGCATCAGGAACACAAGACCACTTGCATTTCTCCCGTACAGATAGCAGTTCCAGAAAGCAAAGGTTAAGTTACAAAACCTGGACGTGAAAACATGTCGACCTCAGCCTAGTCCCATAGTGACTTCCACCTCATAGAAGACCTCTATACTGGGTTTTTTGTTCAGTGTGTACAGACACACAACTATATATGCCTATGATCCCTTAGGCACCGCAGGCCTCTGCCTTTTTGCGTATCACCCTAGGGGGTCCTTTTGTTTTATGTCAGTTCATCACCTCCTGTCCTCCTTCCATAATGTATGTATGTTAGCGTCCTGGGTGTGAGGGATCTTCCCCCAAGGGACAACACAAAGACAGCCCCTGGATGTCAGTTTTGAGTAGAAAATGTTCTTCTGGTGGCACCAGGACAACTTAATTAAACTGAATGAGTCTCCCCAACACTGTAGTGACCCAGGGAAATGCAGCCAGAGCTGTGGATTCATGTATTCCATGTCCAGGAGTCATTCCATTCCATGTCACTGTTGAACTTCCAGAGGTGATAACCCAACAAAACTCAATTAACACCCACTTCTGGGTGTATTCAGCTGGCTGTGCCTTGCTCTGCTGTGTGATGCTACAGTCCTTTGTGAGTCGCTGCTGCCGGCCTGATAGAGGCCCATGAGCAGAGGGGTGGAAAGGCAGACTTCCTTGGCATTTACGCAGAAGAGCTGTGGGCAGCGGACACTGTATCTGTACAGTCCTTACAAACTGGTTCATGGCTATTTTTCAGTAAATGAATTGCAAATTAATTATTTTGACTTTACAGAGAGGTATGGCTTCTCTGAGTCATGATCATTAAAGTTTACTTGCCCACAGCAAAGCTTCTTCCAGGGTAAAACAGAACAAATTTTAGCTGCCAATCTGTACTCAAGTCTTGCTCAATTTCTTACCGCTTTTGACTGACTTCAGGTCAAAAGGCATCATCCTGTTACTCCTTACTATAAATTTTGCTAGAAATTTCTTCAAGTCAAAATCATATTCTGCTCTTGGCTTCACATACTGCAGGAACAGAGAATATTCTCAGCTATGTTGACATTGGGGAAACGTTACCATCTCCCTAAAGAGATGCAAAGTCACTATAAAGGGTCTCAGAGGCAACCTGGGGAGGGACTTTGATGTAGAATTCAGTCTCCTTGAGAAGGAGAGGCTCCGTATTGAGAAACGGTAGGGAAGTAGAAAGGAACTGGCTGCCATTCACACAACCTCAGTCACATGCAGAGCATGACCCAGGGCTTCACACTAGGCTTCCACGAAGACACGAGGATTGTGTGCTCACACTCCCCATCCATGACATCATTCAGAAGTATGGGTCTTTTGTTGAAATCTGAAATTCAAGATTCATATGAGGCCAGGCATTGCTTGTTCAGTATCCGAGGCCCAGAAAGATGAGTTCATTTTTGAAGGAAACGACATTGAACTTGTTTTAAATTCAGCTGCTTTGATTCAGCCAGCATCAACAGTTAAAAGCAAGGATATTAGGCTATTTCTGGATGGCATTTATGTTTCTGAAAAAAAGAATATCTCAGTGGGCTGATAAGTAAGATCTGAAGTTGTCCACCCACAAAAATAGCAAGATACAGGATGATCCCTTTAACCTGTTTATGTTTTCTTAAAGATGCACCAAAAACCATTATTGATTTGGGGTGGTGAAGGGGGAATCATATTCTAATAGATAAAAGAAAACTGAATTTGCCTATGTAGGTTTGGACTTAAATAGAAAGCATAGAGACTATGCAGCCTGCTGTGTATATGTTGTAGATACACACACACACACACACACACACACACACACACACACACATACACTGTGTCAAATGACCATATATATATAAATGTGAGTGAACATTTACATTGAATAATTTTAGTGTTCTAAGAAGAGTTGCTATTTATACTGCTTCCCATGTGCAAAGCAATGTACTAGGACCCTCACAAAACTATAGGAACTGATGTGAGAGACCTATCAAGCCTTTGGGTTTTGACTATTAAAGTGAAAGAAAGTGATGAAATTTTTCATAGATTTGATTAATGTTATCAGTAAAAGTATAGAACCAATGCACGCTCATATTTTTTTCTTTCTGAGGAGTAGATCATTATGATTTCAGTGCTCCATTTCACCGAATAAATAGCATAAGTTAGTACAGAGGGGTTCTAAATATACTTGGAGATGTTCAAGGAAAACAAGATGCATCTAGACAGAAGTTAGTTTTGACAAGATCTTGAATAATTGAGATTTCTTTCTGTGACAGTCTTGAGATTCATGGCCCAGGTTCATGATTACATTCTTGTTAGCTGAAATTTCATCATAGTTTACCACCATTTATCTAAACAAAAGATGCAGCAGGAATGAACACAAGTAGGCAGACAGGTAAGAAGAGAGAGGAGGAAGAAGTATTTTTATTTAGTTATTATTTAGTTGTTCACGTTGGTTGTCCTCCTTGCCCGGGGTCTTGAATCTAGGACCTTGTGATGTAGGTGGGATTACTCCTAAGTGTACTAAACGACTAGGTCACAGGGTATGCCCTATTTACCACCATCTTATTTGAAGTGTAAAAAAAAAATGTGGGTGGAAATTATTCAAAGGAAATGCAATGATTTTTTGCCTCTCAGTTTCATGTTTCTAATAGTTCTCTCAATTCTTTGTTACTTCTGTTACAAAAGTAAGGATTTTACTACCTCTTGGTTCAGTAAAATTGGGATAATATTTGGCCATACCCTTGCCTAGCCTTCATAATCCTTATGAGTATCAAATTAAGGTAATTTAAGTGAATTCTTCTTTAGAAGTATGGAGTGTTACTGTTTGTAGGAAATCTTTGTTGTTGTTTTTAGACTCAGATTTTCAATTTGGTTACTCTTTCCACTGAATAATTCAACGAGATTATTCAAGAACAAACCAAACTTTTTTCTTTTCAGTGCAATTCTCATTCTTACAAGTACTTTGGTTTCCACCAGAATCAGATGCACTACAAAAGAAATGGTCTTCCTTCCATGTTTACCTCCCCATTGAAAGATACTCAGCCCAAACTGGCTCAGTTGAGTTGGCTTCTCTCTCCATGGTCTTCTCAGCTCCTGGAGTTCCCCGCACTGGGTCCTTCTTGGGAGAGAGCTGGCTACCTTCCTTTCACAGTTCTCTTCTGAATCAGTTCACAGTGATGGGACCAGGAAAACAATTGCTCCAGGGTCATCTGGAACTTTTGTTGCTGATAATCATATGCACTCCCCTAACTCCAGTCTCTTCCACTCTTTTATAACAAAGTGACTTACGCCATGTGGATTGGGTGAAGTCATATTTGAACATTTGGAGTGAACTTCAAGCATACATCAAGGAGTACCACACCACAGGCCTTACTTGGAGCAAAGCAGTAAGTATCCAGCCCTCTTCCATCCAGGCAACAAAAGTCCATCAAAACATTCATTCCCTGTGGCATAAATTTACCTTAGAATTTATCTCAAGGAAAGCATAAGATAAAATATACATGTAGAAATTTACAAAAATGTTGTCTTAGGGAAATATGGAAAATATCTTTATAACGTAGAGAAAATGGTTGTCTAAGGTAAGAACCCAGAAAAACACTCTACGGCCATCACAAACAGCATGCGTGACAGTTACATCCAAGTGATTTACCAGCGTTAAGTGATAAAGTAGAATGCAAAATGTATAAATACCAAGAAGGCGTATGTGATGAAACTGTGATAAAAATGGAAAGAAACAGGAAGATTTGAAACTGGTTATAATGTTAAGGAGATAAAATTATGAAAATAATCTCTTTTAAAATGTTTTTTATTTCTCTTTTGATGTTTTAAATTCATTATTAAATGATTTCGTTTTTAATACTTAGGCAACTCTAGTGCTTTAAGTGGTATCCTAGTCCTGCAATAAAATTCCAGTCTTTGTCTGTTTACATTTTAATTCCTGTGTGAGATGTTGACCTGACCTTTCCTCTCTCATTCCGGCTTGTCCTTCCTATCATCCCAGGTCTCACTGTTTGCCTGCCTGCCAAACACTGATGGAATTCTGAATACATGCAATCCTTAGGTTAGACCAAATCAAATTGCTGTTTCAAAATTTTCCAATTTCAAATTGTTTTAACTTTTATTGCAACATCCTGAATATATATGATGCTGCCTGAATTCCATGGCAGAAGCACCCCTCTCTTCTTCAAGACTCAACCCCAGCATCTCTTCTTTAAGGACCTTCCACTGGTCTCCACTGACCCACAGTCTAAGCTGGGCGGCTCTCCTCTATGGACTCGCACATCTCTTGAGCTGCCTTGAGCTTAGAGAATTGGAATGTTGTGTGTGCTTTTGGGACTCTCTCACTTGATTGGAAACGCATCTCTATCTCAAGCCCCAGCAGAGCACTTGGCACAAAGTACACAGTGAATGGTTTGAACTAAATTGTGAGTTAGGGCTCTTGGAATTTTCCTCGACCTTTTAAGTCATTGTACCTGCTATAGTAGCAACTCCCTTCCATTAAAAATGAACATTACTAAGTATCACATGATCCCACTCATTATGTGGTATTTAAAGAAATAAGGCAAAAGAACAGTCAAAACAAAAACTGACTCTTGGACATTAGTAATAGAACTGAAGTTACCAGGGGGAATAGAGAGGTCAGAAGCAAGGGGCGGTGGGGGTCCTGTGGACAGTAGAGGAGGACTTCTGGTAATTTGGTGGTGGGCATGGTGTGTTGACATACATTTGACTGAAGATAAACCTACCCAAATAGGCTTATATTATTTTTTAAATTAAGTTTATCTCAAATATTTTTTTAAAAACAAACATCATTGAATGTTTTAAAAATGAATATTACTTTTAAATGATGACCATGGATGGGTTCACTGGAGTAAATATTGAGAAAATGAAGTGCCACATCAGTTCAAGGGTATAACCTCACTCGCTTGAACCCTCACTCTAGGCCGTGGTCCTGCATCTAACATTCAGTCTTAAGGCTGATGTCAGTGCAATAGGATGAATGCTAAGAGAGAGTCTGTGATTTTTCCAGGGAGTGTAGGACTTATACATTTGTTCCCCAACACTTGTACAAATACTAACATTGACCCCTAAAGACTGATGCTTCATTACAGGCAACTATTTTCTCCAGAATGCTGAAATGCACAATATACAACAGCTAAGGTGGTTATTTTTCTTACTCCCACAATATTATGATTTCTGAAAAGAGATGTCATAATAATTTAAAGGGTTTCAAGACAGAAGAGTATGTGTCAAAATGGGTGAGTGTTTACATAGAATAATTGGAATTATTTTTCTTACATTTTCAATGAGGTGCTATTTGTTAGCAATCAATTTATCATGAAGAATTGGCATGTTAACAAAGGCGATAGGTCATCATTAGAGAATAGTAAACAAAAAATCAAGAGTCCTTGAATTTCTTATTATTCTATGGTAGATAAATAGAAAAGTAATAAGAATCTATTTGTGGAAAAGAATCATGTCAACCAACATTAGCCTATTAATTCTCTAATGGTGCCTATGAAAAATAAGGAGAAAATTATTTCTAAATGGTTTGAATACCTTGAATGCAATGTAGAAAGCTAAGCAATTATGTTTTGAATATAAAAGAAAAGAATTATTGATTATAGAAAACAATGTAGTTGTTTTCCTTTGTCCTGGAGTGAGTACTTACCCTTTCATTATGTTCATTAGAAATACATGCCTTTGAACCATGACTTTAAACTTTCAGAGACAGCTGTTAGTAAGAAATGCATTTTACACACACACACACACACACACACACACCCTACTTGCAATACTAAAATTTCCCAAAACCAATATTTTCTCTTACTATAGAAAATGTACTCAGATTTTTGCTTTTCTGTTTTATTTCCTTTTTGGAAAAACAAAATTTTGTCTGAGATTCACTAAATTGATTTCATGACCTACTGACGGATCACATCCCACATTTTGAAAAACCTGTTATCAAACAAATGTTATATTTATACAAAATATAAATGATCTTGAGAACATATATGGGCAGCATGGTTTGTCATAATAATAAGTACAGCTATTATTTATTGAACACATTTCATATTGTTGGAAAATTACAACCAAAATATTCATCATTAGAAAGCAGAGCATCTATTTCACATATGATAACATTTTGGCCAAATATTAAACTATGGTAAGAAAATGTTCGTTTAGAGATATCATCATATTTACAAAATCTTTTAACAAACTTGAGGCATATTCCCTAATATTTTTGTCTTCTTCTAAGGCTTGGGGTTTGAAAAAAATACTATTGAAGAGTATATTATGAAAACTGTACGTTTTAATTTAAAATCTAAATTCCTATTTAAATTATCAAAAACTATTTAAAGGACTCCAAAACATAATCCATCACATAAATCAAACGAATTTCTCCTCACGTGTTATGTTCTGTCCACATACTAGCAAAGTGAATGCCAAACAGAGCCAGAATCACAGTATCCTTGCAAAGAATGGGGAAAAGGCAATTAGAATGTTTTGATCCAATGACTTTCTGGAAGAAAAAATAAATTAAAAATTATTTTCTCTATTTGCCTATTGATGACAGCTATGTAGAAAATAGGCTTTTATAAAACGATAAGGATCTGCAGAGAATGTCGAAGGATTTGGTTCTGGCCTTCATGGGTAACTCAAACTATGAAAGTTTAAAAAATGCGTTCCTTCTTAATAGACATGATCAAAGAGCAGATGGCAACTTAACATCTCAAGTATTCTGAGTAGCCATTGTTTTCAAACTGGATTTTGAGATGTGCATTTTCTGGAGTTTTGGGTCACCAACAGCACGCTGCTCTGGACTCTGGGTTTCCAAGGGTGCATCATTCTAAGAAATAATCATTCCCCCTGAATTAATAATCAGAACTGAATCTGCCTGCTCCTGCCACCGAACCTTTGCTTTCAGACCACAGCTGTGCCAAGCAACTGTTACTCCCTTCAGTTGTCGCGGAGAAATGTGAAAACCTTGAGGCCAACATTTTTTCAGGACAGTGATTAGAGAGAGGGTCTCTGTGTGTGCACAAGTGTGCTGGTGTGGGGGGCAGTGCTGGGGGAAGAAGCAGCTGTCAAGTAATCCGTCTGGAATTCCTTGTTACTGTTCTGAATAGAATCTTCTCGCTTCTGTAAACTTTTCTTCAATATGACTGTAGACCAGAAGGACTCTTCACCAGAAACTGCTTGCAATTTTCAGTTAGTTCAACTCTTAAGAACTCTCCCAAATGAATTTACAGTGTCCTCAGCGCTGGGTCTCAAATGCACTTTGTTGAATAAATTGGTCTTCTGGCAGAAACCCAGTAGAGACAACTGTTCTTTTTCATCCCGTGCCGTTGGTCAGATTTGTAATATTCCTGGGCACAGACAGCTAAAGTGAAAGACTAACTCCTAATCTTTACATTTAAAGTTACCGAAATAACTTATTTTTCCTATGAATTATCCAGATTAAAATGGAAACCATGATTCTGTCCTGAATGGATCTGACCAGAAGAAGATCATGAGAAGAATTTCATGCATAGGATAAAATAAGGTTCTGGTGGGAAACTTTGTTCTTTTGTGTGTCTTTCCAAATCACCTTTGCTTTGGGAACAACTACAGTATCATTACTTAAAGAGTAAGATAAAAGTATACATACATGAGTATGTATACAGTTTTATGTGCTGGTGATGCCATTCTTTTAGTTAATAATGTGGATATCACAAATCTACACACAAATTATCATCCTTCCCAGCCTTCCCTGAACCTCCAGAAAATGGAAATAGTTGGGAGGGTTACTATTATAGATAAGATAGGATTCTATTTTTCTGAAAAGAGGATACTTCATAATCATTCCTTCCCCTCCAGGTGGATTTTTCTTTGCAGCCCTGTTCTCGACATAAAGGCCAAATGTTCATTAACGAAGTGAAAGTTTAATAGTTTTCTGAGTTTAAAACTCAGCCAGAGGGTATCTTAACTTATAAATAATGTAGACTCTGTATTATGTCTTTAAATATGTATGTCTTGTAAGTTTTCATGTCTTCTGGCTTCCCTGGCTGCCTCTAGATATTTATAAATGAAATCTGTTCTCAATCTTTTATATCTAAATTTTCATTTAGAACTTGCATGAAGCCTGTGTCTTAAGTTTAAAATTAATCAAAGTAAATGGGTAAAGCCTCCTTCAGAGGGCATATAGGTTGTCTGAATCGCAAAGTTTATTTGTCTCCTCTAGGGACCTGCAGAGAGGGCTCTCTTCGTTCTACCTGACTGCAGCCACATCTGGTCTGTGTAATTACTCTCGGGTTTTTAGCTCCCTTTGGGGGCTTTGGATAGACAATTACTTTCATTCTCCTATGGAAGAAGGCCAGACTGCTCAGAGGGAGTAGGGAGTGTCACTGACTGACAAAGGGGCTGCATGTGCACAGATAATGAAGTTAATTTGGAAATGACTGTGAGTTCAGCTCAGAAGAGAGCTATCTCACTAAAGAGACATTGCTTAAGCACCTACTTACACCAGGTTCTGAGTGCTGAGAATACAAAGATGAATAGATGACACAGCTCAGTTCCATTCCACTGAAATTGACATTCCAGCTGAAAGACAAACAATTCAACATGATACAACAGGGTGAGTGGCACACAGCAGAAAACACGGGAAGAACACCCATTCCTGCCATGCAGCTTTGTTCTTAGGCCAGCAAGCAATTTGGGAACTCGTTAGGTATGCAGAATTTCAGGCCCCACCCCAGATCTCAGAATCAGAATCTGCATTTTAAACAAAAATGTTCCAGGTGATTTCTGTGCATATTAACGTTTGAATATGTTCTGACATAGTCAAATCAGACTCAAAGAGCCCAACTTGAGGGAACTTCAAGGGAGATCATTAATTCTTACTAAATCATTTCTTGAACAATTCACTTCTTGACCTCTATTAGCTACCTACCATGTACATACCTGTTTCTGCGATCAAGCAACACATGCACAAACACACACACACACCATACACACACACACAGACACACATCACACACCACACACAGACATACACCACACACACACGTCTATGTTGGAAAATCAGCCTTGCTAATTAGAGACTACTGGTTGGTCAGGAAGCTCAACAGTCTCTGACATTAAATCTGGGTCTTGAAGAAGAGTGGGAATTCACTAAATGGACAGTGAAGGAAAGGGCAATTCTTAGCAGAGAATGAAGCAGGAAAGCAGGTAAATGTACAGAGTTGAACATGGCAAAAGGTGAGTCAAAGAAAGCAAACTGGGACCAGATAACATCCTTCTGTGCCATGCCAGGGAGGCAAGTCCACATGTGGTATGAGGGCATGTTCCTTCACACGGGTTTCTCAGCAGGTTAGAGACTGAGTAATGACTTGGGAGTGGTACAAGATAGGTGGGAAACAGATTGATCAGAGGCTCCAACACCTGCTAGAAGACTTTAGTGAATGACCAGGGGTAGGGTAATTAGGATATGGCCCACTGTTTCACAGTACAGTACAAAGAGAGAGGGAATGGATACTGAGCTGGAGGATAGAATCATAGTAACATCAACAAAAAGGAAATCCACAGGAGGAGCTCTTAGAAGAACAAGGAAAACATTCTCATGGACTTTCCCCATGTTGTGTTTGGACTGCAGGTGAGATGTCCATCTGGAGCACAGGTGCGGCAGGTAGGTGGAATACAGGTCCAAATTCTCCAAAGGGAGAGAGAGTTACATAGATGAGCACATAGAAATGGGAATATGATGGAGGATAAAACCTTCAGGGTTTTTTTTCTTTTTTTCATTTTTTTAATTAACTTGATTGAAGGAACATTTCATTATAACATGGTATAGGTTTAAGGTGTCATCATACTAAATCCACGTCTATATATATAATACATTAAGTTCATCATTATTTTCAGTTTTTCCTTCTGAGGGGTGCTCCTTTCAAGTATGGAGTAAATCAGCCAAAGAGATAAAGTAGAGGAGACAGCAGGAGTCCAGGGGCTCAGCTTTAGGAGAGTGATAGGCTGAGCTGAAAACAACCTCTGTGCCCATGGATAGATGAGTGGATAAAGAAATTGTGGTCTGTACATACAACAGAATATAATCCAGCTATGAAATATAAATAAATAAATATCCATGATATCCTGCCATTTGCAGCAATAGGGACTAGATTATAGACCTAGAGGAATTAGGCTTAGTGAGGTAAATCAGAGGGAGAAAGATAAACATTGTATAATTTCACTCATATGTGGTAGACAGAGAACCCAAACCAAAAAATGAACCAAATCAAACAAAATTAGAATGTAAGTCTATAGGTACAAATTAGTGATTACCAGAAGGAAGGGAGGGGGCAAATTGGGCAGAAGAGGTGAATTATATGGTGAAGGACAGAATGCAGTTGTTAGTGGCAAATGCACTATATATAAGTGTTGATTTATTATAATGCAAACCTTAAACCTATATTGTGTTAAAATGTAATGTTACTTCAGTAAGTTTTTTATATTAAAATTTTAAAGATTTTCTTTAAAAGAGAAGATAGGCTGGCTGCCAAAATCCAGTGGGAAGGTTGATTTGGAAGAATAAGGATTGGAATAAGGCTGTTGTCATCTCTCTTGTGAGTCACCTTTAAAAGGCAGTTTCTGGAGACTTGGAGATAGATACAAGTTTCTAGAGTTAAGGAATAATTTTGTGTAATGAGCTTTTGATCATTTATGGACCGGTTTACTTTGATAAATTATTATTTATAGCTTTAATTTCTGTCTTTGGAAGTATGGGGGCTATTGATAGAATTTTCTTTACACTGTATCTTCAGTAGAATAACTATAGGTTAAACCAAATATCTACAAAACACTTTAGAGTTAGCTGTATTTTGAGGTTTAAGTAAACTTTTTATATTTAGAACTATTTTTATTATATCATAAATACTTTGGGGTTTATTGTTAGTTGATAAGAATGCCTAAATGTTTTAGAGTACTTGAATCTTTCCCTAAATCAAAACAATAGCAGCTTTAAAACTGCCTACTTTACAATCAAGATTATTTTATTTACTAGAAGTTTTTCATAACAAAAAACACTAACTCCCTGAACTTGAGGGCCAGCAAGTTAAATATGCTCCCAATTTATTTAAACCATCACCCTGAGAATATTTTAATTCCAGTTGTGTTCATTTTTAAATGCTTTAAAGTATGATATTGAAGGTACTGGTGAAACCAGGGGTGTCCTGATGCCTACTTTCTCCTCCGTCCCCCCTCAGAAGAATCAGGAGGTTGCAGTTTAAGGGTGCAGGTAGAGGTGCTCTCCCAGAGCAGAACTGGGGGTGCCTGGGTAGGAGGAGACTCTGAGTGATGCCAGCAGTTCATCCTAGCCCAGAGCAGAGCCGCACCAGGGACCCCTGGGTTCTCGTTCACCCGCAGCCCTCACCCCTCCTCATTCTAAGACTGGGCCACCCCGCAGTTTGCTTTAGGTGAATAGCTTATTCATGTGCGTCTCTCCCCACACTGCAGTGAAAAAGGACAATGGAAGCTACACCCTTTAGTCCACCCTAATCAGAATGCTAAGAATTTGATCCTTTCAGATGGCCAAAAGCCATTGAGACCCTCTTTGGAGAAGAATGAACACATGCAATGCTCTTCTGTCAAAAGGAACAGGTTATAAAGGCATGAATGATTATTTGGTGTGCTGCATTTTCATAAGCAGATCTTGGTTTTGATTGAACAAGTGTGTAGCAGCAGAAAGTAAAGTTTTGAAAAATGATAGTAATGTGGGTCTCTAAGTTTTGAGTGACTGTATCTATTTGTAATGACAATGGTCATGTTACCTGCCCCTGGAATCCCTTCCTCTTGCTTCCTTGTGTCAAATCTGCTCCATCCATCCTGCAAGGTCTTTTCAAACAGATGCCTTTTTGATCTCCATGTATCACCATGCCTGCCCCCATTTGGAAGTTAGCCTTTCTTCCACAAAAGCGCCATAAAACTTCTCAAAACCTGTACTTTTTTGTGATGCTTAGCACTTCCTGCATTATAAAGTAGCTAGTTATTCACTTGAGTAAATATTTATGAAGCACCTAACGTGTTTCAGGCAACGGGTCACAATCCCAGGCACATGAAGATGAAAAATAAGTGACTCTTCAAAACTCTGACTCAGGAGATGACCAAACCTGAACTCACAGAGAAGTACATTAAAATATAATGTGAAGTGTCATAACAGTGTTGCTAACAGCTCCTTGTAATAGAGAAACAGGAAATTTCCTCTTATGCGAGCTCCAGAAAACCTATGGAAAGAAGAGATCTTCATGTTGAGTCTTGAATTTGAAGGATACTTAAGAGTTTTCCAGAGAGTAAACGGGGAAAGTCTTCCAAAGGAAGGCACAGCCTGAGCAACGACAGGAAGACTGAGAGCCAAGTGCCTGTTGTCCAGAAACACACAAGGGTGGCCTCTCTCCTGGGGGCTGCGAGCTCACGGAGGGCAGGCTTCTCTTCCCCTTCCGCCTGGGAGCTGCAGCAGAGCCTGTTTGAGAAATGCAATGATTTTTTACGATTCTGAAATCTGAAAGAAAAAGAAAAACTTCAATTCAAGGATAGTTCAGACCTGGGCTTTTCTGGCCAAATAGAGTAGTTGTCTAGAGATAATTCAATCCACACGTCACTCTTGGTCGTCATAGAAGCTGCTGGCTCTCTGTAGTCTGTCTCTTTGTTGGGGGTACTCTGCTATGTTTCCCATGGAAAATTTTAATTTTATCTTTTTTTATGAGAAATTAGATTTTCAAGCTGCCAATGCTGGCAGACAAGAAATGACAACCAGGAAATTCCAGATTTGGGTCAGATAACAAGAGCAAAAAGCATGGCCAAACTAATCACTAAGGCTACTTATCAAGACAGTTTATGCAAAAGAGCCAGGTCACTTGAGCAGATTAGGTTGTGTTAATATATTCTGGACTCTGTATTGAGGGTTTGGTCAACTTTGATCAAACATTTCAACTTCAAACATGTAGAAGAGAAATCACCACCTATGACTTCTAAAAGGCCACATACAGGCATATAAATCAGGAGAGTTACAGACATAAAAACAGTAAGTTACTGGTTTCCATGAACCAATATAGACTGCATCTTTTATTACCTGTTGTCCAACTTAAAGCCGTTACTACTTCTCTCCAGTGATGTTGTTTCTCGTACTCTTTTTTAATCTACTGTCATAGCTCAAGTTCCTCCAGGTCATCAAAGGAATGACATACAGACCACTGGAGGGTGAGAGGGATAGGGAAGAGTGAAACCCTAAGATTGGGGTTTTCATCACCTTTCTTCGTGTACTTCTATTTGGGCATAGGGGTGTTTGGAATCTTGCCTTTAAACAAAACCAGTCAAAATTGGTTCCATCTATATTTCCTTTAAAATTGTGCGACTCTGTCTTAATTCTGACAGCATGGATGCACCTTTAGCATTCTATGGAAACCTGAAATTCCAGCAACATTGTTTCCATCGATGGAACAAAATATTCCCTAACTGGGCTTTTTAAAAATTATTAATAAAAATATGCTTAGAATATTGTACAGCACTCATTGTAGTATTTTAACAATTTTGTTTTCTTGGAAACCTTCCCAGAAACTTTGTTTTCATTGGCAGAAGCAGCCTCAAAATTATAGGAAGTGATAAAAATAAGAGAAAAGAGACTAAAGTCATAAAATCATTTTGGCATACACCATGTTGTACAGGCTGATCATCTGTTCGTTTATGTGCAATCTTTCTCCTTGATTATAGTTGCCTGCCAATAAAAGTGTGACATAAATATGAATGTAAAATGGCAAGGACTTAGAGAAATTGACAAATTTAGAAATGTATCAGTTTTACAAAGTTTTTGATCAAGGTAGATCTTGCATAAAATTGAAGGAAATTAATTTTGACATCTAAAATATAAACAAATCCTAAATCATGAATTTGTGCTCAATGTTTTGCTGCTATGAAAACATATGATTACTGTGTAAAAAAAGTTAAGTTTTTAATTCTAAAACTGGTAGTTCTTTCTTTCAGTCCTTCCCTCCCCTTGTGGTATTTTTACAAAAATGTTCAGTATAAAACATTGCAAGTTCCAATAGCTGAAGTATGTTCATGTAAGTGTGTCTGTGATTGAAATGACTTTGCGATTTTTTTAAATTGCTTTGAAACTCTGGAATTGGGTACATGTATGTTGTCACTGCTATCTGTAGAATATTAGCTGTAAGCCAGGTAATTAGGGAGCCAGGATAGTTCTGAGATGGACAGCTAAAAAGGCTCTGACTGAGAAAAGAAGGGAGCCACACATGATGCGTGAGTGCAGAGATGTGGGCTGGCAGGGTCAGGGAGGACGGGAGTCTTGCCGTAAAATCTGTAATCAGTGCCTCTACATGTCAGTTGTTTCACTTTGAAGATTTATCTGTGATCTCTACAAATACTTAAAGACAGGTGGCTCAAACTACTACTATTACTAAGCTAATTCTATAGAAGAAACATCATAACAAAAGCTTCGTTGTGAGGGACACAGTCACCTGTTCCAAGATGCTCCAAAATATCAAGATCCTTTTTATTTTCTTTGTTTTTTTAAAATAAAGGAACAATGCCTGTAGGAATAAAGGCGAGTAGGCAGGCAGGCAGGAAGGCAGGCAGGAAGAGAGAGGAGGAAGAAACATTTTTCCACTTATTTTTATGTAGTTGCTTGTTTTGGTTGTGTGGGTCATTGCTAAGCCTTTCTCGTGTCTGTGTCTCTTTCACTTTCCATTCTATGTGACCTTGTGCAAATCACATGAGAGCATATTCCTGTAGGCCCTGAGATGTGCAGTGCTACACTGTAGAAATAAATTAGTTGCCAGGGTAAAACACACTGTAAAAGAATGTATTATTAAGGGTTCTTTAAGAAGGACTAGGAATATTCAGATAATTTGCAAGTAAATGGCATATTTTATTAACTGTGCTTTCTCCTCTCTTGTAGATGTAAGCCCTTAGCCTCTGCTCAGAGAAATGAATGCAATCAGCAGGCTCTTTGCATGACTCTCCCGGGACCTTCTCAGGTTCTGGGAGCCGGCACTGTTGGTTCTTATGCTCTTCCCAGACCTCCTCTCAGCATACATCTGGAGTTAGTCTTCTGTGTCTCACACGGACCTAACTCAAAGTGAACTATGTCAGATCTGCCCTCTTCGGGTCTTCCTTCTCTGAGCCGTGTCCACAGAGCCAACAGCCCATTGAGAGTGAGACATAGCGGTGATCCAATGAGTCTGTAGGCCATGGTATAATCCCTCTAGAACACGTGATGTTTTCCTCTGCCATTAGATTTTCTCTCTGAAAGGAAACCACACCGAAAGGTGATACCCTTAAATCCCAGTCCCCAGTCAAGCGGGTCACAGCCTCATCACAGAACAACGTGAGCACTAGACAGGGAACCAAGATTTGGGTGCAAGGACCCACTGCTAGAACCAGTTTCCTAGTTGGTACTCAGGAAACACTTATAGGGCCAGAGACCAGTTTATAGAACGAAGGCGCAGATTCGAAATCAAGCCCAAAGGGTGACTTCATGTTGCGGTATCAGTATCAATACCCAAGACTTCCTATAACCCTAATGATAAAAACCCTGGTTCCACCGTCGACTGTAGCAGCCTGGTCAGCTGCCAAGGCATGAGAGAGAGATAAAAACCTAAGCTGATAATCACACCACTTCCCAATACTTCAGTTATCTCTAGTTAAGTCAGAGGCCCAAGAGAAACACTATCTATGTTTTGAGATGGCCCATATCACTGCTTATTCCATTTTCCTATTAAAAAAAAAAGTCCAAATAACATTAAGAGAGTCCCTGATGAAAGTTTTAGAACCAAGCAGATACCTACTTGATTTCTGCCTCTACCATGTATAGGTCATTTAATATTAGAGCTGTCCTTCTATTTTTCTGATTTATTTTTCTTTAAATAAAGATGTCAACTTGATCTCAGTAATATTATTGTGATAAGATTAATATCCACGCATAGCCTAGAGTAATTGTTCCCAAACTTGGCTGCACGTTGGTTCACTGAGAGAACTTCAAAAAACAGACACATGTGCCCCACCACCCCAGAGAGCATTTCTATGATGTGATGTGGGCCTTGAAGTTTCTAACACAGGCCCAGCTGACTCTAATATTCAGACAAGTTGGGAACCTTAGCACAGCTTGCCCCAGACTGAGCATCAACTAGCTTTTAAATGAATGGAAATAATCGGTGTCCGGCACATGCTAGGCTTTTCAGAATTCTTGGTTCCCTTTCCTTCCCTGACCATCTCCTCTTTTTATTGGGACACCTGAACACTTAATGTCCAGCTGAGATTCCAGCAGATGTGGCTGCCACTCATGGCCAGGTACAGGTGAAGATGTGGAAAGTTCTGGAATCACGTGTTATAGTATCCTATGGGAAAAGAAGAGGAGAAAGAGGCAAAAATTTTGCGTTGCAAGGGGCAGCTCCTGGAGATCCTGTTCAGGAACTCATGAGCTTGATTTCGAGTATACTGTACAGAAAGCCCCTGAATGCTAATTGTAAAGTAACCTTGGAAACCAGAACCTAGTTTTGTGCTCACTGGGGCTGATAGTGGAATAAGCCAGAATGTACAAAGGAGAGGTCGAAGGCAGAGTTTCACCTGGTCCTGTGTTCTCTGTTTGGGGGCTTTTATAATCAGTATTTGTGGCAGTAGATCCTTTGATTGGTATTCCTGGGTCAGCCATCTAAATGTATCAACATTCCAAAAAAGTTGAATATGTGGCTTATTGGTTTTCATGTCCTTTAATGACTCTTGGAGAGCAGCTCTGAATTCTGAGAGCAAGGGAACCATCTAAATCATTCTAAGATTTAGAACCTCTGTGGTCTCCCCATTCCACAACAGCACAGGGCTCTAAAGCTGGTGTTTCAGATGCGGGGAGGGGTCTGTCCCTTCACTGACTCTGTGGGTTATGATGTGCTTAGGGGTAAAAGTAGTATTTCATGAGTCTCAGCATCTGGAACTGAGGGTGGAATATTGTTTGATATGCAAAGCTGATATTATATGCTCCTTTTATGATTCAGAGCGCATTCTCAAATTTCGCCCCAGTAACATAATAGACAACAATTAAGATACTGAAAAGAAGTTGACCAGGCTGAAGGACTAGGCAGTCATTTTCTACTTGACCTGAGAATCCTAATGGAGTCAACCTGGTCTTCCTAGGAAACAAAACACCATTGCAAATTTTATCTTCAGGAGTTGAGACCTCCAGTGTTTTAAAACATGTGTTCTGAATAAGAGAAGAATCTTTTCTTTGCAGAGCAATTCTACACTGAATACGCATTATATAAGCCTTAGAAAACAGTGTAGGGTTTTTTAACTGAAAACTCTTACAGATTAAAACACCCCGATATGAAACTTTTTAATACTGAGTTGTTTATAAAAATAAGAATACACCATGCACTATGTAATAGTTTACATGTTTTATTTGAAATTATTTATATTTATATGAAATTTTTTTAAATATTTAAACCTAAGCCACATTTTCATCTCTCTCAATTTTTTTAATTTCCTGTCTATTCTTGAATTGAGATGGTTAATAATTTCTTTTCAGAAGTATGCAGTTCTACTTCAGGGTTTAAAAGTAAAAAGATATATAATCCAAATTTGTTATATGTGTGTGTGTCTGTCCTACTAGTTTTAAGCTCTATAAGAACTTCTTCTATGGGATGCTTTCATAATATTAAAACAAATCCCTCTGTTGTCTTCAACTTTGACTGCCATTTGAATTATTGTTAGAACTTCATATTGAAAACAAAAGTTGCACTTCACATAGCAGAAGAAATAAGAACAAGCATAGATCATGGTCAGGAAGGCTCCAAGTTTTTGTTGGCTCCGAAAGAACCATATAAGATGAATTCAAACTATCAGACACCTGGACGCTGGGCACTGTCAGATACGACAGGCATCCAACTCGCGCAGGGTCCTTGCTTAAGAGTCAGTTTGAAGCAAGCATTCTTGAAAAAAGAACTCCAGGAAAAATTTCAGCATCTTGTTCTTTAGCTGCTCAAAAAGGTTTAAAGACAGCTGATATCTCAGTGAGGGCCTCATTCTCCATGTGGTGCTTTTCTTCTCTCGCACAGGGTCCAGCAGCCTCCACTACACCAGCACTGGCTGTTCTCTCCCCTGGGCCTGCCGTCCCTCCTCCTCCACCTCCTCCGCCTCCTCCAGGACCACCTCCACTCTTTGAGAATGAAGGCAGAAAAGAGGAGTCCTCTCCTTCACGCTCAGCTTTGTTTGCCCAGCTCAATCAAGGGGAAGCAATTACAAAAGGTGAGAAAACCAGACCTCGAACCTGTCTCCCTCTGGCTCCAGGAACACACAGTCGCCAGAACCCAGTGATGGAAGCTTCATTCTGTCTCTGTGCCCAGCACACGGGGAGATGCTATTGGGAAGGCAGAAGCCTACAGTGTTCTTCATCTCAGAATAGATGGGCTCACTGGGCTGTTGCATGGAAACAAAGAACTCAGAGATTCTGGATTCTCAATAGACCACTGCACTGGATCACAATTTCAGCTCCTGAAGCTTCAGCACCATTTGCCTCCAAGGCATCAAGATCAAATAAAGCAAAATGACAAATAATTGCACGTCTGTTCCAAACAGTATTCAAGCTTGTTGAAGAATTATAACACTGAATTAAAAGAAACTCATGTACCATATAAACTATATCAGGAATACACATTCATTCTAAAGAATAAATTCATCTTGGCAAAAACTTCATGCAAATGTATTTAACTTTACACAGGTAATTGGAAGTAGGATATAAGTGTTCCTGTGACCTGAACAGGAGTTAAGAACCCAAAATTCTAAACTTTCCTCTGATTTCAACTAAATTAACTGTCCCTCAGATGCAAAGTAAGAGAATGAACTCATAGCCCTAAAGTCAATTCCATATTCTGACATACATACTTTCACTGAAATGAATGTCCTAATCCTGTAGGCTATGTCTGGGAAATGACTTAGCCATGAGAGAAGTAAATTATGTGATCCTTTTTTGTGAGGTGGTTTGCAGAATTGTTATCTATCATCTTATCTTCTTAAAGAAGAGGTTCTGCATATTGAAAAATTATTACAGTATTTCTATTAAATTTAAACGGATCTCAGGCTGTACACCTCAAGAAAACATTAGGCTGATATGAAAATAGTATTATCAGAAATTCTTATGAGCTAAGAATTTAAAGGCATTTCCCTTTACACGAAATATAAAAAAATGTGTCTGTGTTACCTTCTCAGGGCTCCGGCATGTCACAGATGACCAGAAGACACATAAGAATCCCAGTCTACGGGTTCACGGAGGACAAACTCCATCTCCAACCAAAAACCACACTCCGGTCCCCACATCCCCCCAATTCCATCCTCCTCAGAAACATGCTCCTGTGCTGGAGTTGGAAGGAAAGAAATGGAGAGTAGTGAGTGAAACCCTTTAACCTTTTATTCCTGACATGCTCAGACAAAAGGACCTGTGGCTAAACTGTTTATCTAGTCCCTAAGAATTTCTAAGAGCCATAACAGAGGCAAAAGCCAGTGGCTAAAATAGAAATGTAGAGTAACCTTTTTTTTTTCTTCATTATTTCTCATGCATTCTTTTCAACTTTAAAAAAAGTTTTTTAATTTATAAAATGTACACTCTTAACACTTAAGTGTTGAGTTCAGCACAAGGTACATTCCCATCGTTGTGTGATCATCACCACCCTCTTTCCACAGAACTCTTCTCCTCTTATAAAACTGCAGCTCTGTCTCCTGTAGACAATAATTCCCATCCCCCTCATCTCAGGCCCAAGCAACCCCCTTTCTGCCTTTTGTCTCTATCAGTTTGACTGCTCTCTGCATAAATTGTTTGCCATGCAGATCTGCTATGAGATGTTTCGTTCCACCCACTGCAGGAGAGCCTGATAGAGCCTACTTCTTCACCCACCACCTGCACTACTGCGTGAGCAGGACAAAGACCCTTTGAATGTCACACTTCGGGGGCTTTGTGTTGTTGTTTGTTTTACACATTTCTTCACTAACCAAAAGGATAATCTTAATTAAATCAACGCACTGAAATAGTTGCATGTAAAATATTTGTGATAAACTGCAGTTAGTTCCTGTCCAAAACAATGATGGAGTTTTGTTTCTATGTTTTCATAGATCCAAGTCCAGGTGACATTATTAATCATACATTCCAGCACTAATTTCCCATGTTCTAGTTTTCTCATTATTTTGCTTTCCTTCTCATCCCATTCCTGAGGTTGAACCAATGGCGCCATTTGTAAAGCTGCAGACGGTCTGAGTTTTTCTGTTATCAACTGTAGTTTCTTCAGACTTCTCTCCCAGGTTACACGATAAACCAGTGTGCTGTCAGTTTTTATAGTGAGGATTTTGCCATCAGTAATGATGATGCCATCTGGTTTGGCCATTGCACCCATTTTTTTTTTTTTTTTTTTTTTTTTTAGCTAAACCTTTCCCACTCCTAATTCTTTTGCTCTTCACCAAGCACCATCTTCCTACCAGCTGCTGAATGTGTACTGGGATGGGTGTAGAGGTGTGACCTGCTGTCCCATGCCAATCCAGAGGACTTCCCTAAAGATGATGGATCCTTGGATCCTACAAAGTCCTGGAAAGTTTGTCATGGTCAGAAAATACAGTAGTTAGAATACTGTTATGACCCTTCACAAGCCTATTTGCCCAACTCCTACTTGAATTGATTTGCTATGTCGTATGTCCAGACTCAGATTCCAAACTCAACAAAAAGCTCTGACATCCCTGCTCCTGTTCCTGTCCCCACACACTCACCAGGGTGCCTGATAATATGACTGTTTGCAAACTGACACCAATTCCCCTTCCAAGCAGCAGTTCCATCCACTCCCAATAATGTGACAAAGGGTTCTGAAAGAAACACATTGAAAAGCTGTAGTTGAATATTGAATTCTAGTCATTGCAGCATTCAGTGACTTCAATTTATCTGTAAGTCCTTCTGTTTAATATATGCCTGTGTTTTAATTTTAGGAATACCAAGAAAACAGGAATGACCTGGTGATTTCAGAGACTGAATTGAAACAAGTGGCTTACATTTTCAAATGCAGCAAGTCTACTCTGCAGATGAAAGGGAAAATTAATTCCATTACAATTGGTAGGGCAGAACTGCAGTTCTATAGTTACTATTATAGGTTGTTTTTGTATAAACATGCTGTGACTGTATCCAGTAGCGTGTTTGGTTTATTTTTATTTATTTATTTTTCCTAGACAACTGTAACAAGTTTGGCCTTGTGTTTGACAATGTGGTGGGTATAGTGGAAGTGATCAACTCCAAGGACATTCAAATGCAGGTCAGTGGCCCTTTCAATGATGCCTCAGCTATGGCTTTGCACAGACTATCCACTCAGCCTGTAAGGCACCCTCCATGCTCACCTAGATAACTTACACTCTTACTCTCTAGACACAGCTCTATTACCACCTCCCCTTGAAACCCAATCTTAGTCA
The DNA here is from genome assembly GCA_004363575.1 of Solenodon paradoxus. Lineage (NCBI taxonomy): Eukaryota > Metazoa > Chordata > Mammalia > Eulipotyphla > Solenodontidae > Solenodon > Solenodon paradoxus. Next base: position 844,572 of record RJWH01000378.1, read on the forward strand.
ATGCTAATTCTTCCTCTTTGGTCTCATAAAAATCCTAGTTTGCACTGTAATTACTGGTTTGCCATCACTAGTTCAAAATAGCTAATTAATCCTTCCAGCCCCAGAAACTTACATGTTACCTGCACATGGTAGGTAGCTAGTTAATTGTCTGATGAGTCAGTGTTGGGAATAAATCAACTAATGAATGGACAAAACTCCTCATTGGTTCTCCTAGCATACAAGCATCATGCTGAAGAAAGTCCCCCAGCCCCCTTAGGACAAATTGGTTCCGGAGAAAGTTTTTCAGAAGAGTCAATGAGCTCATCAGAAAACAGCCTGGAAAGAAGGGTTGGAATTGAAATTGCAAAACAAGAAAATCTTTAGTAATTTTCATTTAGCTAAATGAGGTTGTATTGTAAGTGAAAGATCTTCTTATCTTGGGCCAATTGTGACTTCTGTCTTCAACTAACTCTTTTCTATTGCTAATTAATGCTCCATTGTCTGATGTGTCCTAATAATAGAGGTTGAAATTGGATTCTGACCTTATAGGGCATTCTCTTTTGTTTTGCTGGGCTTTCACCACTGCCACTTTTAATTAAAGTGCATTCAATCATGCATTTTGCATATGACTAACCGCCACTTAAGAAGTTGGTTTTACGTGTGTCAGTTTAAGGGAAAGAGCCCAGATGCCGGCACCATAAGACCTGTTTGCTGTCCTAGCTCTGTCCTCTCTGTGACGTGCACTGGGCAATGCACTTCACATCTGACTCCAGGTGCCTGGACCCGAAACATGAGCTAGGGGAATTTTAAGACCTCCGCAGCCCAAATTCAATTTCACCCAAATTCAATTTCATCTTCCCACATAGTCCCTACAAATGCATCTGTGTCTTCACATTCCAGTTCCAGATATTCTCTCAGTGCCTCTGTGCAAATCCTCTTCCCCTGACCATTCTGCTTCCACCTCTTCATCAATTCCATTCCTGGATAGCAGCCCATCTGGAAGAAAATGACAAATAATCCCAGAAGATATATACAGAATGCTCCCTTTAATCAGGGAAACTTAACTATCTTCAAGCCACACTTTAAATTCCAAAATGTGACTTAGTTGCCCAAGAAAGCCATATGGCATTAAGGATTCATTCATTCATTATTCACCAAATATCTATTGAATGTTTGACATGCTAGGTACTATTCTCAGCACTGAAAATATTCATAAGCCAGCAAGCCAAAGATACTTGTCCTCAGGCAGCTTCCATTCTGGCAACACTAACTCCTGACTGAGTGCCTCTGATAACCATATTCATCCATTCAATAGTGCTGCTGCTTCTAAAATATTATACATGGCAATTTTAAGGAAATCTCTCATCATCAGAAAAAGTGCAGTTCTTTAAGGACAAGAATGGTTCATAAAAACCTAATAAAGAGCCCACCATTTCTGAAGAACTCCTCTGGATAGTGGAAGTTTCCACATAAAGAGCTAGGCTTTCTCCTACTTTGAATTTTTCTTCAACCAAAAAAAAACTAGAAATAATACTCTAGGACAAGGTAGGAGTACATAATGAGCCACCATCATGTAATCAATGTGAGTTACAGTTGAAAAGAACCTTGGAAATTATCTAATCCAACGTCCTGTCTCTCAGTTTTAAAGAATTTATTTCAGCATTGGGTAGCGATGATGAAACTATACAGAAGGAAGTAGGATTATTTCTCTTTGTTCATTTGGACATTTTTCCCCACACCCACCTGCTCCAGCCATGGGTCTCAGACCCAGGTGCATGGTGGTTGTCACAGCCTCAACTTCAGCCACCACCTGAGTCACAGAGGAGGGTTGGTTTTAACATTATTTCTAATGTAAATGCATCACATTCAAAATAAAAGCCCCAGTGAATTTAAATATAAAATATGAAACTGTAGAAAAATAGAAGCAAGCAGTTCTAACTATTCATCAAATTTCTTCAGGGAGAAAAAAATTCTAAATTGAGACTAGGAGAAACTCAAAAGAGATAGATAGTGTCTACTCAAAATTTTAAACTCCTCTTTTCCATACACTGTCATGATTATTTTTATACATAGAAATATATCTTTGATATCTTGTTAAGAGGAAAGAACACTTTCTCTTCTGTGTAGAACATAATTTCATTTTTCTAAATACACATACATTCATATATACATAGATACATCTATTGATGATAATCCTAAATCAGAGAATTTATACCACATTCTGTAACCAAATTCAAGTTATCTATCAAAATCCTCTAACAAAAATCATCATTTTAAACTTTAGAATTCCCATTAAAATAGGAATGAAGAGAATCTCTCCTGTCATTGCTTCTGTCCAATGTGTTGCAGATGTAACCTATGCAGTAAGTAAAATAATTGAGAAGTATAAAACTGGAAAAGGAAGACAGAAAAAAGTTCTTATTTGCCAACAAAAAGCATTTTTAAGAGAGTCAACCAACTAAAACTGTGGAAACTTTCAGAAAGATGGTTCGAAACAATATGAATATGAAAATCCAATAGCATTTCTTTACACCAGAGAGATATTAGAAAACATAATTGAACAAAATGGGATTTTAAATGCAACAAAAACTGTTAGGTATCTAGGAAAAAATTAAATGAGAAATATAAGATATTCAATAAGAACATTAAAGAGATATAAATATATAAACGATATCAATATCAATTGTCCCCATTTATTTCACCTGTCAAATCAGTGATATTCTGCTCAAAATATCAACAGGGTTTTTAATGAAAAATTGTCTTTAAAATTCATTTGGGAAACAAATGGAGAGTGTCTAAAACAAGTTTGAAGAAGATGAATAAGATGAAAGGACTTGCATAACAGATAAAGTGTTATATTGTCAGAGATATACAAAAATGGACTAATGTAACAGAATAGTGAGTCATTAAATATACAGATGCATACATGGAGATGTATTTTAAGACAACCCATGTGGGAAAAAAGATACTGAATTCCTACCTTACCATAATAAAAGTAAAGTCCTAATTGTGAAAAAAAAAAACAGTACTTATTAAACATTGAGTATAAAATACAGAAGAAAATCTTTATGGTCTCAGAATAGGAAAAAATATTATCAGGGCCAAAAACACAAAGAAAGGAATTGATGAATCTAACCACCTTAAAATTAGACTTGTTCAGCGTAAGACATCACATCCAAAGATGAAACACAAGAAATTATGTGGTCCTTTCTTAGAGTGACAAAAGGTACTTGCAATACAGAAAATAAAAAGGGATCTGTAACCAGTTATAAATACAACAAATCAATTTTTAAAAAGACTAACAACAAATAAATTAAAATTTTAAGAAGAAAGAAAAAGACTAACAACTCAAAAAAAAACGAATGGTAAAAGAATATTATGGCAATTCAGTGAAAAAGAAATGTTGTTTGGTAAATATGTAAAATATACATAAGTTATCTAATAGAAGAAATATAAATTAATACTACAATTAGATATCTCTTTTCAACATGCATCAGTTTTGCATTCCGGCAGTCCTGTTTCGCAAAGAACTGTTCAACTTAAACTCAGGCATGTCACAACTATGGAACTTGAGGTCTTTATATTAAAAAGGCTAATGCTGCAAGAGTTATCAAGGAAATGGAACAGTGGGAACACTGGCATCAGTGTTGGGAGAATCAATCTATTACCCTCACTATGCAGAGGAAACTGGCACCCTCTAATAAAGTTAAAGGCATTCTTAGCCTGTGACCAAGCAGTTCCACTCTTAGGTCACATACTCTACTGAGCTCTAGACCATATGCTGACAAGACACATGCGAAAGTGATTATTGTACTATCATTCATAATGGCCATAAAACAATACTGAGCAATAAAGTCAAGTTACTGAATCGCAGTGATTGTATAATGTGCCCTGTATAGGAAAACATGCAAAACAATATGCATGTGTTAAATATACTTCTCAGGGTTCACTGTACCAAGGGACAGGCCTGCTGTGAAGGATAAACACAGAATTCAGGAAAATAGCTGCATCTGGAAGAGAGAGGGAGACCACAAGGTGAATGTGATGGTGATGATACAGGAAGAGCTTCAACTGTATTGAAAATTACAGTCCCTAAAAAAAAGACTAATAAGCCAAAGTGTTAAGTTCTGCTCAAGCCACTTGACAGCCATGTATGTATCTATGTTATTACAGTGTTTCTTGTCTGTTTCTGCATTTAATGTACATAATTTTTAAGGATATAGGCATGCATTCTAAACATAATCTGGAAAGATAAACTTTGATTATCTGTCTGTCCAAGAGGTATAGAAATTTGTCAGTGCAGCTCAGAGACAAGAGTGAGAGATTTTGCTGAATATTTTTCGAACTTTTGAATGCTCAAACCAAATGAATAGCATTACCGTTTAAAACATCTAATAAATTGTTTTAAAAAAGCTTGTACACAATGCAGACAGAAAGCAGATTAATGATGGCCTGGGAGTGAGGACAGGCATTAACTGTAAATGGGCATTAAGGATATTTTTAGGATGATGGAACTTCTCTAAAACTGATTTAAAATGATGGTTTCTCAACTGCAAGTATATACTAAATATCACTCAGTTGTACACATAACACAGATGAGTTTTAAGTTTGTAGGTTTTGCCTCAATAATGCTGTTGAAAAGAGTGAAAGTTAAAAGGGCACAGACTGATTTTTCCAGTTTCTGGCAAATTATCTGAGAAAAATAGAACAAATTTGGGGACAGAGATGAGACTAAGATATTCCATGAAAATTTTTTAAATTTTTATAGAGAAATTTTTGAAATACAAAATTAATACAGAAATATGTATTAAAAGCTAGAGCATCAGTCTGGGCAGAGTCACATATCACCTGTCACTTCACCGAGGATCTATTCTCTTTGACCCAGTTCTCCTGATAAGAAACAGTCTCTGTTCTCAGTGTTCACAGACTACCAGGGGAAAAAGGCATGTATATAATCTACTCTAATGCTATGTTGACCAAAACAATATGAAAATGGCAATTCTTACCATAGCAAGTCTATTTTTTAAAATTCTGCTATTGCTTTTTCAGATTTTAGGGTGTTTAAGCATTTTTAACATAATACAGCAATATAGAAATATAAATTAAAATGTACTTGCCTTATTTGGCCCCACTGTGTCTCCTAAAAGAATCAACGAAGACTCACTGAGAATTCACCCTGTTCTCTGTGCTTATCTGACATTCAGATAGTTCTGGTCAGTATGTAAATGCTCTTCGTTATTATAAAGTAAATAAGCCTAGAAATTAACAAGACATTATTACTGCTGACACATTCTTGAAATATAGTTATCTGTATTATTATTATTTTACTTTATTTATGGCAAAGCCCTGTGCTTGTCTGACCTTGAACTACCTTCGCTTTTTTTTTTGCACTGAGGCTCATTTCCAACTTGGTGTCCAGTTTCTATGGAGTGAGGAGAACACGGAGAATCGGAGTGACCTGGCTAGACTCCCCCTAAGGAATTCTTTATATCACCTGCACCATCAACAGGAGTTGCCCATTGGGTTTGCAATGTAGCCTTTTCTTTTGGGTGAAAGAGGAGATCTCTTTATTGCTTCCATTACCATGACAAGAAGAAAAATTACAGAGTTGTAATATGGTCACTGGGGGAACCGTCTACCCCTGTAGAGATGTGGGTGGGGAAAGTCTGAAAACTGACTAGTAAAAGAGAAATTTAAAACTGATCAGAATTTTTGTAGCACTTAGATATTTGCAAACAATATAGAGGATCACCTCCTCTTGTGCATGGTGCAATTTTTCTATACAGTGAGTGGCTTGAGCCAAGTCTCAAGTTTTGGCTCTTGAAATTAATACATTTCAAAATACCTAGACATTCTTATCTCATGTAAGTTTCACATTCAACCAGTGGGATTTTTATCTAGCTAAGGCCTTATGGGAAAAGAATTTCCTTATTTAGGCTCAGTAAAAATCTACATGGATACAGAATAATTTATTGACTCATAACTGACAATATTAGAATTTGTTTTAAGCCAAGTTTCATAGAGGTTTGTCAAAACTAAAATGTTAAGCAAATAAAAGCAAATGCACCTTGTTCTTTTATCATGAAATCAAATATGTTTCAAATCCACTAATAGGCTTGTGAGACTTTTTCTGAACATTTAGCTGTGATTTTCAAATTAATCCCTTTATTGTGTCTCAAGAAAGAGTCATTGAGATTTATGAATCCCCTTGTGTGGTCCTTTCATTCTGTCCCCAAATGACACCTACCAGTTCAGCTTAGAGATGGTGCCATTGACCAACCCTGGAACCTGAGTCCAGCTGTTCCTAAAGCTTGGTTAAGACCACGGATTATATTTATTCAGGAACATAGTAATTTCTGTTTCTTTGCTTCGGTCCTATATAGTTTTGTTTTGTTTTTTCCATTTCAGGTAATGGGGAAAGTGCCAACAATTTCCATTAATAAGACAGAAGGTTGCCACATATACCTCAGTGAAGATGCATTGGACTGTGAGATTGTGAGTGCAAAGTCATCTGAAATGAATATACTTATTCCTCAGGATGATGATTATGTAAGTACCTTTTAAAAAGCTGGAAATAATTTATCTTGAGCATTCACTGCTAACATTCTTGGAGGTTGATTAATCAACTCAAACCTATGAGCTTCATTTGTAAAATAATTCACAGTCAGGAAAAGAATCCAAAGAGTTGCCTTTCATACAGCTACTCCCTGATTAGTTTCTTAACTATGCTCACTCTTGTAGTTGTGATTCTCAAGGCAGTGTACTAATAATTACCTAATGGGGTAACTTTTTTTTCATTGTAACTTTTTTTTTTAATTAAAGGAACATTTAATTATAGTATTATATAAGTTTCAGGTGTGCATCATTATAAATCAGCATCTATACAGCTTATATTATGTTCACCAATAAAAGTCCAATGCCATCCTTCACAATATAATTGACTCCTTTTACACAGTTTGCCCATCAATACCCACTTCCCTATATATGTATCGTCTAAAAGTCTATTTTTGTTTTACTTAGTTCATGTGTTTGATATTTCTATGTGCCTCAGATGGATGAAATTATGTGTTGTTTGTTGTTCTAAACCTGACATATTTCACTAAGCATAATTCCTTTATGTTCATTCATTTTGTTAAGAGTGACAGGATTTCATCTTTTTATAGCTGAGTAGTATTCCATTGTGTAAATATACCACATCTTCTTTATCTACTCATCTTTTGAGGGAACTTAGGTTGTTTCCTGCTCTTGGATACTGTAAATAATACTGAAGTAAACATGGGAATGCACCTATCTCTTGGCATTAGAGCTTTTTATTCTTTAGGTAAATACCTAGAAGTACATGTTTTCAATTTTTTGAGGAGTCTCCATACTGCTTTCCATGATTGTACCAATTTACATTTCCACCAACAGTGTGTAAGTATTCCTTTCTCTCCACCTCCATTCCAATACTTGTTTCTTATCCTTTGGATAACAGCCACTCTCACAGGTGTGAAGTGATATCTCATTGTTGTTTTAACTTGCATTTCCCTAATAACAAGAGATAATGAGCATGTTTCATGTGGCTATTCATGTGGCCATCAGTATTCCTTCTTGGAGAAGTGTCTATTCAGATCTGACCTAATGGGCTAGTTTTTATCAAACACTACACCATGCATCTGAGTTCAGATTATGTAGGATTAAATATTTTCCATTCTATTGTGGAAGCAAACATCACAGAAGGATGAATGCTTTGGGGAGCAAATGGGAGGGAGAGGAAGTGATACTAAGCAAATCTGTTTATGTAGTTACACTTATATCAAAGGTTCTCAAACGCTCAGCATAAGAATCACTCAGAAAGCTTAATGGAAAAACCAACTCCCTGACTTGCACCTAGAGTGGGTTCAGGAGACTTAGAGGAGTCCTGGGAATCTTTTTTAATCAACATCCCAGATGATTCTGGTGCCATGAGTCCTTCAACAACCCTTCTGAGAAACGCCAGCCTGAATGACATCACCACCATCTATTTTCATTGCTTCATCTCCCCCACAGAGAATCTTCCAAAAGAGGTGCAGACAGTCTCATGCATTGAAAAGAAAGTAGACATAAATACTTGTTCTGCCTCACGCAGTGTGCTGGACTTAATAGTCATTGCTATTTGGAGGCCAGTTAGTGCTTCCTGTGAGTTGTTGCTTCTTGGGAAATAACTTGAAATCTTTCCCTCTTAATCTAAGTAGTGTTCTTATTCTAATTGTTCCCTTGTTCTAAGTGTGCAAGAGGACAGAACCAGGTAAGGATGGAAGAAAACATAACTGAGCAGTCACATCTTTGGAAGAGGGCCCCCACCAGCCTGGGGGTCAATTGCCTGCAGCGGACATAGCAGTTAGCACTGGATTCAGCTCCGTAGGCAGGCAGCGTGTGTTACTTTCCCAGCCTGCCAGTAAGTGCTTTTGCACTACTCAGGCACATGCAACTGATTTCCACCCAGAATTTATCACTGAATTGTCTGAAAAACAAAACTGTCAGCACTGGGTCATGGGCCGCTGCTAGGTGTAGAGCCAGACTGACCCCGGCCTTTAGGAGTCTCCTCCTGCATGCACCATCTGAAGCAAACTACTAAGGGGATAAAAGAAATTCAGAACAGCTCAGGTAGGATGATCCCTGGCCTTTGCAGTTGTATAAGCAGGATGCTTCGCTGCATAAGAACTGAATCTGGTAAGAAAAGCAATGGGGTTTGTGTGAGTACTCCGCACTGATTAAGTGTGGATCCTGGGAAAAGTACCCAGACATCAGTAGCTGTTACAGCTTCCCAGGTGATTCCAATGTGAAGCCAAGATTAAGATCCACAGACCTACAGGATAAATATAGACCAAACACTGAGCTCTTATGTTGAAAAAGTAAGGTCTTCTTGTTACATGTATGGTATCTAGTGCTTTCATTCCCTGGCCATCCTCACGCATTTTCCAGTTAGAGGTAATAGGGAGCCATGCCATGGGCTTCATAAGCTGGGTATGGATGACAAAGGTGATTCCTTCTGAAAGAAATCAGTCCCCAGGACATCTGTCATCGTGTTACTATCACTTCACTCCCAAAAAAGATTTGGAATGGCTGTGATGCTGTTACTATCAAAGAACTGCTTTTACTCTGGAACATTCTTTACCAAGCCTGCTACTTGAGAGCTAACATCAAACCTCATTTACTCATCAAGAAGAGCTCCAGAAGGAATTTTGGCCTCCCTCACGCGCTCTCTCTCTCTCTCTCTCTCTCTCTCTCTCTCTCTCTCTCTCTCTCT
>RJWH01000379.1:0-281352 GCA_004363575.1 Solenodon paradoxus
AGAGATGAGAGAGAGAGAGAGAGGAGAGAGACAGTGAGTAAAATAGTCAATTCTGTCTTTTCCTGTAACGTGTTACAAGATCAAGAGGAAAAATGTTAGAAGCACTATACTCAGAAGTAAAAGTAATTATTAAATAAGCATATAATAAAGGTGAAGTCACAGATAAAATATCTGAAAATGTAACAAAAACGGCAAGCAGTATAAATTATATAACTGGACTCATTTGTGATTTGAAATGTTTGTATCAGATGCCCTATAACATGACAAGTTATTACAAAAATTAGTGAACTCACCAGGCAGACACAATCTTATCCAAGTATTCAAAGTACCAACTATATGTGCCTCCCAATAAAGAAAGGTGATATTACTCCTATCATATTTTTGCCAAAAATTCATAACCATATTCTCATTGTGAGGAAACATTAAATAAATACAAATGAAGTGATATCTTACAGAATAACTTGGAGAATTTTCCCGTATCTTTCAAAAATTTCAAGATGATGAAAGATAAAGAAAGGTTGAGAAATTATAGCAGATTGTAAGGCAAAAAGGAAAACACCTTCATGTCATTAGTGACCCTGGAATGGCTCTTGAGTCAGGGAAACGTTCCTTTTATTTTTCAATAAAGGACATTATTGAAGGGGGCACTTAGCAGAGGTTGAATTGAACCTGGAGATTATGTAATAGTTTTGTGTCAGTTTTAATTTCCTGACTTCGATACTTGTGCTGTTTATATAACAGAATGTTCCTGTTCTTCAGAAATATAATTGAACAATTTAGGGTAAAAAGGGCATCATGTCTACAGATTACTTATATACAGTTGTAAGTCATGGAAAACTATTCCTTCCCTTCTATCCTAGTTCTCAAGCTGGAGCCCTGAATATTACACTGATAAAAGACAGAAAAGGCTCACCTTGATGCAACAGTGGTTAAGTCAATGGCTTCCAAGGAAACCAGGCCATATACTGCTGGGTTTGAGTCTCGGGTCCAGGGGAAAACAACCAGGGTGAACAACTAAATAAAGATAAAATAAAATGCTTCCTCTGCCTCTCTTTTCCTGCCTGCCTGTTTGCCTTCATTCCTGCCAGCACTTTTCCTTGAAGGGAAAAAAAAAAAAAAAGAATAACTAGAGAAAGCAAAAAGAAACAGAATTAGCAAGCGTAGCAGGCATGCACATGGAAGAGAGTAAGTGAGGAGTAACTCAAAGAGATGGTTTGAACTTATATAGCATGTTAATTAAAGAATAATACATCTTAGAGAATTAGCAAGTCAGAGGAAAAGGGTTTTAGGCTTACTAGTCAGCAGACTGTTGGAAGATAAATCTATGGGGAATAATGGAAGACAAGGTTTAACTGAGGAAGCTTTATCTGTGCAGGAGCACCAATGCCTGTCACCTCAGGTCATGAGGTTGATAATGGGTATTTCTGGGATGGGAAGTGGGGCGCATCTGTACAGGGGGACTTAGGTTCTATTGTCAGATAGATTACAATAAGGTAGGTAGCTCATCCTGTGTTTGCTTTTTCAAAAACGGCCTCCAGCTCGAAATAATCCTCAATGCCAGAGAGACATATTTCGGAGTTGCCTACCATAATCTCCTTCACAGCTCAGAAAAAACAACATGAGAAGAAAGGAGAAAACTTCTCTGACAAAATGTTATTATTTAGGCGCTCTGGATGATAGATATACTTCATCTACATCTTTGAAGTAAGTCTGAAATTACTTAAAATTATGAACTCTAAATTGAGTTTAGGAAAGAATACTTTATTTTCTCCAAAATTTAAGAATTCCCTCTAATCCAGTGGCTTCTAAATAGTAGTAGGAAGACTTTTTTTTAATATAAAGCAAGTGTTTCAGAGATTGTCATAAATTTATATCAACGATCTAAAAATAGTTTAGACATTATCTTGTATCCATAGAGCCTTGAGAATTTTGATCTGTCAATAGAATCACTTAGAATAAAGTGGACCAGTAGGGAGTTTTTTTCTAATGCCGAATTCTTAAATAGTCTTTCACATTCTTAAAAAGAAAACTAATAAGTAATTTTAAATATTTTATCCTTACTGTTCATAAACTAGCAGGTTGGTCACTCTCCTTCTTACTGAATATATTTTAAAAGAAGAAAGTTTGCTAAGAAAAAATGAGAAACTCACTAAAGAGGTGTTTCTTGAATAGTGAGAGACAGAAGTTACTAGAACTTCATTTCTCATTACCCCTGTGGACTAGCAATACTGGGAGACACAAATACTGGCTTTCTCATATTCTGCATGTAAATTTATTTTGACATTGGTTTGTGGCTGCTTCCAGCTTTGACTTTTTGACTCTTTGACTATCATATATAATATATATTTACATTTTCCTTTTAAAGGGAAATTTCAGGCAGGTATGAAGTCAAGCAGGCAGGTAGGCATGAAGAGAGAAGGAAAATAAGAATGTTGTTTTTTTTTTATTTAGTTCTTGACACTGATTCCCCCTGGACCCAGGACTCGAACCCAAGGGTATGTGTCTTGTACTCCACCAGGGTGTGCCAAATTTACATTTTTGTTACTCTTATGACCTGCATCCAATAATAAAATGACCCATTGTTATTAATAGTAATGTTGGGCTCCCTTGTGAAGTATCACTTAAGTTAGTAGCTACTTGCTGCAGTTTAACTCATCAGTAGTGCAGTTGTGGATGATTAACTACTTTCATAGTCTTTATAAAACGTAACTATTATGAATAAGGATTGACTATTTAATCTGTGAATCTCAGCTTCCTTTTAAGTAGGGTAACTATATTACATATCATACAACCTAGAATGAAAATGAGAATTGATCAATCATTATGCTAGTTCAACAGGAATAAACAAGGACTATGGAAAACAAACTGAGTCACATAGGAACTAGATAGGAAACATGGAGTTTAAGTACCTAATTTCAATAGCATTCATCAAATGAGTGGTCTTCTACAGAGCTGGGTTGTTATTGGACTGTGGGTAAGTAAAACCACCATGTGGCCTGTCTTCATGGAGTTTACTCCCTATGGAAGAGGGCACATGAATGAACTAGCACATAAATAAAATATGTTGTCACACATTTCTATGGCAGAAAAAATAGGCTGTTATTGCAGAGAAAGAGTACCTAAATTTGAAGTTGGGTGGTAAGGCAGAGGAGATATCTCTGAAAGGAGACATTGAAACGAAGATCAGAAGGTGAGCTTTTGCTTACAATGAGAAGAACTTTTTAGGTAAAGCATGAAGTAGGAGAGAATCTGATACTTCTAGGAACATCTTACTGACTGAAAAGTAGTGAATGAGGAAGAAGTGAGGCAAAGTAAGGTCACATGTAGGATTCTAAGGCAATGGGAATCCATTGAGGGATTCCAAGAAGGGAAGGGATAGTTCACAAGTTCTGCAGTAGTATACAGAATTGGGAGCTGATTAGAAGAACAAGTGAATGCAAGGAACAAGTTAGGGGACTCCTGCAAGAATCCCAGCAGCAGTGATGATGACAATGGAGGTAGAAGATTGTTTGGAAGAGATACTTAGGAGGTCAGATCAGCTGGTCTTGACAATGAATATACATTTGTAGATTGAGATAGTCATCAGGAACAACTTGTAAGTTGCCTGAATTAGAGATTCTATTTTGTGAAAGGGAACATGTTGCTGGAGAAATAGATTATGGAGAACAGATCAAGAATTTAGCAAATTAAGTATGTTTATTTAAATAGAAGGCAATCTATAAATAATAATTTCTTTCCCCCTTTTTACCTGGCCAGCAGTTTTTAAAGTGATGTTCATTCACTTGCTCTTTTTCTTTCCCTCTGTTGGTTTCAGTGTATTGGTGTCCAGACTTGGTCACTGTTCTTTCATTTTTTTGGGGGGTCAATTTTCTGAACCTTCTTTAAATACAGTAGGAAGTCAATGAACACCTCATCTTCTGAGTTCTGCCACTATCTGCAAACTTTAACCATTTACCTGCATCAGGTTCCAGATCTTCAGGATAGCCAGATGTTATCCAGTGTTAAACAAAAATTTCAGGAAAATGTCAAAAAAAAAATGCATTTATTTGAGATCAAAGAATTAAAGTTTGGGGAATACAGCATTAGGTTCGAAATGCAAAACATGATCCCACGAGGGACAAAATTCTCAGGGTTTTTATCAAGAGAAAATGAAGGAGGTAATGAATGATGAGTAATGGATGAAGTCATGCTCAGGTAAAGGTATCACCGGTAAAAATGGTCAGGATGAGGTTGTAAAAGTAGGTCAAAGTTCTCTATTAATCTGAAGGAACTATTCTCATTCTTATTGTCGATAAGCTATTCCTTTTCTTGCTGAATTCTTGAATTGTTGGCAGTTTGACCCAGTCCAAGGGTCAGTCCAGTTTAAAAAGAATGGTAAACTTTCTCTGATCCCTTTTTAATGCAACTCCAGTTATATTTCCAGTTATTTATTGCACAAGCTGCAGTGCCCTGGCTGTGGCCTCCAAGGTCACAGTTCTTCAGTGAATAGACCTGAGCTTACCTGCTATTCCTGTATTGACTCCCCATATGCTACATGACTTTGATGTGGAAATTATCTGTTTTGAACTTGGATTATACTTCTGACTTTTTCTGTCTTTGGAACCTGTTGAGTAGAAAACTTTTCCACTGCCCACTGACAGGTCTAGTGCTCTGAGACCTGCTATTTAACTGGCAGTAGACAGGTTAAGAGGAGATAAGACACAGTTCATTTCTAAGTGCATGCAGGAATACCTGGTCATGAGTAGCATGTAGAATAGCTAGAAGTAAAAATTTATTTACTAATCTAAAATATATTGGGGGTTTAGAGCATCAGTAGGAACGTATGAAGTTCTATTGGACTTTTGTTGCTAAAGGCAGCTGAATTCATTCTCTCTGGTGCTAAGGGTCTGTCTTCTCCCACAAGAATAAGTCAATAGCAGTTGCATTTTCTATAGACTGCTCATGTTTAAACAATTTTCTTTCAGTTGGTTTGATGTTTTCAGTGTAGAGTAATTTTAACTACACTTTGATGTGTTGTTAATGAATCCTTTCTGAATCTAGGCTTCGTTTTCTGATAAGAAAATCTCAGCCCATTAGTGTGTCTGTTGAGTGCAACTGAATGGCAAATGAAAAAGGATCTGGAATCCCTCTTTTCGTAAGAATTCCATATGCAATTATCCATCTCTTCCCACCTGATCAGCCTAGGAGTACTGAAGAGTTAATCCATCTCAGTTTACAAAGGATCACTGCTTCTGTCCCTCTTAAGTAGTGCTAGTTCACCCCTTATTTGTTCAACGATGTGAGACCACTGGGTGATCATCCCTGAACTAAGATCTGCTTCTGTGACTTAATTTTGTCCCCCTCAAGAAAGACACATGGCCAGTCAGCTTCCCTTTCTTGAAACTTGTCACATCCTGTTCATGCAGAAATTTCAACTAATGGGTAATAAGGGATGTTGTCAATTACAGGTTCACAGATTTCTTGCAACTTTTTTATCTAGAATAAATGGAAATATTTTAAAAACAGTGGAAATTAGGTTAGGTCTTTAACAAAGGTGTAACTCTCCATCTTGCTGAGATAGTTTAGACCTTCCTTATCAGGGTGTACGAATTGGTGTTTTTTTTAGTTAAGAAAATATTGTTTCTGTGTACTAGTTGATTAAAAACAGATAGTCTTCCCTTGTTTTTCTGAGTTACCAAGTTTTTAGCAGGCAATTGGAACTTGTTAAGATGAAATTATGCTTGCTTTTGAATTTTGCTTGACTTCCAAGACAAAAAAATATTAAAGGTATCAGGATGATAGCAACAAAGCACAAAACTTCTATGAGACGTTCTAGATTTTTAAAAACAATTAGATGTAGTATATTTTTTGCAAGACTTCCAAAAATTTACTGATAAAGTTCTTGGACAAAGTGGAGAAATGGGATCTGGCTGCTGATGCTGTTAGACACAGCAGTTGCATAACAATAGCAAAACCTCCACTGCCTCTCATCTTCCCTCCTGAGGCTACTTGGGTGTCCATGGAATTGACCTTCAGCCAGGATTCCCTGGCTGACTGATTCGTCATGGCCAGGGTCCATTCTGATTGGTCATTGTGCGTGCTGTGCGGGTGTTAAATATTTTAAATGTGATTTTGGTATTGCTGTTGGGAAATCAGGCTGAGGCTGGGTTAGGAACAGATTAGCTCTTGGGGAACTTCATGCATGGTACCCATATATAATTAACATGGAAAACAATCTTAAAATAAGGTTAGGAATTCAACACACAGTGTACTTTTTTCCCATGGTGATGGCTTCAGTATGTTTTTTAGAAATATTAGCTAATTATGTTTCATTTATGTTTCAATTATGTTTTATTTTCTCATTGGTTGTATGCTTCTACATTGCTATTGCCTTAAACATGAACCTTTGCTGAACTCAACATTGGCCTCTAAAGGTAGCAGGGAAAGGAGAGGATTGAGAATTATGGATTGATTCTATTTACATTTTGAGCTTATATTTACTTAAAGTAAGTGAAAATTGTTTGCATAGTCAACAAGCATGTATGATAATCTGTTGATTTGTTTAAAAGAAAACCACTGCTTAAATTAAAATAGCACCATGAACAAATAAACCTTAGACTTCTTTAATGAAAAAAAAAAAAGACACAAGACTCCACAGAGGGATTTATCACAAAAGTCTAGATTTATTATACTGCTATTTTTGCGTCTTGATTTAGCTTATTTACCTTTGACATTGTGGTAAATAGGTGTGCTCTTCTAGAACAGACCTCCCCTAGTACCATCATCAGTTGGACAGCTGATTATCCATTATGCTATGAAATGCTGGTATAGGGGATTTCAGGCAGTGATTTTTTTTTTTTTTTTTTTTTTTTTTGTTAAGGAAAAGTACAGGCAGGAATGAAGGCTAATGAAAAGGCAGGAAGAGAGAGAAGGAAGAAAGAAGTACTGATTCACTCCATTTAGTTCTTCTTCCTGGTTGTTACTCCCAGCCCCAGGTCTTAAACCAGGGACCTTGGGAATTATGTGGATTGCGCTCACTTACCTTATCTGCTAGGCCACCAGGGCATGCTCAGGCAGTGAGCTCGCCAGTAAGATTTCCCTGTAGGTGTCACAGTACAATGACTATTTGAAGGCACTGGCTGGGGCTTGTCCAAAGAGTAGGAGGATTTTCTCTTTATGAGCCTCAGTACATAGATCTTCATTTGACATCATAAAGAGTCCTTCTGACTGGGAAGATGTGGTCTCGTGATAATTATTCCCTTCTGCTTTATGCCAAGTTGAAATGAAAGATGATTACAAAAAAATAAACATTCTGAAAGAGGTGAAAACTGCCAGATCCCTTAATGAGAGAGAGATTTATCTAGAAACAGCCAAAAAGACCCACTAAATGTATAAGCTAGACTGAAGGCATTGGTAGAAAATAGAATGATATCTATTGCAATGTGTTTTTCTCTACTTAATGCAAACTTGCATCTGTTTTAGTTAGTCCTGGGGAGGAGAGAAAAGTTTTCCAGAACAACTCAAAACTATAAAAGTATTAATTATTAAATTTCTATAAACTTTAAAAATGAGATGTGTAGATTACCGGTGGATACAGAGAAAATCTATGGAAATTTCTGTTTTGGATCTGTCTGACTTTGGGATCCTATACAAATAGTAATCATATCCTGAACATTTATTATTTGTCAAGGTCTCAAGAAAGCACTGGGCATCTTTAATCATTCTGGCATTTTTGTCAGGAGGTAGCAATTTTATCTCCATTTTCTAGAGGAGGCAACCAAGGCCTGGCATGCTGAAAAGATGTGCCCAGTCACCCAGCTAGTTGTAAACGCCAGATTCCAACCTTGGCTCTCTGACTTCGCAGGCCATGGTCCTAATCAAATGAAGAAAAATTAGCTGCCTTAGTTGCTTAATTTTTGTGGTTAGTTTCCTTGTTTTTAAAGTGTAGGGACAGGACTGAACTCTTTATAAGAAACCAGAGTTTTGGAACTGGAAGTTGGTTGCTTTTTTTTTTTTTTAAACTGAAACTGAGTAGAACCAATGTTCATCCTATACTCACTGTAAAAGGTCAGGAGAATGACTAAATGGTAATTACTAGCAAGTATTTGTAGCAATTTAGGTCATTTCAGGATTTTGCTTTTGACAGTTATATTTTAGTTTTAGTATCAGGGACATGGTAAGTAGGTTTCTGTGAGTCTGCACCTCAGTTGCTTTCTCATTTCTCTCTGTATGAACTCCCGCCCCATCACCTAAATAATCACATGAGATGCCATCCACTCATCAAAGGAGTGATGAGTAAATGCAGTGGGTGGGTGAGAGAAGGGAATTTCTGTAAGGGGATTAGAAACCTACCTCTGATAAGCAGAGCTAGGAAGAGACTGTAGTTATTTGTGCTTTTCAAATAATGGGGTTTTTCAAACTCTTCATCAGTGGAAAGTAATGTACCTTCTGTAAGAAAGAAAAGATTCATTTCTTAATAGAGCATAGATTCTTCTGCACTGTGCATAATTTCATAAGACATAGCTAATTTAAATACATGCAGATAGTTTTGAAGCTACCTTTATTATTTATTCATATAGGAGTTCTTTATTTTTTGTTACTATGCTACAATTTGGTGTTCATATTAGTGAATTTTCTAGGTAAATTAATACCAGGAATTATCATCTTTATTAAAAAAAATTAGGATGGATTTTGCATTTTTAAAAATATACCATATAGACAGATGAAGATATATAACATATATGTAGTGTTTAATGAAGAATGGTAAAATGAAGACCCATGTACCCAGCACCCAGCCTAAGAAATGGAACATGGCCACAACCCTTGGAGTCTTGTCTCTTCACCCTCCTACCCTACAGTCCCTTGTCCTGGATATTTTATTAGTGATTTATTATTTTTTAGGGTTAGATGAGTATAAATGATATATTTTAGAACATCATAATGATGGAATTATTCTCTATGGACTGTTTTTTTCTCTGATTTGCTCAGCATTAACTTGTGTCAAGGTTCATGTGTATTTTTGCATAGCCGAAGTTCGTTTTCACTCTTTACAGTGTATTCCATTTTATGGACATGCCACAGTTTTTGTTGGAATCAGCATTTATTTGAGTTGTTTCTGGTTTCTTGCTATAGGGATGACTCTTATGACTGTATCTGTACACCTGTCCCAGGACAGATGAGCAAGGTTTTGTCCAGGATGTGTACCCAGAGGAAAGAAGCTGTGTTTTATAGTCTATACACATGTACAGCTTTACTTGATAATGCCTGTGTGTTCCTAAAGTAGTTATGCCAATTCAAGTTTTCTCCAAGAGAACATGAAAATTTCTGTTACTTCACATACTTGATAACTCTTGTGATTGTCAGATTGTATAAATTTTACTGTTTCTTGCATTTAAAATTTTGTCATGTTGGATTTCTTTGCATTTATAATTACTGATTATGAATGAGATTGACCATCTTTTCAAAGGTTTGTTTACATAATAAACTTTGTAAGTATGCAACATGTTAGTTATGTCTGCCGTGTTTTGTTTTTTTTACTCTTTTGAATTCTTCCACCCATTATCCAATTGCAGAGAATAAGAAGGTAAACTCCTTGAGAGTAACATCCCTTGTGTCAGAATCCCCAAGGTCAGTGACTGATGGAAGAAAGACCCTTGCTACTACTTATGAAATGAATAGAGAATCTCTCTCCTTCCCTTAGGGGAGTTTGGAGAATACTGTGTCTGAATTGGTTACTGGTTCTTTGCATCAAGGTGGGGGAGGTTGTTATTCTGTAGACAGGATAGAGGAATGGACCTCAGAAAAGGGCAGGTGGAGGTTAGATGTCTTCCCAGCCTTGAGTCACACAATGGCTCATTAGTGACTAGGTGGAAAAATCTCAAAGTCCGACTTCCTCTCTTCAAATGAAAGTATAACACAGACAAGTATAAATTATTTGTACGTGACTCCATACTTTGTTTTGCTTCCATGATTCCATATTGCATTACCTTCAATTGCCCTTCAAAGCACTAGGTTTTAGAAAACTGGAATGAATCTAATTTAAGATGGGTTTCAACTTCCATACCTCAGTCCTCTATTTGTAAAATGAGATTTTATAACATATTTGCAGATGTACCAAACGGAAATGCTCTGTTATGAAATGAATGGATATTAGGTGCTTCTGTTTATTTTACTATATGAAAGCTAATTAATGCTGAAGTCTGATATGAAATAGTTATTATTAGTAATGTTTATTTTTGCTGTTTGCAACATAACTTTCAAGAAAAATACACTGGACATTCCATGGTGACTGCCTAAAGGATATGATTATCATCTCTATGTTTTGTGGAAGAAATGGCATAGTTAGGAAAATTGAAGGGCAAAGTAAGAATACTTTCTGAATTTTTCTTCTCATTCTTTCACCTCTTTGACCAGGATGGAATTTTCTGCTTAGAATTTGGGAGCAACTTCTAGGTCATTTTAATAGTCTTGGCAACCTCATTGGTGGAGAGGCCCCTGTCATCAGTGGACAGAAGAGAAATCTTTGATCAATGATTCTTCAAATTTTTTTTGATCAATATAGTGGTTGTAATCTTTCATTGTTCCTACATGAATATTCACTGTCTTACATAAACCTTGAAATCATTGCACCTCTGGTATTAAAACAACACAGGAAAGAGGTGGTGCTCCTGGTGATACTGTACTGTCACACAGTGAGTGGGAATCGTTATTTCAGTAACTGAGAAAAAAAACTCTACTATGAGAAAAAACAGAATGTTCACATTGTCTGCAATGATTGATAACTCAATGATGAATTCTTCAGTTCCCCATTTTGCCTCAGAACCACAGTTTTTCCTGTGTCTTCACACTGGGTTTGAACTTTTATGATCACTGAAATCAGAGCTTTGGTCATAAAAATTAATGACTGAGATGAGTGAGAAGTCTGTGTCTGAGAATTGATACGTGGATGCTTCTGCCAAAGACAGCTTCTCTTCTGCTTTTTCTAATGAGAGTTTCTCTGGCGACCAGTGTCACGCCTCCTTCAGACCCTGTGGCTGCTTTGGTGCGGCCCACATTGACAGAGGGAGCTTAGTGCGTGCTCTTCCCTGCTGAGCTCTGAAGCGCCAGGCTTCACCCAGGCCTTGCCATACTTCAACTTCTCCCTGCAGCAAACTTGGGAATGGCTCAGCTTTCACCAAAACAGCTTATTTGATTTTCAGGTGCCCATTTGTTAGGCTCTTCATTCTGTCAAGTTTTAAAGCCTTTGATGGCTGTAAGAACTTAGGACCACATTAAAGAATTTAAAACACAAAGTGGAAATGTGGCCTGATATTCAAAGTTATTTCAGTAAGAGTGGATATGTTTTCAATTAATAGGAGTAGATGGGGAAACTACTATTTCTTTCCCAGTCCATGCAGGCTCAGATATAAGGCGATGGGAACAAAGTGCTTTTGATTTTATAAAAGCTAAAAACTTGCCTGCATTTCTCACTTTCAAGTTATGACAGTCATTCACAACTGTCAAATGTAAAGATGTTTTGGACACCATCCACCAATAATCTTTAACAAGTTCCAAGTGCTAGATATATAAGAGTGTATGAAAGCATTCTGAGCTTTGTTAAGGGGATGCTTCTGACCCGTCTTCAGTAGGATCTACTTTTTGAGTTATTTTTCCATCAACAGTGATAGAAATATCCTGAATTACCTGGCACTTGAAACACAAGATGTGTCCACAAATGCGTTCTCCTTTGCTCCCCTTTCTCTAGGAAAAGTTGCCAAATATTAAGATGATGAAACGAGAGGAAGAAAATAGTTGGTTTGTCTTGAATTGTATTCTTTTTTTAGTTATGAAAAGAAAGAATTCTGGAAACAAAAAGCAGAGCAGAAATAAAGGCCAGAAGAAGCACTAAAACAGGCCTATAGAATGCATTTATATTTTTCCGTAAGTATTTTTTTAAAACAAATAAATAGCATGAAAATAAGTTTCATTCTCCAATTGGAATGGCATGTAAATGGAAGAATGTAAAAATGGCCAGATGTGAGTAAAACTCTTTAGAGATCCCTAATTTAAGCATAAATATGTTTCAATGTTCTAGACTTCTGTTGGAAACTTGGAGCTCTTTCAGTCATAGATTTAATACTAGATTTCGCAGAATCAGTGTTAGACACACAGCCATCTAGAGTTCCCTGAGCAGCACTGATGTCTGGTTTTGTATTAATAGAGACATAGCTAAAATCTACTTGGAAAAATTGATTCTAAGGGGAAAATGTATTGAAGGATGCAGTTGGCATGCTGGGAGCATAGTCTGTGTGTTACCTGTAGTGGCCAAGAGATGGGGGTGTGTGTGGGGAGTGGGATGTCTTCTAGCCTTCTGCATGGAAGGGATTCGTTCCTATCAGAGAGACCTAAGACCTTAAGGGCAGAGCCTGAGTTAGAACTGAATTGAGTGAGGGATTTTTGAATGATTTGGATTAGTCAAATGCGAAAGCGTGGATGGGAGGGGAAGATGATGGTCATGAAGTCATTAGAGTCCTTTTAGGGTATAATTTTGCATAGAACCTTCCTTCTCACCCTTGATTTCCTGATCACTCTGTTTCACTTCTTTTCCCAATTCCAAGAGACTGGAGAGGACTTCTTCTCTTTTTACATCTACCAGTGGTTAAATTCTATAGTATCATGAATTCTGAGAATTTAATGTCATCATTTATTTATCTACTTATTTATTAAAGAAAAGGTGCAGGCAGGAATGAAGCTGAGTAGGTATGCAGGCGGGAAAAGAAAAGAATCATTTTATTTTTACTTAGTTGTTCATACTGATTGTTTTCCCCTGTTTCTGAGAGACTTCAAGTAACCTGGGGCTGAAAAGAAAAATGGAGAGGTAATTTCAGAGCCACTGAATTGGGTTGGATTGGCATCAGGAAGGAGGGTTGGGGTGTGGGAGAACTGGGGAGAGAGGAGGGGAAGGGGGAAGGGAGCGGGGAGGGAGAGGGAGAGAAGAGGGAGAAAAGAGAGAAAATGAATGATAAGGTCTGGACAGGTGACTGGTTAGATTATAAGACCTTTGTGAGCCATGTGAAAGACTTTGGATTGAAGCCCAAACACATTTGGAGTCACTGAAGGGGTTTAAAGAGGTGAACCATTTGAAAATCTTTGTGTTTTCCACTTTGTTGTCTATGTGGAGATGAGATTGAGGACCTGTTTCAAGAGTGATGTTGGTTTGGTCTATGGAAGTCAGTGAAGAGAATTTAGTTGAATTGGTGGTGGATTAGAGGAGGGGAGGAGATGTGTCAAGAAGGACTCGTAGATTTTTGCATGACCACCTGAGGGTCCTGTGTTAGTCAGGAGAGGTTAAGTCATGTTGTGATAACTAAAGCCTCTGAATCTTAGGCCAATACAAAAGTTGTCAGTCATGAAAAATTAGCTTCAGTCCAAGCGACCCTTCTTCAAACCCACCGATTGAGACTGGTCTTCTTTTCAACACAAGTTCCACCAAATTTGCTGGCAAAGGAAGAAAGAAATTGACGGTTCATACACTGGCTTGCCAGTGACTTTCATTCACATGTCCTTGGCCATAGTGTGACCGCTTATTAAGGGGCTGAAGTATAGTCATCTAGTTCCTGGAAGAAAAGGAGAAACAGAAAACCTGGTCTAAATGTCTACCAAAACCCTGCTTTTTTAATAGCATTTTTTAAAACGCTGAAGAGGAAACAGTTTCTGGAGGAAGGAGTTTTGTTTCAGGTATACAGAATTTGAGATGCTTGTGAAGTAGCTAAGCAACTGTATCAAGTAGGCTTTAGATATTTGAGGAAGGAGTAAAGAGAGGTAGAAGAAAAGAATGAAGAAATATTTGAGTTTGGGACATACATTTAAAGTATACTTATGGGGTTGTATGAGGTTGCCTAGAAATACTGTTTAGAGAAAAATTAGGACTTAAAAGGAGCTTGCATTAGTTAGGTTGGGCTAAGCTATAATGTGGGTCCATGTGAGGTTCTTCCATGTTACAGTCACACCACCTGGGCAGGAAATTGATCTTTTTAGTTCAATGTCACATTCCTAGCCACTGGAAGAATACTTGGCAGGAGATTGCATTTGATAAATTATATTACATATGTTATTTATGTGTGTGTGTATATGTGTATTTATATATGTATGTATGTATATATGTCATCTTTGTTGCGATAAAAAAATTAATCATTTTAATTGAGTATTGACCAATGTATAAATTCACATAACCTTTTTTTTTTAAGAGGAAATATGTAGATAGGAATGCAGGTAAGCAGGCAAGCAGGCAGGAAGAAGAAAAGGAAGAAACATTTATTTATTTTATCAAGTTGTTCATCATGGTTGTTCCCCCCAGCGCTGTCTTGAACCTGAGTCCTTGGGATGTATGTTTACTACCTCTGGTGACTTATTCACTAGGCCATCAGGGTATACCACAATACATAACCGTTAATTAGGATACAGGTCATTTCATCATTCCAAAATGTTCCCCCGTGTGCTATGCAGTCAGATTCCTCCCTCTGGCTCCTGGTAACTACTAATTATACTTTCTGTCAGTCAGAAAATATATATTGCCTTTTCTAGAATTTCATGTAAAAACAATCATGCAGTATGTGGTCTTTGTATCTAGCTTCTGTGATTTAACAAAGGGATTGGCAGACTTCTCTAAAGGTTCAGAGAGTACATATTTTAGGCTTGCAGGCTGCAGGGTCTTTTTTGGAAGTACTCAGCTCTGTAGTGGCATAGTTGTCCTCACAACGTAATGGAATGGGTACAGACCTGTTCTAATAAAGCTTTGTTTGCAAAAGTAGGCAAAGGCTGAAGTGTGCCAGCCCCACCTTAGCAGAGTGACTTTAGACATATTTATTGTGGTAGATAGTCACATGATTGTTTATTTCTGAATACTTTCTTTTGTATGGATAATTGTTTCATCGGTCGTTTTACCCATTCATCAGTAAACAGATGTTTGAGTAGTTTCTGGCTTTTGACTTTTATGAATAAAGCTGCCGCGAACATTTGCATGCAGGTCTTTCTGTCAAAATCTTTCATTTCTCTTAGGTACTTGTCAAAAAGTAGGATTGCTGGCTCATATGGAAAACATATATTTATTTAATATTATAAAAAATTGCTCACAGTTTCTTGAAGATTCCTCTTATTTATTAACCAGTAATATATGAGAATTCTGGCTGCTCTGTGTTCTTGCAATTGTAGCGAGTGTGTATTGAAATAAATATCAATATCTAAATTGTAGTCATTGTGAAGCAATGAAAATATTTTGTGAATATTGTCTCCCATCACTGTTTTTAAATGTGACTTTTTTTTTTTTTATTAAACCTTAAAATTATTTGTGACACTTTCTTCTGGAAAACAATGCACTTAGTCTGTGTAGATGACAGTGTTCAGAATTGCACTCACTGTTAAGAGCGTAGAGTATTACTCTGAACTCTTGGCAGTCACTTGCAACCACTTATGCCTTTACCTAGTGGGTTGAGCTGGGAATTGGGTTGAAATCCTTTTGAAATTTGAGGAGCCTGATATGATCCCACTTTTGAGTAGGCGACCAACCTACCTCTCCTTGGGCATGCCAAGGAGTACTCTCAGGCAGATGGTGGCTTGTCTCAATAAAAGTAATTTGTGTCTGTTGACCCCCCTCTCCACTTCCCAGAGTTTTATGCTTTCGTGTGTGGCTAAATTAATTTCTGCTTGAGAAATTTTTGAGTAGCTATTTGAAATGTCTGTCTCAGTTTGGTTTTGGGGTGTTTTTTTTAAGATTTCAATCAACTTTCACTTTATGCTGAGTAACTTCCCAGTGAACTCCCTTGTATCTGAGTGAATTGATTTGCTATTTAGTTCGTTGCCATAATAAGCTCATTAAATGCTGGGGCCTGCTACCAAAAAGTCGTTCTTTCCATTTTGAGTACTTGTTCTGAGATTGTACGCTGACAGAGCTGGATGTCAATTAAGATTATTCCTTGTTAGTGGAAATAAAATCATGTTATTTTCTAAAATAATTCCTCTGTTCTCTCTCTAGGGGTGTGGGAGAGTATATTGAGCTCACACAAAAGTTTATCCCTTCATTAAGTGAAAAGGTAAAAGATAGAGGTCATGAAGAGATCCCTGTTGTAACTCCCTGGAAGTTGTGATCCAAGTAGGGGGTGAGGTGTCTCTCAGCGGTAGTGTCAGGGTGCAGGTTCTACGGCAGTGTTAAAATGTAAGTCTAGGGGCGCCCTTGTGGGGCACTGGTTAGATCAATTGTCTCCAAAGGAGTGTAGGTCACATACACCTGGGTTCAAAACAACCAGTTTGAACAACTAAATAAAAAGATTGAAAAAAAAAAAAAATAGTGCTTCCTCCTCCTCTTTGTTTCTCCTGCCTACCTACTCACCTTCATTTCTATCTGCAATTTTCCTTAAAGAAAAAAGAAAGGCAAGTAAGTCTATAGTAAACCTGGAAAGTACAGCCACACGATTCCAGTCCCTAAGAGTCAGAAGCAGGTTCACTGAGTTGCTTTCAATATTATATAAAAATAAAGTGAGGAGCCGCGATGGAAGCTCACTTAAGACCATCTTTGTTCTGAGTTTTATTGGTCCTGAAAGCCTGGATGTGCTGCCTCATGGAGCGACTGTTGACTGGTCTTCACTCCTCCAGGCCCTGTTAACACTTTGAACATTAAGATTGGAAGAAGTTTGCTGTAATGGTCCCAAGCAGACTTCGGACTGGCTGGATTGCCAGTTAGTGGCTGGTTTCTTCAGTGACTACATTTCCTCATTTTCAGAATGGAGATGATGATCTGCACTTCTGCCCTAGGGCTGTCGGGGGTGGGGGGGGGCTTACAGGTGTTAAAATATGTGAACTCTTTAATAGGGTGCTTGGCATGTAGGAAGTTCTATATTGTTAGCTATCATCATCATCTTAGTACTATCTCAAGAAAGCGGTGTACTAGGTACTCTATTTTCCCATTTCGCAGTTGAGTAAACTGAGGCACAGAGAGCAATTTCCTCAAGTTCAACAGGCTAAGATTCCAATACGTGCAGTCTGAGTCCAGTCTGTGGTAAAAACTGGCATACTGTGCTGTCTACCAACTTAGAAGAAAGTGGTAATGAATTTTTGGTGTAATCTGCAGGGGAGTAAGTAGCTCTACAAGAAAGAGGTGAATAAGAGGAGTGTTCTTCTACTGATGACTTGCACTTCACCATTGCTTCATCCAGATGAGTCCACACATCCACTGACTTGCTAGTGGCCAACAACTTGCCTGGAAGCGCATCTTTTTCTTGAAGTGTAGTCCCAGCTCAGTATATTGCATGACTACTTATTCTGTACTGTAAGCCACAATCCTGGGTCACTTTGCTTCCAGCTTTCCCCTCTTCTCCATATCCAGTTCATTATTAATTCCCAGTGATTTTTCTTTTAT
Organism: Solenodon paradoxus; assembly: GCA_004363575.1. Taxonomy (NCBI): domain Eukaryota; kingdom Metazoa; phylum Chordata; class Mammalia; order Eulipotyphla; family Solenodontidae; genus Solenodon; species Solenodon paradoxus. The sequence continues at coordinate 17,369 of RJWH01000379.1, forward strand.
TTATTTTCAGAGAAAAGCAAGTTTTATTTCCTTTGCTAACGTTGATAAGCATTTGTGTATAGTCAGTATTGACTCTTTACCTTTATTTTCTAATCTAAATTTTCTCCAAAGAACATTGTATTATAGCATTAGATAGATTTAAGATGAATGTCTTTGTAAATCAATATCTGTAGATAATACTTTAAGTTTACACCAACAGTCCAGTTCTATCTTTTACCATGTAAATGACTCCTTTTACCCAATTTGCTTACTGTCTCTCTTTCCTCTTGGTAACCACTAATTTGGTCCTATAGACTAAAAGTCTATTTTTGTTTGATTTAGTTCATTTGTTTAGTTCTTCTATAGAGATGATGTGTTATGTATGCACAGTGGAATGCTACTCAGCTTTTAGAAAAGATGAAATGCTGTCATTTGCAACAATATGCATAGCTCAGTAGGGATTTTGCTTAGATAAGTCAGAAAGAGAAAGATAAATATCATACTATCTCATTCACATGTGGTATATAGAGATTTTTATTTTCAAAATAGTTTGTAAATTCCTGACCTTCATCTCTCAATTCACCACCTCAGACCAAGCCATAGCCCTCAGTAGCTTTCTTACCAGGAGAGGTATCTGATATCTCTGGGATGTCCTCGTCCCATTTTGTAGTCTCTTCTCCCTGTAGTTCTAGAGAAAGTGTGGATCTGGCCATCTTGCACCTGGTCTTAGAACATCACTCACTTTAATCTTCAAAGTTAGATCTGACTCTCCCACCTGCTCTCTTTGTTCTGCCCTCTTCCTTCTATAACACTTGGAGCAGCTGACTTTGATGTGAAAAACTGAAAAATGTCAGATTTTTAGATGTCAAGTGGAATCTGGTTTTCTCTGACCTTGTTTATTAAATTCAGGCCTCAGATAATTAGGTTCTAGGCTCTGACCTCATTATCACATCAGGACTCAAATGTTCCTCAAAGATTTATGGTACCTGACCTTATTTGTAGGCAAGGTAAATTATATCATAATAGGAAAATTATTAGATACATGACTACCTTTTCTATTTTTTTTACAACTTGACCTAGGTTATTTTTTTGCTTTTTGGCATTTGTGTGTGTGTGTGTGTGTGTGTGTGTGTGTGTGCGTGTGTGTGATATTGTTATTGTTTTGTTGCTTGAATAAATGACTACTTATCAAAACAGATATTAACAAGTTGAGTCCCCACTTTACTAAAACTGAGTGCTGATAAAGATAATTTTAAATCATTAGCAAACTTTATTTACCACAGTAAATGTTAAAAGGTACTCAATCAGCAAACTGTTAGAACTGAGTTGGATGTCCCTATAGCTAATTTCCTCTTATCAGTGTTTAATGCCACCACTTCTCAGGGAGAGCACACAGATTTGGGGGAAGTTCTGCCTAGGGCAAAGTGAAGGGGAAATGAGCATTAAAAAAACAATCCATTTAGAATGTGATCCTGGAGATGACAGTAAGCAGGTTAGCACCCCTAGGGTGGAATCATTAAAATGGTTTTCATAATTGAACTGCAGACCACATTTCCCCCAATTTATACCATGGCTTTATTTTTAAATAAATGCGGTCCAGAATTTCTGGATTAAAATGCATGTCTATGGAAGAGCAGTCCTTGTGTTTGTCATGATGATCCCTGACTCATGATGACTGTCATTTTGGTGATTGTATAGAAAACTCTTCAGAGCATGTGTGGCCTCGTCAGTATTTTATCTTAAGACGAATTGCAGCAAATGTGTGGGGGAACATAGATAAAACCCAGGAGGAAGAGATTACTATCATACAATCTAGGGAGTTTTGACAGAGTCTCCTAAATTGAGAGAGATTAGAGGGAGAGATCTACAAGATTTTCTTTTCGTCTTGCTGGGAGGTATGGCATTGTGTCTAATAATCAGTGGGATCAGCTATCTAAAACCCTGAAAATGGGGAGAATTCATGTTTTCTAAGGGACTCATTCCTGAGAAACATTCTGAAGTTCTTTTGTTTAGAGCCAGGATATAACACCTTAGGAGTGGAACTGAGTCATTGGCCAGCGTCTTAGTCTCCGGAGCCCCTCTAAAACCCCAGGAAAATCCGGCCTCAGGGAGCAGCTTGACCCTAGTCTGCCAAGGTCAGTTCATCAGACAGGTGGACCAGCCTCCCCGCATCCATGTGCTGGGTGCAGGCACGGCAGGGATGTCTCAGGGAAACTGGGAAGCTGTGCAGCACCAGTGGGGACTCCTTTGGCCCTTCCACTTTTCCTGGGAGAGAAAAGATCTAGAAAAGTTGAGTCCCAATCACCTCCTATATCGAGAAGTTTACTGAGAGATCTGGAATGGTGGTCATATAAAAAATGAATTTCTTCTGTCCCATCCAGTTATCCACTCTGGAAATTCTCTGTCATCTCCTGTCTTTTCAAGGCAGGCTGAAATGTCCAGAATCTTCCAATTTCCAATCTTCGTGCTTCAGTGATTCCCCATGTCATTCACCTAGAAATTTCTACCCATCTTTGAAAAAATATGTACCCAACCTGTCCATATCTATGACTACCCTGGAATTCAGGCTGAGTTGTTTTTTCCTCTTTCCTAACAGTTCTACTTTTGTCCAGTCCGATTATGACGTTAAAGGGAAAAAGAATTACCTTGAGCTGAGGCCTCCATGTGTTTAACTGAATGAATCAACAGAACAGGTTCATCCAGTGTTGTTCATTCCGGGCCCCCAAACCTGGTAAATTAATAATAATAACCACATTAATAATAATGCTATAGTAGGCCCCACCTGGATCACTTTATGACTTTAGTCCACAGCGATCCTATGAGAAAGGTTCTACTGTCGTTTAGATTTTACGTTAAGGGTGTTGTGGGTTAGCCACGTCATAAAAATTGTCCAAAGTCACAGAACCATGAACAAGGCAAAACTAGGATTAACACCCTGGCAGACATTGGACCTCCCACCTGCTTACAAGCCTGCAATCATTGGAAGATTGACCTTACTGGACCCAAGGTATCAGCAAAAGGCGGGGCGAGTGGGGGGCGCCATGGCACTGCTGCTGTTGCCACTCAGAATGACTCATTCTGTGCTGTTGTCAGGTGGAAGCCTCTGGAGACGCAGCCAGCTCTCCGCCCTCTGCAGAGGCTCTCGCTGCTGATCTGATGCAATCAAATTTCCTAGGTTGGCCTCTCTGCTCTGTTGCTGCTGGAGAGAGGGGGAGAAAGAAGTTGCCTTATTGTTTTTTTGATCAGCAGGTTTGGAAACTTTGAGTGTCTGGATCACAGGATGGTGGAAAGGCTCCAGCATTTCCTGTGGGTGCGAGTCTGGGTTCTGAGATAGGGAAATGGGTCTAAGCCTGGCCTTCTCCTCTGGGGAATGTCAGCATGCAGGGCCCAGTGACAGGGCTTGCTGGAAGGAGCTAGGGGGAGGGGAGAGGAGTCATTGGCTTACAGCAGCTGAAAAGGAATTTGAAAAGCAAATATCCAAAAACCAGAACAAGAGAGGAAGTGTGTGTATTCGTTTGTAAAATAATGAACTTTCCAGTTGAGATGCTGATTCCCCAAGTGCAAGATGGCTCAGCATGATGGGAAGAGAACCCACAGCTCAGCTGGGGGCTCATCTTGTTTTTGACAGAATTTCTCCAGGAGAAAAATGAATCTGGAATCAGCCCTGCTCTCACCTCTGAGCATCTCCATTTCTGTTTCTATCTAATGGGACACATGAATAACTGCTGCTTGAAGAAGTGCCTGAAGGAAGGTTTTCTTTGCAAGGGATTCTGCATTTTAATTATGCATTATTGGCTCAAGTGATCCTTCACTTTTTCTTTAATCTCTGAATTTGCTTTTTTTTTAAAAAAGATTTTATTAAAGGAATATTGCATTTTAACATTAACTAGGTTTGATGTGTACATGATAGCAAATTTACATTTGCATATAATATAGTAGGTTTATCACTGTTTCCTTTAAGGAGTGATTCATTCATTTCATTTGTTCACTTTTCTGCAAAGTATTGATTGAGCTGTTATTTGCCATGTCATCCTTTCAGGACCAGAAGGGTCAGAGATGAATAAAATACATGATCCCTATCCTTGGTGAACTCACATAAACCAAAAGCATAGGGTGTGGAAACGTGCTTACAGGTGCAATTGTAAGCAGTTCTGAAGACAGACATCCAAGCACTTAATTCTAGTTTGGGAGACTAGTTCAGGAGCTCTCTCAGAGGTGCTGGCTGGTGAGATTGGCTTTGACATCTGGATGGGAACTTTTTCTAAATAGCTTTATTATTTCCTTTATTTGCATTGCTCTATGCGTTTTAAGGTATTGAATTCGCTCCTCAGTCTGTGTGAATTTCACACCACACCCACAAAGAGTCCTAAGGTCCTTTACCACCACACCTGGTTCCCTCCTTCCTTCTCTCTCCCTCCCTCCCCCTGGTCATCACATTTTTCCCTTCTGTGAATTTTGTTAGGGTTTGTCCCTTCCTTGTTTTGTTTCTTTATATTCCACATATGAATGAAACCATCTCATACTTCTTTTTTTCCTTCTGTCCTATTTAACTTAGCATGATTCCCTTCAGTTCCATCCAGGTTGTTGTAAAGGGCATGATTTTATGTTTTTAACAGCTACATAGGATTCCACTGAATATATTGAGGCCGATTCAATGGGAGAAGAAAAGATTTTGGAGGGAGAGAGAACTTTATGAACAATAAAGGCAGGAGGAGGCAGGAGGATTTGGCATCCCCAAGAAATGGCTGATGGTTTGATGAGGAAAGAGGAAGCCAACACTTCCTGGGTGCTCTCTCTGTACTCAGGCACCAGAGAGTGATCCTGACCTGTCCGGTTGGGTTGTCATCTTAAGCAGTGCTACCAGCAGCTGCTGTTAAAGCACTTTGATGATCTTAAGGAAATTGACCACGTCTGATACAGTAATTGTGTGTGGGGAGTGGGTAGTGGAAGGCAGGGATGTGGTCCATGGGGAGGGTGTACTGGTGATGTCCGGAAGCAGGACTAGAGCCAAGCTGTGGGAGGTTATGTGCAGTAAGTTCCATCCAAGATGAAAAGCAGGAGGCATGATACTCAGATTCTAACGATCATAAATGCAATATTTTCTTGCATTTTACTATTTGTTTTCTTCTAGTTTGCACATTGGAAACTGTAGTTGACTGAATTTTTACTATTCAGTGTGAACTGGAAAGAGTTATTCAAAAGAATTAAGCTACCTACTTTCCTGGAGACTATCCCATAGACGTAGGTGATGATATTTCAATATGGGACTAACGGAAAGTGTTTTCTTTGCTACTTTTCATCACATTTCTGGCTAAGGCTATTTAGCAACTCTTGTTCCCTGACCAACTAAGGAGATAATGGGCTCACAGCATCATTTCCCAGAGGATGTCCTATGAGAAACCAGTGTACAAGATGTTCCACAGGGGCTGGGTTGGTGGGAGGGAGATTTTTCTAGACAGATACATTTAGGAAATATTGTGTATTACGTATGTAGATTTCAGAGTATGCATATATTAAATGCTTGAGAAGTCTTGCAATTAAGACTTCTCAAAGTATGATATAGTGATTCAAAACATGGGCTATGGAATCAGACAGATGTGAATTGAGTTTTGGCCGGACTCCCTATATGGATGTGAGACTTTAGGAAAGTTACTTAATATCTTTACTTCTCAGGTTCTTTGTCTGTAAAATGGCTAGTAATGGTAGCTATTTATAAGATTGTTATGAAAGGCATATAGTGTATGAACTAGTTAGTTATTAGTTATTACTTCAATGTTTTATAAACTTTGATTCGTTTTGAATTTCATTAATACCTCAACAAATAATGTTATATGGGAAATGCTGAACTCAAACTAACTCCTGAAATGCATGCTTGACTTCTCTTGGTTGTCCAGGAGAGGAAAGGCAATTCCTAGGCATTGTGGGGTCCCTCAGAAATGTGGATGTGCAGATATATGAGTTCCAGAATTGGGGCACAAAATATTATCACTTGGCTACAATTATGTTTTAGGTGCCAGTCATCTCTTAATGGAATGGCTTATCTCTTAAGGAATACTCAGGATGCTAACCAGATTTGGTAGGGTTCATATGTTAATTAGGAGTTTTTTATTGCAAGTGATGAAAGTCTAACTCAAACTCATCTAATGGGGAATTTGTGAATTTGTATATCTAAGAAGCATATTAAGATCATTCAGAGAATGGAAGGAAATGTGTTAGGAACCAGAAACTCAGTATAGTTGAAACTCCTGTAGTCCTTTCCTGTCATTAGCCCTCCTCTCCTCTTTGATTCTCTTTGTCTCATTCCTTCCTAGTGCAGATAGCCCTTCCCCACATCAAGGGAACATGGCTGCCCACTGCTTCAACTTAATAACCCTCTGCAGAGACAGCTCTTTACTTCCAGATCTCATAGATCAATCCCCAGAAATGAATTTGCTTAGATCATGTGTCTGTCCCATGAACTACACATGGTTGCCTGAGAGAGGCATGATGTCATTGGCCAGGCCTGACCACCCAGCCACTTTGGGCTAAGTAACCAGCAGGACAGAGCCTGTTTCCTGAGAGGAGAGATGGAAAATCTCAGCAGGCAGATCAAAAATAAAGCTACAAGGATTTCTTACAGCTGTGCGAGAAGAAGTGCTAGTAAAAAGTTACAAAGATTTCTTCAAAAACTAACACTCTCTTCAGGTTTTTATGTTGAATTCCCTTTTCAACATTTCTATTCTGATTTGCTTCAATTGATTCTTAGTCTACCTCTCATCTCACCTTTTTGCAGTAATGTATTTTATTTAGGCTATTAATGTCTACTTTGTAAATTTGCTCTATATAATGCTTTTTTTTTTAAAGAGCAAGATTAGACTCAGTCATCTAGTGCCCTATTTCTGACCTGGGGGTGATTTTGTCTTCTAGAGGACATTTGACGATGTCTGGAGAAACGTTTGTTGTCACCTGTGGGGAGGTCCATTGGCATCTTGTGGGCAGAGGTCAGGGATGCTGCCAAACATCCTGCGGTCCCCCAAGGACCCCACAGCAAAGAATGAGCTGGGCCAAGTGTTAGTTGTGCTGTGGTTAAGAAACTCTGCTTTGGTGGTTTCCTGAGAACAGAAATTCTAATGGCCAAATTTATTACTCTAGATGTTATGGATGAAAAGGAAATAATTTATTATTATTTTTAAATTGTTTTAAATTTTACTTTTGTTAAAGACAGGAAGGAAGGAGGAGTTGGATAGCATTTCTATTTATTAATTTTTGGTTTTTCCATCCCTAGCTCCAAGTCTGGGTGCTTGGGCTTTGCATGGTCCTCACGGCAGCTTCTCAGCCACCTGAGGCACAGGGATGCACCCCAACTTTTTATTTTTAAAGAGCTTTTGTTTTTGCTTTATGGGGGGTGTTACCAATGTGTGAAAGTATCATTTTGCCTGCATTCTCATCAATCAATAAGCATTTCTGTCTTACCAGTCTGGTAGACCATAAAGGTGTGTTTGTTGTTATGCATGTTAATTTGCCTTTTTCTTATTACTACTAAGGGTGACCTTTATTCAGCATGCATTTCTTCTTTGTGTGTTGCTTTGTCTGTTTTTTTTCTTTTCGTTTCTTTTAAGAAAATCCACTTTGAGCTTTAGAGAGAACTGAAAACAAGTAGGCAAAGAGAGGAGCAAGGATCACTGATTTACTTCTTATTTAGTTGTTCATCTTGGTTATTTCCCCTGGCCTTGGATCTTGAACCTGGGTCCTTGCGACGTGTGTGGACTGTGGCTAGCAGTCCGATCTGCTAAGTTACGAGTGCACACCACTTCGTTTTCTTTAGGTTGCACAAACTTCTTTTTTTTTCTTATAAGTTTATAAGATTATCACTAAGGATATTTATGCCAGGTTCTTTTACAATTGTTGTTGCAAATATTTCTTCAGATTGTTATTTGTCTTTAGTTTTTATGGTACTTTTTTGGATGTAGTCTGTTTTAAGCTTCTTTGTAGCAAATCATCAGTCTCTTATACTTTTTGTCTAGTTTGTTAGAGGTATTATAACAAAGTATTACTACCTAGGAGACTTAGGCAACAGAATTTACTGTCTCCACAGTTCTGAGACTAGAGGTATGAGGTCAAGGTCTGGGTGAATTGGTACCTTTTGAGGATTTTCTCCTTGGCTTACAGGTAGGCTGACGTTATTTCCTTGAGACAAAAACAGGGCAGTGTTATGCGCTGGGGACTAAAGGGAGGATAGGAGGCAGAGCATTCTGAGCAAGGGCAGAGTAGCAGGCCAGTAAGAAGTACTATGCAATGCAGACTAGTGATCAATAGCATTGTAATGACCTGAGGTCCCTTGGGACTTCATACAAACGGCCAGGACCCGTGCAAGGAATTTTGGCACCTTAGGCAAAAACCAAATTGGGTGCTTCCATGAGCCCTGCTCTAAATATCCTGTCTAAAACATATACTGCTTTAACTGCCCAGTGCCAGAAATGCCCAATAACCTCTACAGTGCCAGAGATGACCCTCATAGTACTTACCTGTGCCTCAACCACCCTGCGGTGTTCTGCTCCCTTTGAAGAATCAGCCACATGGGCTGCGTGGTGCGGGGAGGATCCTCTTCCCCCATGGCTCCTGTTTCCTCACAGTGGGTGGGAACAGCAGTGGTGGCCTCAGGCCACCGCAGTCAGTGTTGGCAAGAGTCATCTTTAACATGGGGCAAAAAGGGCAACTGATTTGGGGCCCCTCAATCTACTGGGCCTGAGGCACTCAGCTGCCCCTTTTGCCCTGCATTAACGACAGTTCTGGTTTATTAAATGTGGGACAAATTGACATTTAAAACAATGGGGTGGTTTGGAAATATGCAAAAACGGTACTGTCTCATTTAAAATGGTACATACGATCAGCCCACTTATAAGTGACTTTGTTTCCTCTGTGTCCTCACCTGGTCATGTCTCTGTACTTGTCTGTGTCCAGATTTACTCTAATAAGGACTCTAGTCAGAGTGGGTTGAGGTTCAACCCAGGCGTTTTGTTTAACTTTATTACCTCCTTAAAGGTCTGGTCTCAAAATGCAGTCACATTCTTAGGCAGTAGGGGGCAGGGTTTCAATTTATGATTTGGGGGGGTATGCAATTCAGCCTTTAACAGGTCATGCTAGAGGGGTCTCTACACCTTGAGAGTATGTGACTATTTGGGGGAAGTTATTCAGACTCTCACATTTGGTGTCTGCTTCACTTATACAGAGCCCTTTATCACTTGGGACTGGGGTCAACAAGCTTGTGTTTCTGTGCCCAGCCCAGTGCCTCATCTCAGCTCCTGTATGGCCCTTTCTGCCAACTGTCCCACAGCCTCCACCGTGACAATTCAAGACACTGTTAAAACAAAAACCTTTATTTGCATGTTTGCTTCATACTGCAAGGCAAAGGAAATAACATATTTTTCCGCCAGGCAAGTAAATGGTCTGAGTTATCACTAAGATTACCAGATGAGGCTTTTGTCAACAGCATATAAATAAAATGGAATATTGAGCATGTCCACATTTGATTCAATTCTCTCTTTTCCTCACTTGCCTTAGAATGCTTATATTTTGAGCAGTGTTGCCCATTCCTGAAATCATAAAGTGTTCTCTTTGGTCCTCTGAAGTTCTCAGAATGCCCATCAGTTCCCCATTGTGGACAGAATCCTCATGACCTTCCACCATATATTGATCTGTCCCATCTTCTGCTTTAACCCTGCCCCATGGTCTTTCCTGGCAGTTATTGCTCATCTGCGTGACTCAAAAAGAAGCATATCTGTCCTTCCCTGACCACATGTTTGAGAAAGGAAACAAAGACAGGGATTAGAAAGCCCAAATGATCACAGCATCCCAGATCATGTTGGCCTAGAGAGTAAGGGAGTTGAGATGTTCTTCATCCATTTGGAATAAGAAGGCTGTAGCATTGAGAAGAGAAGAACCAAGCTTTTATCCACATCTGCTTCCAGTGGTGACCTGAGGTGCAAGGTGTCATGCAAAACAGTATCTGCAAAGGTGAAAACTGAAGAACACAAGAAAGATTGAGTAGTTGAAGAAGATCAGAAAATGCCTCCTCAAAATATGCCACTTTGCATTAAGGATATTTTGAGATGAAGGCAATTGAAAAATAGCACAGAAGGAAATATCTGCTTTTCTTTCTACTTAAAAGCAGGGCAGAAATTTCCCATTTGTTAAGGAAATTTACATTTATAATGGATGTTTCCATTGAAAAGGTGTCTCTCCACTGTAACAAGAAAAGAACTATCTCTCAGAGACAATCTTATCACCTCCAAGGACTTGAGACTACAAAATGAATTCTTTACAATCTTTCTAAAAATCATACATTTCCTAGTCAGTCACCTTCCTACAGCTTATACCCCAGAAGCCCTAAATATTTTTTCTTTGTTTAGCCTCTTCTTCACACTTTATCACTCTTTGTTAAAATGGTATACAAGCTCTAAATTCTACCCTTTTTTCTGAGTTACTCATCGAGTTCTTCTGCAAGGTTGCCCATTGCAAAGATAAGTAAATTGTTCTCTACTTTCTGTTGACTTTTCTTTTGTTAGTTTGATTTGCAGCTCCCTGGGACATCAAATAAGAGTCTTGAAGATTTGAGGCCCTTTCCCTCTCTACTTAATATGTCTATTTCTTTTTCTCTCAGGGACTACTCAACATTTAAAATATTGAACTAGTAGCCCCTCTCATTATTATCCCCATAATCATTATAAACCTATTATTTGTCATCAGGAGATGATAATGGCCAGTGGGGCAGAGGATAACTCTCCTGGGGAGGAAGGGAGGGACAGTGGAGTTGAAACAAATTGCTTTTCCAGCTATTCAGTGTTTCTCTCCCATTGATCTGCACTTTGGCCTCCCCTGAGCCGTCCGTCATGCTCTTTCAGTGCAACTGGGGGCAACACAGTTCACCAGGGCATGTGTGTTAGTTTTCCCATTACACAGCCCTTATGAGAATGTCCTTATAAATCTGATAAGTAATTTTTCTCAGTAGAACTTGCTCAGTAGGACTTAACAGAGAAATTAGAAATAGAATAATAAGGGTTTAAGCTATTTCAGGGACCTAAAGTTAAAAGTATATGGGAAGTTCAGGGGGTAAAAATGGATCAGGTATTTGGAAACTTACTGAAACTCATGACCTACCTATGCCGCCTAGAGAAACACGTAGAGATTAATGAATCTTTCCATTTTGTAAAAAGTGATGTAACATCGATTAACAACATTATGTAAGTTTCAGGAGTTCAGGTTCACTCTTCATCAAGTATATGATAACATACGACACTCACCACCAAATTTTTAATAGTCCTTCATCACTGTCCATTGGACACCCATAGAGTTGTAACACATCTTTAAGACAGACAGACTGACAGACAGACACATGCACACACACACACAGACTTTGTAGAACTTTGGAAGTAGAATGGTATGTAGAGATAGATTTCTAGATAAGAATTGTAAGCGATGTCTCTTGGTTGTCTTGGAAACATGATCCGAAGCTCATAAGGAGACATTCAGTGGAATGATAAAGAAAATTACAACTTGCTCAGAGGTTATGGAGTCACATCTAATTGACATGCAGACTTTAGTAACTAAGTCCCAAGTAAGAAGCAACTGTGCCATCTCATTTAGCTCATATAACTGTAAACAAGCCACTTGACATGCATATTATGGTTATAGACTCTTGATATTAAAGTTAGAGTAAAATCAATCAGGCTGGCAGAAAGGATCAGGGAAAAGTTTTCCATTCATTCCCTAACCACCTCTAGGGACTTGATGGTCACCTTATAAGGAAGGATGTCTAGCTACATAGACTTTGCTTGTTTTTCCCCTTTAGTGATTCTTAAATTTTAGTTTGCATAAGAATGATCACATCAGACTATCTACACAAATTCACATAGCCTATATTTAGGGCAATTTAAAGTATTTACTTGCTGATTTTGACACTAGACTTGGTTAGACTGCACTCACTTTAATTGAGCTATTGGTTACTGAGAGGGTGTATTGGTCAACAGCCACGTGTGTGAAATGCCTGTCATGCCCTGGGGATTTCACTGTGAGCAGGACCTCTACCCTGCCTTTAGGATGCTCTGGGTGTAGTAGGGAAGAGCTGACAAGAAGAGTCAGTGCCCTGAGCTCTAGCTGGAGGAGGTAAAAGTACCTCAGGAGACTGAATTTGTTGTCTGAAGATTTTCAAATGTATTTCCATCTTGGTTATTTTTGACCAGACATTGAACCTATGTGTTGATGTTTCTTGAGGAATCTGATGAGAACCAGTAGTCTTGTGTCAAGATGTAAGATGGGTTGCCCTGCCCACTAGTAGTCAGCCCAGACAACTTGCTACCTCACAACTTAACCAGAGAGCATCTTGCTTGTCCTAGAACACTGACATTATCAGGAGACATTCCGATTGTCAAGGCTGAGAGGGGTTACTGACCTTTATCGGGTAGAGGATGTTGCTAACCCTCCTACAGAGCACAGGACACTCCCCAACCCCGCCCCAGTCACATACATGCACAACAAAGGCCTATGGACCCAAATGCTAATATGCCAACCGTGAGAAAGCCTGAACCAGAAACTTCCTGCCCTAAATTTCTTCCAGAATGGCAGTGACTATACATGGAAACCTTGAAAACTGTTCCCTTATGAAAATATAAATTTAAGAGATTAAAATACAGATGTCTGAGGATAAAAATGTGGAGTAGTTATCACTGCCCAGGTTCCACCTTCAGAGAGTCTGGCTGCACCTTGTACCTGCTTTTGTCAAAATGCGGAAAACTGATGCGATGCAGTTGAACTTGGTGAAGGGAATTCTCAGGGGAAGCCCTGGCTCTCAATGGCCGCTTTGTGCAGACTCCTGTCTTACGCTCCACAGAGATGCAGGGACAGCCACGTTATCATGTTCTCACCTGTTCAACAGGTTTTGTCTGAACAGTCTTTAAGAAATAAATACCAGTTAGAGGGGAAGAAAAGCACACTTGGCCTTTGATTCCTGGGAGGTTAAATGATTTCTTTCGGTGTAATTCTAGACCATTTTGTGTAGAGGTGGGAGGTGGGTATTCAAAAATGCATTTTAATTTTCACTGTCTATTCTCTTGACCCCACCAAGATTGTGTGTTTTTTGTTTTGAAGAGTGTTACCTGATATCCCCACAGAGTTTTTCACATTAGCATCTGTTTTCTGAATTCTAGTCTAGGGGGTATAATTGAAACTGGATTCTGAATTCAGTGATTAGTATAGATGTAATATATTGTCCGTAGAATTCTTAAGTGACTAAAAAGTGTATAGACCATGAAGAAGCCCTGGATACAGATTATCTGCTTGTATTTTTGCACATGAGACACCATCATTATTTAGCAAGTGTCTGCTGTTGAATATTGAATTATTTTCCAGTTTCGGAAATTTATAAACGAAACAGTAATTGGCATGGTTATGGTTAAGTTAGTCATTTTTTTCTAGAGGAAACAGCTTAAAAAATTAAAATGAAAAAATACAAAGTGTTAGCGTTCTTGGTAGAGTTGGTTAAAGGCCATCTGGAAAGTAATCCTCTGAATGGATACATTCGGGAAAGATGTGCATGGGCATGAACTCCCTTCTTTAGAAGTCAGAGATCAAGAGGCATGGTAGCTGTGTCTAGGAGGTCAAGAGAACGGTGAAGGAAGCTAGCAAGCTATGACACAATTGTTCTTGGAACTCATTCTCTTATTTCTTGTCACCATACTTGACGTTAGCCACTGGCCTGCCTCAGGGCTGTGTACTTCTTGTTCTTGGGGGACGTAACTTCTCCATATGGCTCACCCCTTACCTCTCCTAGTTTCTGACTCAAATTTCTGTCTTAGTGAAGCTTTCTCTAATTCTCTATTAAAAATGGATTCCTGCCCCTCCCACACAGGTACACTTACAGGTTCTCCTTTCCCTCTTCATTCCCTTAATGCCATCGCACACCTCTGTTGGAAACTGTATCTCCAACAATGGAGAACAGGCCTGGGACAGAGTAGGGTTCCAGAACTCTTTGTTGAGCAAATGACCAAGCCACAGTTTTGTAGATTTGCTCTTGCTGCTGAGCACTGATTAGCTATGGCACAGGCATGCCTCACTCATCACTCTTGGCCAGAGGAGGAGCAGTTTTCTTTTGGTTCATTTCCTTTACTTGTCAGCTTTGGTGAAGTTAGCTGTTTACATAACTGCCAGCATTTTTAAGGCTTCTATGATTAACTCTCCTATCTCTGTTTTCTCAGTAGTGTTCAAGTGTCGCTAGGTAATGTCCAGGATAGTCACAGATGAAGCCTAGTCTGGTCTGATAAAGATCAGGTGCATGTGTTTGGTTAGAATGCTCACCCAGAGACCAATTTCTAAAGAACCAAGACACATAGAAAAGGAACAAAAGATTAGGACACAGTTTACAGAAAAATGAACATGTGACTTTTTTTTTCCCAACCTTACTCAAAATAAGAGATATACAAGTTAAAAGTCCATTGAGATACATTTACTTTTCAGTGCTTCAGATTTGCAAAGTGTGTACGTAAAATGGCATACGTTTGGTATAGATCATTTTGTGTAGAGGTAGAAGGAGGGTGAGTATATGTACAAAATGGCAGCTCCTCCATTGTTTGGGAGAGTGTCAAAGGGTACAGCTATTTGAAGTGATATTTAGATTTAGAAATGCCTATCAAAATTGAAAATGCATGTATTCTTTGATCCAGCAATTTTGCTTCTGGGAATCTGTAAGAAATCATGCAGTGACCAATAGCAGAGCCTACATCATCAGATAGGACACTTCCATAAAAAAGAGCCATTATGCAACTGTAAAAGGAACAATGGAATGAGTTTTGTACTGATACAGAGAGATTTAGAAGATACACAAAATAAGAAAAACAGAGCCTAGCTTGCTGTCTTTTGCGTAAAGAAAGGGGATAATGTAGTATATTGTTATACTTGCCTAATGCATGAAGAATTTCTGGAAAGCCATATAAAAAACTCATAATAGTAGCTAGTCGGAGGGATGGAGGGTAAAAGTGGATATTGGGTGAGTGTGAGACTACGGGAGGGAGGAGTTTCTACACAGCATATTTTCACATACATACATTTACACATGTGAAAACACAATCAAGTTTGAATCACCTGAATGTTTTGCCTGTTGAAAAACTGAAGTAAAAAAAGTCATCCTAAAACAGACTAATTTGGGAGAGGCACTTGAGGGTAACCTTCCTCTGTGTCACCAGTGTGACTCCTTCCGAGGAGAATTCAAGGTCTGTTCTGAATGAATGCTTTACAATCCACAGCCGTCCATTTTCTTCCCTGGGAAGGCGCATTGTGTAAACTGGCCTTGGGGAAGGAGTGTGTGCGCGCGTGTGTGAACCTTGGGACATTCCTCCTTCCTCCTGATATCCTGGTTGCTATAGTGCACTGCTCTATTTGTGACTCACAGAGAGCACTTTAAAGAAATGCTGCTTCCTGACTGTGACTTCCTGGGCAATCGGTCCTTCCGGAGACAGTTGCGCGCCAGGGGTTAGCATGCATTTCTGGACAGAGTGAGCCCAGCTTCTTCAGAGCCTAGACAGCGTCCTGAGAAGCCCCGTGGTAAGGGACCCCTTGCTTTGCACTGGAGAGCTGAGAGAGCTGTTCCTTCCTGCCTGGCAGTCCCCTGACACTAGGGTGTTGGCGCTGCCCCGCGTGTGTCTTCTCCCCTCAGGAGCCTGCTGCTGTGCAGTTGGCGCCCTATGTCTTCTGTACCCAGAGCCGTTTCTTGTACCTTAAACCACCAGTGAAAACAGGAAGTGATGAAGCAAAATCCGTCCTACATCTACATCTGTACTGAGCGACTTTTTTTCTTTTTGTCGTTTCTCATTAGGTATAGACACGTGTGGCCGTCTACACTGTAGGATCCCAGTTCCCCTGGCCTTGGCCAGTCTTGGGGTGTACAATGCCGCCCCCCGCGGACATCGTCAAGGTGGCCATAGAGTGGCCGGGTGCCTACCCTAAGCTCATGGAAATTGATCAGGTTAGTAACGTTGGCAGCAGTGTGGGGGTTATTTTCAGTTTCCTTTCTGGTCTGGAATTTTCAGACTTTGGATAACTCTTTCTACACCCCCCTCCCCCCTTCCTGGCTGTGTTGAAAAATCTGCACAATAATAGTTGCAGTGTAGTTTGATTTCTGTACCCCATACAGCATCCCTGGATGGGGTTTTCATACTTGTCCAAAATCTACTTGGATGGTGTCAATACAGGGTTTGTCTTAGCAGCAGGAAGGGAGGCAGGAGGGACAAGGGGACTGGGCTCCAGGCAGTGGACACAGTGGAGCTGTCCCAGCCCTCCCTTGCAAGGACTTGTGAATATGTGCAGATTATTTTGCCATCAGCAATACAAAACTTAATTTTTTGAATCACTTTTCTCTTCGCTTTTTTGCAGAAGGAGCCAACAGTACATTGGTGCTTTGTTACATTATTGGCTTTAGAATGAAATTAGCGTAGAAGGGTACAGTCTTGCATCCCAGTCAATTGAATTTTGATTATTTGTATAAAATGCACTGTCTATCCAGTATGTTGTCTGGCGTGTAGTAAATACTCAGTAAATATTTACTGAATAAAAAATAACAAGGAGATTTTTAAGTGATTTGTATCTATAGGGACAGCCTTTATCAACCTCTCAATTGCTATTTAATTACAGGTTGTCTTAGAAAGGTTGCGTTTGTCCTTCTAGACACATAATCTAGGAGGAAAATGAGTTTTAACCTGATATATTTTTAAACATTTCATAAAGCATATAATATAAGATTCCAATGGCTTTCTACATTCTAGAAATTAGGGTACCATGGCAACCCCACTTTTTATTTATGTTCTTGAAACTATTTTATGATTATGATCTATGTTTCTTCTTTCTTGGTCCAATTTTCTTTTTTCTGACTGAAGACCACCACAGTAGTCATGTGGCATTGTGTGGATCCAAGAGAATCATTGAAATACATTGTAAAGGTCAAGTCAGAATTAGTGAATTTTGTAAAGGGGGTAAAATTTTCAGGTTGTTGTCAAAAAAAGTGACTAGCACATCATGATAATTTTAACTGCTCTCTGAGGTCGTTTGTCTGATTTTAGAAGCAACTCATGCAGGTAGAAACCAGCCCAGTGGTTTTATATATATATATATTTGTGTCAGATCACAGATGTTTTTTTCACATGCTGTTTGAGAGCGGATATGAGTTGAATGTTACTTTAAAATATGTCTGGGATAGGTGTGCCCTGTTGGCTTAGTGAGTCTGCATCTGCAGACTCTGGCTGACGCAGGCCACGTACATCTCAAGGACTCAGGTTCACATCCTGGGGCTGGGCAAACAACCGAGATGAACAACTTAATAAAATAAGTGAAATACTTATTACTCCTCTCTTTCTGTCTGCTTCAGCTCATTCCTGCCTGCATCTTTCCTTAAAAAAAAAAAAAATATATATATATATATATATATATTTGTACGTGTGTGTGTGTGTGTGTGTGTGTGTGTATTGCAGAGTAAATGTCAACATTCAGTGTTTGATTTGGCCATAACCTAAGAGACCGAAGGCTTTGATGAGGTTCACATGACCGTCCTGGGTGGCACTGTCCATAGTCCTATCCCTTTCTATCCTTCAGCTTTTCTGGTTCTGAACATGTTGCTGAGGACCCCGTGCTTTGGCAACAGCTGGCTGCACATTAGAAATCAGTCTAGACCCTCCCCCAAGCCTCCACCCAGAATCTGCACTTCAGTGGCATCCCAAGCAAATTCTCATAAGTAAAGTGCTGACCTGGATACCTGGTGCCCAAGCCTGAGTCCTCATCAGAACCCCTTGGGGCAACTGTTCAGATCGATGCACTCAGTGGCCCCATCCCAAGAGATTCTAAGTCAGTGGCTTAGGTTATGATACTGCCTTGGCCATTGTGTTTAGGAACTGCTGCTTTAAGATAGTAGCTCCTGGTATGCTCTCCTAGGGGCCTATTCCTGCCTTTGGAAATGGCCTTTGCTGTGTGTTTTAATAAAAAAAAAAAAAAAAAAAAAATAGGGGGAGGGAGGGGTCAACAATACAGGTTTACAAAAAAATTACAAAGATTATATAGAGAGATTTTATATGCCCTTCACTCAGTTTCCCTTAATGTTAAAGTCATTGTTACCTGTAGTTAGTACCTTTGCCAAACTAAGAAATTAACAATGGTTCCTTAGTATCACCTAAGTGACAAACTTTATTTGGATTCTATTAGTTTTTCTACAAACATACTTTTTATGTTCCAGGATCCAATCCAGAAAGACCAACCACATTGTAATATAATTGTCAAGTTTCTGGGGTCTTCTCCAGGCTGTGACAGTTTCTTAGTCTTTCCTTATTTTTCATGGCTAGATTGTTTTGAAAAGTTACTTTGTTTTGATACACTTTCAAACAGAGAAATGAGAGAAATAGCAAGGACAGTACAAAAAACTCCTGTCTAGCTTTATCCAGGTTTACTAATTATTCATATTTTGCTCCAATGTTTCTTCCTGTGATCTTTTATATCCTTTTTCTGAAACATTAAAGGGTGCTTTAGAGGCATCAACCTCCTTTATTCCTATATAGTCTTTATACTCTAAATAAAAAAACAAAACAAATCATTCTGTAATATAATCACAATCTCTATAAAAAAGAACTGGAAATTGAGCATTAAGCACTCTCATCAAATCCAAAGTTCAGAATCCACAAAGAAATGTCATCAGTTATCCCTGTACAATTCTTTATAGGTATTTCCCCCACAGTCTGATGTCCCTCCAAGATCATGTATTAGGTTTATTCCCATGGCTCTCTGGTTTCCATTAATCTGCAGCGTTTCCTCCATGTTTATCTTTTTGACTTTGACAATTTCATAGAGTGTAGGATAGCTATTTTGTGCTGTGTCCTTCAGTTTGGGTGTTTCTTTGATGTTTCCTCTTCATTAGATTCAGGTTTTGCATTTTGGGGCAGAAATGGCAGAGAGAGGATGTTGCTTCTTCCCTAGAGTCATCCTATCAAGGGGAGACGCATATGATGTTGTCTTGTCTCATTCTGGGTGGTGATTCTCATTTTTGAAATGCAAATATGGAGGCTCAGAGAACTTTGGGGGGTTGCTATCCATGACAGACACAATCCCAGCCCTCCTTTGCCCTGAATACTGAACATTTAAACAGTTATTTAAATTTCAGGCCTTCCACTTATACCATATGGAGACCAGTGCAGTGAATCAGAGATCTAGCCCTCTCTTGCCCTGTTGCTGCTGATGTTGGAGCCAGGCTCATGGTGGCGTTGGTTTCAGGTGGTGTTTTCTGATGGAGCTAGACTTGGCAGGAGACTGAGAAATGTATCTGCACATGCTGTGACGACATGAGGGATGGTTATTACTTGGCTTTTCTCCTAATCTTCTACCTTGCTTGGTAGGGGTCTCATAACCTGTTTTTCTGTGTTGCCTTTGTTTAGAAAGCTCTTTACGCTTTTAACCTGGATAGCTGCATGTTCATTAAATGCCTTTTTCCGGAAGTTGCTACTCTGTGTTCTCTGGAAATCTGGACCTACCTCATGTGGTCATTGTCTGTCAACCCAAACCAATGTGAGTGTGCCCCAGATCATCCAGGGAGCTTGTAAAAATACCTGTTCTCAGCCCAGCTCCAGAGATTTTGATTCTCTTGACCAGAGGCCGGGCCCTTCTTCAGTCTGTGATGAGAACTCTGTGGGTGCCAGGCAGGGAGTCCTTGCCCAATTGGAAACAGTCATGGATCTATGAGTTGCTTCATCTTTGAGTGTTGTTTCTCTAGTGCTGGCTGAACAGTCCTTCCTTAATAATTAGATATTTAATTAATAAAAACTCTGAAAGGGGCCTTCCGAAGTGGGTCAGTCAGTTCTGCTTAACCCTCCTCTCACGGTGTCTTTTGGGGTCAAGTGTATGTTTGCTTGTAACGGAAGGTTTGCGGCCTTTCTAAAATTTGAGGAGACAATTCTGTGTTTCTGTTCAGCAGGAAAAGGCCCTAGGAGCTTTGTACAAATGGAGCTTGGTGTATCTCATAAAGCTCTTGAAAGAGTTGTCAGCTAGCTGGCTCAGGGTTTCTGCTCCCTCCTTCACTGCCTGTTGTTGCATTTCAACCTCAGAAGCCACTCGAGGCTGCGGTGGTGCATGTCTGGATATATGGAGGCTAAAAAGCTCCCCTTCAGTATTCTTGTTAACTTACTATTTACCGAACAGCATGTTTCTCAGTTAAGAGCTTAGAACCTTGGATGCTTTGACAGGAGACATCTGCTGAGAGACCATGAGGGCTTATAGACACAATACCAGCTCTACAGACATTTAAAGCTGGTTGTGAGCCCTGGAGCCCTTCTTTCTGTGAGAATCCCCAGGAACTGCTTTGAGCCTCTGTCTCCTCATCTTATAAAGTAGCAAATAATAATTTTCTACTGTAAAGGGTCTTGTGAAAATTAAGGAAATACATGAGAAGAATGTAGAGATAGCCTGGTTTAGAATAATTACTCCATCAAGGCCACCATTATGGCGGTAATGTAAGCAAGTTCTCATTAGATTGGAAGTGAGACTCTCTGGTGTTCCTTTTGACCTGCCCTTCCAAGTGAACTATTTACCCTCTTCTTTCTCTCTTTCTGTGCTTAACTTTTTACATGTTAGGAAGGAAAATGTAAGCAGGTGGGCTCACCTAATAATAATGGAACATGCTTAACTCAACTTGCAGCGAACTCCTGCTGCGGCATACTCACTGGCTCCCTGGCCCTCTGTATTTTCTTCCATCTCTTGTTTATGCATGATCATTCCAGGCAGCAACTCTTCTGCTCCCTGCACATGTTCTTCAAGCCTCCAGTTTCTTGTGCCCCTTCCCTGGCTCCACACACCTTTCTTTGCAAGGACTACACCTAGGCAAGAAAGCTATCACTCCTATCTGTGCCTCGAAAACTTCCTGACACATATATTTACATACTTCTATGAACTACTCAATGCCTTTGTCTCCAGCCATCCTGTTCTTTCCCATTGCCACAGAAGAGGGGAGAGGTTATCCAGCATTTTCCCAGGGCACTCTGTCCCATTCCTGATTTTTTTTTTTTTTTTTTTTTTTTTTTAGCTGCACTTGTGTTTGAACCCGACTCACATATGAGGCTTTATTCTCTCAATATCCTCTTCATGTGCTTTTCTTGACCTAGTAAGACTCATGTTAGAGTGTAATTTGTCTTCTATCTTTCCATTTCAAGCTGACTTCAATGTTGTCAGTATATGATACTTATATTGCTTCAGTGTCTATTTATCTAAGGATAAATAGCAATTTTCTTTTCTCTAGAACTGCCCTCTGATGACACCAGTTCCTTCTGGTTTGCCAAACCAAATTATCCTCACTCTGCCTCGGTTGACCTTGCCTTCTTGGTTGGACTTGGTAAAGCTACTCATTCATATCTTCTTGAAGCTCCTACTCCCTCCCTTTATTAAGCATCAGTGCTGAGATTCTCCCTCCTTTTCTGATTATTCTTCATTAATGTCCTCCATGGTTGTATGCCTTTATCCTTTCTAAATCTGTCCTGATCTCGGTGCTTAGTTCTCTGGTTTGTGAGTTCACAGTTAACACCCTCTGTCTCAGATTGCCTATTTGCTCATGGTTTTAAGTAGTAGTAGCTGGAGCTACTGCTGGTACTGTCCACCACTTCCCCTCTCTGTTTGATGGCTATACTATTTCCTGTCGAAACCTTTAGTTGCCTACAGAATGCAATCAAATGAATGGTGACATTGCCCAGGAGTGACCCTGAAGAAGGGAGGTGTGACAGGTATAACTAAATTCTGAAAGTCATTTGATGCAGAAGGATCATGAGCTATATTATTTATGGTCTCAAGGCACAAACAGATTGAGGAAAAGAGCATGGCCCCTCATGGCAGGTGAAATCTTCTCTATATAGCTCCACCACGTGTGCATTAGACTTGAGTTGGCTGTTCTGCAGCAAGTTTGGCCCAGAAAGGGTGATGGGAAGAGGTGCATGTTCCAGCCCAGTCTGCAGACTGTTCTCAGATGGTGCAGAGGAGAAGGGTGTGTGCCTTGTGATTCCAGGCTCTCCGTGCTCTCTCCTGCCACAGCCTCTGGTATGGACCTGCTTGGGAAGGATGTGGAGGAAAGTATACCGCAGTTAAAAAGAAAAGTCACAGGTGATTCTTGAGCTTTCTAGTGACCCTAAGACTGAGTCATTTCCTTAACATCCTTCCACGATTTTCCAGTGTGTTACCCCAGTTCAATATATCTGTGGGTCCCTGTGGCTCTCAAGGACCCTCTTGTCTTCTGGAAGCTGGGCCTGCACATTTACACACTCTGTTCACCTCTTGCTGATGCTTCTTGAATTCTCTCCAGCTCTCCTCACCTCTGAATTCTGACTTCACTCTCAAGCACTGTAGAGAGGCCCTGTGGACTCAAACATATTTTCATCATCTTATAATGCCATTGTTTCTCTGTCTTTCTAATTATAACATTTCTTTGCCTGTAGCTTTGATTTACAGTTAATACAATCTGTACCTAATGTGATTTACATTTCTTTTCCCCCATGCCCATGTCTGTTATAGTAGAAGCTCCTGGTGTTGGCCTGTGTTTAACTTACATTTCTATCCTGTGGTCCATCACATTGATCAGTTTCTGTGTGTCTCCTTTAGGTTTAGGTGATGAGCAGTGAAGATAAGAATGAAACATTGGTATTCCCCACTCTTCAAACAGAAAAATAATAGCACTCCTTCCCCATTCATAGTTGGAGATTTTTTTTCCCCCTAAAAAACAAAGATTTTTAGGTTTTCATTTAGGTAAACATGTACACAGTGATTGTCTCGAATTTTTCCTCTACAATCCTATTTCTGTAGTATATTTAAGACCTAATTAAATATGCATGCATTTGACTTTCCCGAGGTTTTTTTAAAGCTCATCAACTGCATAAAGCATATTTCAGTTTTTTTCTTAAATGCCCCTCTGTACATCTGCTCATTCTGTACATAATACTGATGGTAGTCGTGGTAATAGCACCTGTGATCTAGTCAGCACAACCTGTGTGTGAGGCAGGGTGCTAAGTGCTTTGCACGGTTTTTCATTCCCTTATGACATCTCTGCAAGGCAGGCTTTACATGGCCCAGTTCATAGCTATTTGGGGTTTCATTGATTGCCCAGGATTACAGAGCCCGGAAGGTACTGATTTAAATCCAGCACTGTATATCACTAAAACCCAGGCATTTTCTGCAAATCGTAAATCTGTTCAGTATTCTTTTTAATTTCGTTTCAGCGTTTTTGAGGTCTGATTAATATTTACAGCGATGAGATATTTTAGGTGTGCATTGTGATGGTCGATACATTGTGAAAGAATTTCTAGTTATTAACACATTCATCGTCTCATACATTTGTTATTTTGTTAGAATGTTAGCACATTTCAAATATATCAATACCTTTTAATCAGCCTCTCCCATCCCTCCCCTCTCCTACCATCCCATCTCCTCGAAGACAACTTTTCTGCTCTGTGTTTCTGTTTCTGTTGACTTTTTATTCCACATAGGGGTGATATATGCAGTGCTTGTCTTTGGTGTATTTCCCTTGTTCTGTTCTTCTGTTTGAGTCTCCTCATTATTTCTTATGTCCTTACTTGACCCTTCCTCGTGTTCACCTGAGCCAGTTTGGAAGACGCACACATCTTTGCTATCCACTTGTGATGTGACTTTAGTGACATATTGTCTTATGAAAGCGGAGAGTGAATTTCCTTAAAATTTGGGGAGAAAATGGCAAGTGGCCTGGGTCATTGAAGAAGGATCCCATCTGAAGAGAGATGGAGCCTTGAGAGACTAATTTCTTTGTGGCCAAACCTGGGAGGGCCAGTCTGTCTGGGTGACTGTCCTAGAGTTTAGCTAAACTGATATGGATTCCAAATCAGACTCTGTCACTTAAGAGCTGTGTGACTGGGGAGAAGCCTGCTGTTTTGGAGGGAAGAATTGACAATATTCATCTATCCTTTCTGCAGTGGGGATTCAGTGAGATAATCACACAATAGTTTGCTTAACAATGGTAACCATTAGGAGCCACTTAAGACTTTTTTCAGGATGGTATGTAGAATAGAACAAATTTCTTATGTTTTAGAGAAGAGTGGAGCCAATAGTACATTTCCCTTAAGTGCATTAAAGCCAGCTCTTTAGCTAGAAACCCGTAATTTCCAAGACATTTGGATACTGACAGCCTGGTGAGCTGAAATGACAGTTGAACTCCCAATTAAGAGTTTTGAATTCAGAGCTTCAGAATCACAGAGAATACACAATAATATGAATTGACTTAATGCAGCTGAACTGTCTATTTAGAAATGGTTAAGATTGTCAGTTTTATGTTGTGTATTTTACCGCACATACACAGACACACTCATGCACACACATACACACAAACACACACACAAAACAACAACAAAAACCAACATTTTGTAGAATCAAGATAGTGAGACTGAATTTCTGGAAAGCGAGGTCTCAATCTTGCACTGCAGAAATAAGTCATGTAGTTTCCTTGGACTGTTCCATCAGGATTTCGGTTGATATTTTGGACAGAATCGTTCTTAGTGGTAGGACTGTCTTGTGCATTGTGGGACTGTGGTAGTATCCTGGCGATGCCAGTCACATCCCCTCCTCCAGTTGTAATCCAGAATTGTCTCCAGATGTTGCCAAATGTCCCCCGGATAATGGACAGATATTCTTTTGTTCAGAACAGATCGAACCTGTGGCTTCCAGCTGGTTCTGCATCAGAATCACGTATGAAACATAGTGAACGTACAAAGAGGAGATTTGTGGGGGTGATTTGATGTGTGATCCCTGTTTTTATTAAGCTCCCTAATGACGCTGGTGCTCTTGGACCCAGATTTGAAAATCATTGTCATGAAGGTCTCTACATTTTTTTCTCTTAGCTAGTAATACTTCTCACATTGATTGTCAATGAGTCCTTTAAAGACTGAATCTCTGGTGTGCCCTGGTGGAATAGCAGTTAGGTCAGTCATATCCAAAGGAGCAAGCCACATACCCCTGGGTTTGAGTCTCAGGTCTGGGAGGGAAAACAACCAGTGTGAACAACTAAATCAAATAAATAAAATGCAATGTGTCTTCCTCCTCTCTTTATGCCTGCCTGCCTTCTCGCTTTTATTCCTGCCAGCACCTTTCCTTAAAAAAAAAAAAAAAGGGACCGTCTCAATTCTTCCACCAGTAAAATGGTCCTATTAATTCCGTGCCTCTGCTTACTTTAGATAGAGTACTAACATAGCACTTCAAAAGCTCTTTTTGTTCTACATAAGAAAGGAGTGATGAAGTCTTTGTGATGTCGAACTGTGGCTTTTTTGTGCTGTCCTGAGGAGGTAGAATGATACTGGGGCAGGAATGTCATCACTCATCTGGATAGATTTGGTATTGAAACAGCTGTTTCTTAAACTTCCTTTAAAATGACAAGGTGCTTCCTTTTCTGCTTTCAGCTCACTCACTCTCTGTGTGATAGTCTATATAACCTGATACAACCTTCAAGTTCACCATGCTTTAGAAGAGAAAGACAGCAAACATAATCCTCCCTTCAACCAAGAGCTTATTTTAATTAAGCAAGAATGAACTCTAGCACTGTTTTTCCTTCTGAAAGATGAACTGCAGATTTTACTTTGTTTTCTAGGTAGGTAGGGGTGGAATTCTCTTCTGCTTTTCTTCTTCAGCTTGTCACTAAGAATGGATTGGACAATTCAGGGCAGGGCAGAACATCTCATCAGCTTTATTTTTATAACATTTGGTGGCTAAGACATCACACATTTTGAGAACCGTGTATGCATGTCACACTTCGTATTTCATTCTCCTCTTAGGTCAGCTGGCGATTTGTAGCTATGTAGATAAGCATGTAGATTTCAGTATTTCAAAGGACTCTGTGTTCCCAGAAAATGGTAGCTTGTTCTAGAGAAAGGCAATTCATATTTTATCTCTAGAGGTATGTAGGTCTGTGGTGTCCTCAGAACTCTAAGGAAATTAGAGTAGACTCAGAGAAATAAAATATTTGCTTTTCTAGTTTTTTTTCTAGACTTCCGTCAAATGTATTAGTGAGTCCTCTAGCTCAGTGGTGTCACCATTGTACCTGATAACCTTCCCCCATCTTCCCCCATCTTCTGGTTCCTTAAATAGCAAGTCTTATAATCTGCCTTCACAACGGTTCTTGCTGTCTATGTCTTCTCCATCCTCACTGCCAGCATCTGGCTTGCCTTCTCTACGTGACTCCAGTAGCATTACAGCTGCCTCCGTGCCAGCATTCTTATTTCCCTTCCAATCCATCATTCTGCTGAGCATTCATGGGTAACTCTCAGTATACTCTGAATAAAATCAAGACTTCCCTGTTGTGTTTATTAGGAGCCTGCTCTCCCAAACCTTGCCTACCTCACAGCCTTGCTTAGAATCACTGTGCCTTTCCTGCAACCCCCCTCTCAGGGTTCTCATTATAACTGACTTATTTTCCCTTGTGAATACACATTTCTTCCCACCTCAGGGCCTTTACACATGCAATTTCTCTTAACTGGAAATGACTCTCCTCGTTTCTCTGCCTCTCTAACTCTTATTCTTTCTTCCATCCAGAAGAAATATTAGTCGTTTAGGGATCTTTTATGACTCTTCCCAGGAGAAGGAGTCCCCTGTTAGGTACTTGTAATGTCCTGCGTGGCCCCACATACTCATTGTATGGTGTCTTGTTTGGGCCGTGTGCTCCCAGTCCCTAGTACAGAGCATCCCACATAGTGAACTCATCACAAATGTTGAGGAAAGGAAATGGATGATGTTTATGATGTTCCGTCAAAATCATCCATGATCAGAAGACAACCAAATGACTTCAATACAATCTGTGTCAATTTTCAAAATGATTATAGATGGATCTTTACTCTGACACCAGTTTGTGGTGGCTTGTTTATATCTATTAGCCTCATCACCAAAAGATGTTCATAATTTCTAGCTGTCACTTTTTTCCTGACCTTCTAAGCCATATAAACAGTTTGTCTATTTTCCTTGCCCCCACAGATGTCCCTTGCACCTCAAACTCAGCATATTAAAAATAATTCTCATTTTTCCTTCCACCCCAAACTTGCGTCATTTTGCTTCTTTTCATGTTTTCCTTTTTGTGGTGATAGGTGTGAACATGCAGCTACTTTGCTGAAGCTGAAACTATATGTCTTTCTATTCAGTTACCTCAGAAAATTCACTCACAATTGGTCCCTCTAT
Source organism: Solenodon paradoxus (assembly GCA_004363575.1). Classification (NCBI taxonomy): domain Eukaryota; kingdom Metazoa; phylum Chordata; class Mammalia; order Eulipotyphla; family Solenodontidae; genus Solenodon; species Solenodon paradoxus. The sequence goes on from RJWH01000379.1 coordinate 44,561, forward strand.
ATCACCCATGCTGTTGCTATGCTAGTTGACCCTATTCTCTCTTGTCATTATAGAAGAACATAGAAGCAAGGGAGAATGTACTGTGTCAATATTTTCAAAAGAAAAAATTTAGGAGAATAACATTCACATAAACAGAAGAGTATGAAAACAAAGTTAAGTGGATGTAATTCAGTGGCTCTAACAAATGGATCTGAGATAAAAATAGAAATCTTAGACATGAGAAATATATGTATAATAAGTAAAATGTAACAAAAGAAAAACTATAATATGGGAACAAAAGGAATAAAACACAAAGGCAAAGTAACTCTAAAGTGGATTTGGCTAAAGAGAGGATCTGTTAATTGGAGGAGGAAGTGAAGAATTCATCCAAAACACAAGCTAAGAGATAAAGGAATGAAAAATATGAATATGAATTGTGTTGAGACAATACATAAGACATTCCGACCTACACGTAATTGGTAATTTTACTAATAAAGAACAGAATAAATGGAGGAAAATCAATATTTGAGGAGAGCTAGGTAATATCTTACTTCTGTGAAACTGAAGAGAAAGTCCACAATGGGAGAGAACAGTCCCTCTAGCTGTGCCTGGTTACATGGAAGAAGCCAGGAGCAGTCTTATGGATTTAATATTCTGTCTACGAGTCCTAAGAAAAGGGAACATATCTGAAAACAGGTGTGTAAACATCATATGATTTATACTTTCAGAAAGTCATAGTCTGAAAATTGTTTTGTGAGAGGTAGCGTGAAATGAGAGATTAAACAGCTCCTGTAGTAGCTCAGGCCTAGGACAGTGACACAGGAGACAGAAAGAAGTGAGACATAAATGCCTCACCAAGGCATATGAGAAGATTGCATTGATGATTTTATATGTGGGGTCTAAAGGAGAGTGAAAATTAAGGATGTTTCCAAGGTGAGCACCTGGGTGAATGGTGACAATATCTGCTAAGACAGAAAGCACTAAAATGGCATCATTTGAATCCAGACCTGTATAGATTCAGAATCCTTGTTCTTTTATTCTAGCCCAAATCTAGAGTCCTGGCCACCATGGGCAGTAGACACAAGTGCCCAGGGCTGACCAAATGATTTAGATGGACACACAGTCCTCATGACAACCTTCAATTGGGTATGGGAAAATAAGGTACATTATGGTTAGATCTTCTTTAAGATTCCCCTTGAGTTTTGATAGACTGAACAATACATTCACCTGTTTTTGTTTGTTTGTTTTTGTTTGTTGTCAAGTGTTGGCTTTAAGTCTTAGCCTTTTATTTTTTCTTTTAGTGAGCCTTTCTAGCTACTCTCTCTCATTCATGCTTATGACATTGTCAGCGCCTTCATTTGCAACCTGAGCATTCATTTAGCAATGTTTTCACATTTACTGCACTTTCAACCCAAAATACCCTAAGTGAGCTAAATAGCATCATTTGATTCTTAATTGCTTTTTTGTAACCACAGGCAGAATAAAGCAGATAGTTGAGAGCATCACCTCTGAGATTATCTTGGCAGGACAGAACAACAAAAGTGGTGAAGAACAGGGAAGACCTAATATTCACTGTAAGCTTACATTATGGCAAACTTAAAGATGATGGAAAAAATTTTAAATTGGAGAAGAGACTTTTGAGGTAAGAGCTAAGTTTGCAGTAATCGAAGAGTATACGCTTAGGATAAATGATTAGAGAGAGGGAATACAGAAGCCATGGCTGGGCAGTTAAATTTGCACCTGAACAGTGAGAAGGGAGCTACAGCAGAATGAGTGTTTTACTGGGTACCAAAAATGTCAGTGTTAATTTTGATTTCATCATAATCTTTGAGGTTAATGCATGAGGCATGATTATCTAGTATTTTGACTTAGTGTTAGTACATTGTTCTTTAAATAATATTTATCAAGATCTCACTTAGGAACCAAGCTATTTGGAATTTCAGCACTCTTCTCCTCTGGGCACCTGGGCTGTTGTTCATGGTGGCCAGGACTCTAGATTTGGGCTAGGGTTAAAGAACAAGGATTCTGGAATTATACAGGTCTGGATTCAAAATCTGACTTTGGTTCATAAGTTATTAGATTTTGAGCAAGTTCCTTAATATCTCCAGATCCTTTTACAGTTTTGTTAAATGTATGATAGACTTAGTCATATCATCTTATAGGGGACAAATAATAAGCACTCACTGCATAGTAACTATTACTATTCATTGATAGTAACTATTCAGTAACTATTGCTGTTCATTATTTTCAGAAGGGCTTATCAAAGGATGGTGACAGTCTGGGGTGGTGGTATATACAAAGTGTGTGAGATTATGGTCATTGCTTGAACATTCTAGACCCTTTAGAAGAGGCTGTTTGTTTTTGTTTGTTTGTTTGTTTGTTTTTATTCAAGGCTGTCATTCAGCCTCAACTGCCCATCATCACATTAATGGGACATATCTTGAGACTTGGAAGACTTGTTCCTCCAGTACCTGGGTGACAGAGGTCTCAGCACATCCATTACCTTTTATGAAAGAAGGGTGCATTGACTTTGGTTTATCCGCTCACAAACAAATATAGCAACTACGGAGTGAAAAGAGACAAGAAGCAAAAGGGAGAAACATAACAAATTAAAAGGATGAATTCATTTCTTAATACTCCCTTTGCCATTGCCTTTTCTCAGTATTCTTTTGACTGCTGTCTTACTGTCTCAGTTTCTTTGCAGTTGATAAACCATTGTAAGCCTGAGCTTAAATTGAACTGACCCCCACTTTGCCCTCAGGGCTTATTTGACTTTTTCATGTCTACTTCCTGGCCTGATAATAACCCACCCATCAGAGTTGGCAGTCATTTCTGTTTGTCCTACTGACCTGGTCTGACTTTTCATTTTTAAATCATCCACATGACTATTGTTAAATTTCCACATATGAACTTAGCCCAGGTAAGTAGATTACTTCACATGGGTGAGAGCAGGCAGCCCATAAGATTTGAATTGAGTCACAGTGTCTATCACTCATTTCTGCAGAAGAAATCACTTGATTGTCAGGGTATGGTGGAGTCAAAGTCATGCCAGCCTATCTAGAGTCACCTGGGTACTTCTTAAAAATGACTGATATTAAAGAAGATTGAGAGGAATATAGGAAATAGGAAATTGGTATGTATTATTGCCCTAGATTCTGAAATTTGGAAAATTTTTTTTGTTCTTTCTAGCCATAGAGTATTGATATTGGGTCCATATAAGATAGGTAAGGACTAAGAAGGACAGTCATAGAAAATGATTGAGGCAAATAGTGTTTGATTTTTACATCGTTCATTGCTTTATTTCTGTAATTTCCTAAAATTGCAGTTTCCCCTTCACTTGAAGGGAAATAAGTTTTTACTGAGAAGTATTTAGAATATCTAAAAGAGAAAGGTATTTCTGGATCTCTGATTAATCTGCTAATACATGAGAGTGCTAGTTATTTATATCTTTTCTCTTCTTTAAAGGGCAGTGATTTTTGACACAAATATTTTATTTCATCTTGAGAAAATGTAATATATAATTAGTTTCATGAAGCTTGAGACAAGTCATTTTTAGTAAACCCTTTTTGAAGCAAATCATTTATCGGGAAAAAGGTGGCCCAGCCTGTCATCTTTCAAGTTTTAGAATTAATGGGATACGCGTTTTTATTACTTTGGAATTGTAGTTGTGAGCCAATTTGTCACGTCTGACAAAATCGTGTGTCACTGATTCACACAGGAACTGTTGCCAGAATACTTGCTTTCCAAGGACCCATTGAATTTCCAGGGACCCACTGAATTTCAGGAAAGTGTAGTTTTGTCATCATCTTCCAGATTATTTAGGCCACTAGGAAGCAGAGTATGCTCACACACCTCTCGGAACATATCAGGCTTCTCCGTACTAGGAGTACATAGCATAGAAGCATGTAGAATAGTCATAGGTTCATTGGAGGAAGAACAAAGCTGTTCTAAAGTGACTGGTGTCATTGACACAGAGTTAGGAAGCACCACTGGGCACTACATGTGTTGTCATCCATTAAAGTTTCTCTAAGTCATATTGTAGGTAAGGTGCAGTCAATATGCATATCCTTTCTCAGTGGTAGCCTGACATTTGGAAGCTGAGTTTCCTTTCTACTGGCCAACATTACTCATAACTGCGGTATAGAATGTGTTCAATGAATTTCTGTCTATGAAAGCAAAGTAAAATCCCAAGTGCTGTGCTGTGCCACCTCAAAGTGTCAGAATAAAGCCTCTGTCACAGTCTTTTAAAGTACTGGAAAAAGGCTTTTTAATAGCCTGGGACCAAAAGCCTTATGTCTTTGTGGAAAATAATTTTGCAATTAAAGGGCTGTAAGATGATGGCAAAATGGAAGGGTGATTGGGGACTGCTTCTGTTTTCCTCTTGCTGTGTTTAATCTTTAGTGGCTCGCCTGTGCTTTAGTGACATTTGGAATGACAGCAGAAGAAAAGGAGAGAAGCTAGAAGTCTGAAAAGGAAGATGTATTCTTTATCAAACAATATTCCTTCCAGGGACCTAGCATCCACTCGCCTGGGAGGTAACAGAGGTGTCTCAGAGGCCATCTCTGCCTCCAAAGCAAGTATAATATAGTTGGCAAAATAAATAAATTGAATAAAACACAAATGAGATGTATGCCAAAGGCTTCCCTGGGGACTGAAGTCACTCAAAGCAGGAGATATTGGTTATTCTTTCATTCATCCATGTATTCAATTTCTTTAACTTAAAAAAAAAATCTGCAAGGTTTCCGAATAAGATATAAAAAAATGAAAGAAGCTATTTGTATGTCACATGTCCAATGTCTTACTATGTACCAGGTGCCATATCAAGGAGCTTACATACCTAATCTCAATGAATTTTCACAGTTCTGTGATGTGAGGCAGTACTGTCTTTTCAGAAGAAACAACAGAAGCACTGAGAAGAGGTTAGAAAAGCAGGGACTTCAGAAGTCAAGGTTCAGTCCCAAGAATTTTTCTAAAGTCATTCAAGAGCTCATAGACGAGGGAGGATATAGAAAAGCAAGTAGTTGGTAAGAATTCAGCTTTCTAAATGCTTTTCATGGGCCCATTCACTTAATATCATCTGAGAAGTTGTGTGCGCACGTGTGTGTGTGTGTGCATGTGCATAAGTGTGTGCAAGTGTGGGTGTGTGTGTGCACAAGTGTGTGTGTGAGTGTGCGTGCATGTGTGTGATTAAAAATATTAGAAAGGAAGAAGCTTTCAGTGAAGCTTTCTTTTCTGGGTGACGCCGATTTTAGGGCAGTCATGGGCATTAGAAATGGGTGTCACAGGCAGGAACCACAGGCCACAATCCCTAGTTGCTAACAGATATGTGGTCATATTGGTTGGAGGTGTGGCCACCCTCAGTGAGCCAGTGTTGTGGCAGAAACGTGGGCAGCAACAGACTTGAGAGCTCTGAAGTGAGGTGAGCATTTGGGCTGGATAAAGTTCCCAAGCCAGATGGCTTGGCCAGTGGGCTGGAACAGGTGGTTGAGCAGTCCAGGGCCACCAGCTCTCATCAGAGACAGGAGGCCCTGATGAGAGAGAACAGCTGGGCAGCCTCCAGGCAAGGAGCCTCAGGCAGGCTGGGCTGGATGCCTCTAAATCAACAACGCAGGACTCCCAAGGATGCGGCTTCATGGGGTTTGCTCTGGCCTTAAAGTAACTACATGCCCTGAGTGGTAGAGTGATAATTTTCAAGAGATACAAGGGAGGCAAGAGGAAGATCTGCTTTAGTAAGGATAAAGATGAAGTGCTTAGCTTGAAGGGGTGGCAGGACATCTGCACAAGGGGTTACTGGAAATGCAGGACCAGGGCTTAGAAGAAGAATCAGAGTAGGAGGCCTGGGCTCAGGAATTTATGATACTGACATTTTATTAAAGACAAGCAAGAGAGGTTACAGAAAGGAAAGCAAAGAAACAAGGTCTGCTTAAAGAAATAGAGAGAAAAGAGAGGATTTCCAGAGATGGAGATTTAAATGAACTACTAAAGAATTTGACCATTTTCAGGAATCTATCTCATTTTGTGAAAAGTAGATAACATCTTTCTATAGAAAATTCATTTTTCTGGACTTATTATCTTTGGTAATTTAAGCTAAATAAAGGACTTTTTCTCTCCCCAACAGGGGGAATATTGTTTGATGAAGAATACAGCTTCCTTTTCAGATGTCTAGCTTCTTTCCTTTTCTTTTGCTGTCTTTCCAAATGTCACTACAGCTCTATTCTGTAGCTAAAAGTGAGTGTTCCGTATTTTGTCCTTAGATAATTCTATAAGTTGAAATACAATAAGTAGCATTGTGACTATATGAACACTATGTACTGAAGATCCAAATAATATGACTGGATCTAGAGAGAAGAAAAAAAATGAAATTCACTGTCATGATGCCTTTGATACTCTAAGAAGGCTTTTTTCTATGTAGCAGAGTCCAGTGGAGATTAATAGTTTCCTTTATTTCTTCTGGACCAATTCTAGATGCTCATTTTGTTGTCTCTTGTGTCATCTTATTTTACAATTTCATTGTAGATTTTCTACTTCACTTCCTTAAAATCTGTTTTCATCTAGGGTATATGATTGGTAACTGAAGACAGACTAAAAAATGGCCTCCCAAAATCCATCTAAACTCTACCCACTGGAACCTGTGAAAGGTACCTTTATATGGCAAAATAAGGGTCTCTGCAGATGTAATTAGGGATTTTAAGATGGACAGATTATCCTGGATTATCTGAATGGACCCTAAATGTAATTATCGTGTCCTTATAAAATACAGGCAGCTGGGGATTTCTCACAAAGACATAGAGGAAGGAAGTATGAAAATGGAATAGGCAGAGATTTGGAGATGCTGACCTTAAAAACTGGAGTGATGTAGTCACACACCAAGCACTGGCAGCTTCCATCAGAAGCTGAAAGAGGCAAGAAAGGACTTTTTCCTACAGAGAGAGGGTAGCCATGTGGTTGATTCCACTCCAGAAATACTGATGTCAGCTTTTTGTCCTACAGAAGTTGGTAAAGGACACATTTCTGTTGTTTATATCACCACCTTTGTGGTAATATAAATTAGTTACAGCAGTCATGGGAAACTAATGTAGTAACATTGTAATCCCTTCATACCTGAAAGTGATTGTTTGGGAGCCACCCTTTTGTTGGCATGATGACTCCGTATAAAATTCTGTTGCCTAGACTATGAACAGTTTTTCCTCAGACTGTGGAGGCTCTTCTGTCATGGGATTCTAGTAACTGGTATTGCTGATGAGAGGATATCTCATGTCAGTCTGAATCTTGATACTCCTTAAGATACCAGTTTTTTCTTGATCTGTATGCTTTCACACTCTTGTTTTTATCCTTTGAGTTATGTCATTCCATCAGAATGTATCCAGTTATTGGTCTTTCATTCATAAATCTTTCTTGATACTCTGTAGACTGTTTCAATTTGAAGACTCCTGCTTTCTTTAATTTAGGAAATATTTCTTCTATTTGTTTTCTTGAACTGATAACCATCTAAGTTATGTTCAGCAACATAATTCCAATGTATAAAATATAGAAACTCTGAGGATTAAAAAACTCTAGTTAAGTTCTGTATTTGATGCTACCATATCTTTTCTAGAAACTGAAAAACTTTCCAGAAAGTTTCTTTCCCTGTATAACCTCTTCTGTATGGTTCATTTATTTTGCTGTATCTTAATCTGAAAAGAACAAATAGCAGTTCCATTTCAGGTGTTTCCTAAGGCACTGTAGAATGCCTGAGGTAACTTAGACAATGTGTTCAATCAATAAATGCCTATATTTCTGCACATTTGTATTTCTGAAACAATAACCATAACACATATACCTAATGCAACCCCAGAGATGTAATAACTTCAGATTTGAACACAGAGTATTTATGAAAATCTGTGCAAATACCAGGCTCTCAACTTTGTGAGGTCTATGCCAAGTACTTAGCTCTCTGTCAGGCTCGTAAGTGTACAGTAATAAATATTGGATAAATACAGAAAACAGTTCTTGGGAAATATATAGTATATTTTCCTTAACAGGGACTCATATTTGAATTGACCTAATTGAATAACTTGTTCCTAAGAGCTGACACTCAAATGAATCAATTCTGTTAGAGAACAAAAGTTAAGATAAAAACAGAAGAAACCCCCCCAAATAACCCAAAAAGCTACTCCTTGAATGTAACTGTTGCCTCAGATATTTTGCCAATCAGATTCATATGGAAATCAAACTTTAGCAAATGAAAATCTATTTTGCAAACATTACAAATTTCCTAGAATAATATAAAGTGTAGAAATACTTGTGTATACTGCAAGTGGCCTCACCATTGCTAAAGGGCTGGGGAAGAGTGTGATCTGGGGGTCACCCATTCATGAAATTCCTGATTCGCTGCAGATGGAAATCCGTCAACTGTCCCTCCAGATTAACCATAAAAACATTCCTGTTCTTTCCGTCTCAGCTCATTTCTGAGTCTGAGAAGATAGTTTTAACTTCAAAAGAAAAGCTTAAGAAACTTAGTTATGATTTTTGTAATTTACAAAACATACTCAGGCAGTTAAAGATATTTTGTCTTGATATTCTAAATCCAGATATTTTCACGTAGAGTACCGAAATTTATTTGTAGTTCCTTTGCGTTTATGGAGTCACAGGCAGAAGAACTAGTTTTTTATCAGTCTAGACTGATAACATTTTTTTTTCTCCTGGGTCTTTTCTCTCAATGAGGTGAAAAGCAAATGATTCAACCTGTTTACAGAAAGCTGTCAAGATATAGCCCTTATCACCCAAGTCTCAGCGAACTGGGCAGATGGACAGAAGCATCTGATGTAACCTTCTGAGCAAATGGCCATTAGAATATCTATAGACAGAGCTAGAAGTTACTTGGAATTTAAGCCAGACAGGAGTTTTTGGTCAAAGTGAGGACTCTGTACAGGCTGTGGGAAAAGTAGTGATACCAGGCAGAGTTTTCTGCTCGGGGTATCTTGGTGCTGTTCACTTGTGTGACCCTGCGAATGTCAGGTGACTGTGATGTGATCGGTGTCTCTTTTATCACCTGTTGAATTATACTCTTCATCAGTTGGTTTGCTCAATACTTTTCCTATACATGACTGGAATAACTCCTTTGAATAGTTTCTGGAGGGAGTATTGACAAACTTCCAACATCTAACAGCTTTAAAGCTAGCAGCTGCTTAGAGCCACACAGAAATGGTTTACATGATAGGATGTGGGAAGTGTGTTGATTACTCCAGACTATCCTTCAAAATAGTTTGCTTTATAATTATGCCTCCCCCCACCCCAACCCCATATGTGTGTGTTTTAAGGAAAGTAAGTGAATGTGTGAATTTCTCATCGAACAGAAATGCATGGAGTCTCCTTTTAGCTGAATTAGCACCTATATATGTGGTAACTGGTACTGAGTGGTGGAGGAGGTAACAAATAATTAAGATTCCTTCTTCTCAAGGAACAAAAAGAGATACAAAGATATGCTAAGTTCTTAGGAGTAATTTCTTTAGTGTGTTAAGTAGAGAGGGAGTACTCTGACACTGGGGAGTACTCTGCTCAGAGGAGGTGGTTTTAACATGGATATTAATGATACAGAAAAGCTTGATGTTAGAACTGAAATAGAAAAAATATAGAAGGACATTTCAACAGAGCAAAGGGGCCAAGTGAAGGTATGAGGATGGGATTTTTTTTTTTTTGAATCACCAACAAATCCAGAAGCATGAGAAATATATACAAGATTCATAGAAACTTTGCTTGAAATCAGTTTGTGGAAGACCTCAGACATGCTAAGGAACTTAAACTATGGAGGCAATGGTCATGGGGACTCCTTGGAGGATTTGGGGGCAAAAGAATGCCATGAACAAAGCTTGTAGAGAAAATCTAATTGTGTGCTCATTAGTTAATGTGGACATTGGAGAGAGAGGGACTGGAGATTTAGAGACGTAGTTGCAATGATCTGGTGATGGAGTCACGAGAACTGTTAACAGGGGTGGTGGTAAGGTCTGGAAGGATATAAAATAAAAGTTGTGTTGGAAATAATACAGCTCACTGTCCTGTAAGTGTGCGTGTTACAGAATAGGGTAAAGAAAAGGAGAAGGTAGGGACGATGAGTTCTCTAGAAATGTATGAAGAACTTGTTCAGAGTAGGCAGGTCCAGTATAGGATCTGAATCTATTTGATGTACCAGTGGAGCAACTGATTGGAAATTCATGGCAAGTAGTTAGTGATGGTGGACTGGTGCTCAGGGAAGGTGCTGGGGCAGGGGCAGTAGAATTTAGGGTGATTGAGGGAAGATTCATCTGATAACTCACATTGGAAATGAGGAGCGTCAGGAGTCCAGAAGAGCAGTTATGAGATGCAAAGTAAAGGTATGGACATCACAAAGAAAATGGTTACATAACCTGTTAATAAAGTTGATCTGGAGAAGGAAGAAATAAAAGTTAATGATGTTCTTAGGCAGAGAAGTCATGACTGGAGAGGGACTCCTAGGGGGCATATTGTTAGGTAGATTGATGGGTAGAGAATGGTGAGTGATTATTTCTTTTGCTTACTTAATAAGGTTCTTGAAGAGGAACTCAGCTGCTAAATCTAACTGTCAGAGCTCTGCAAGAAAGTGTTTGAAATCAGAGCTATAGACTTAGGGCAGGTGAAGTGAATGAGGAACTGACTAATTAAATAAAAGCAGAAGCAACAAGCGCAGACATTTGGAGTTTACAAAGCAGTGGTTAAAACAAAAGAAACTATGAAAGATCTCTTGGATTTTATTGAAGGATTTTTAGTGAGAACTGTAGGGAAATAAAGGAAATACACCGAAGTTCTTGAAGGAATGTTTTTAGACGATACCTGTAACAGGGTGAAAAAAGGGGCAGTGGGTTAAAGAAGATTAGAACTATGAAATGTTATTGGATTAAGTTTGGGGGCTAAATTTCACTGGACAAGATAGAAAAGTAGAGGGGACACCTGTAGGAAGTGGCTTGTGGATCCAGCCTCATACTTACATGGCTTTCATTTTAATTGGTGAAACTCCATTATGGATGCTTTATGTTCTGTTAATTCCTTTTCTTTTGTGGTTTAGAGTTTTTCACCTTTTTCTATTAAACGTCTAGCCTTTGCTCCGTAATCTTTATTCTTTTCATCTATCTAACTTCAGAATGTTCTAGATATAATTATACCCTATAGACTTCCTTTCTTTCAGACTTGATTCTGAATCTGTGAATCACATTTGCCTGAATTAAACTCTAAGTAATTCCTCTAAAGAGACCCAGACAAACAAGTCTCTGGAGAGCAACTACTTTAAGTGCTTTCTTCTACCTCAGTAGCAATACTTTCTTGACCTGGTCTGTTGTTTCATTGTAATTTAAGACTGAAATCTAATCCCGTTATTTATATGTCAGTTTAGTGGGTACAAAAAGTAAGACTGAGGGCCCAAGAGACTGATAGGTCTTCATGAAATATTGTTACCCTGGAGAGGTCTCTGGCAGCTTAAGTGCAAAATTCTCATGTTAAAGGGAAAATTTTGTTCATAAAATTCCTTTGTCATTTGGTTGTGAAAACACAGCCTTAACTCAGAACTAGAGCCATAAACCACCAGCAAGTACTTGCAAAGACCTAGGAATTGTGTAATGTGTAACTTCACTGAGAATCCATTCTCCATGTCTGATCTGACTCTGTTGGAGACCAACTTCGGATATCAGGAGTCTCCCACCATCTTTCTCTCATCAACACACTATCACTGTGTTGATAGTTATAGACAGACATTTTCTGGGGCACATGACAGTGGAATTTGTCATAGAGTCTTGACCTCCAGTAGAGGGGTGCATGGGAGGGACACTGAGGTCAGAGTTGAAGATTTTAGCAGGGGCTACTGGCTGGTTAGAGAGGACTACAGCATTCCAAAATCACCAAGAGGACAGAATTAGTAGCATCATGTCTAAGGTGAGGATGTAAGATGGAAATGGAGTGCCAGTAGTGTCACCAGAGAGCAAGGAAGTTGAGTGCTAACCCCCTTTTGTGTCTAGCCTTTTATATTATCATCTAATTAAGTCTTAAAACATCCCCAAGAGTGGGTAGGCCCTCTGGCCATTTCACAGATGAACTCATTAAAAGTCAGCAAATTAAGGAAAGTATAGGTCACAATGCAGACAAGTTGGCAGAGCTAGGCTTTGAGTCGTGTGTGCCTGACTCAAGCTCCAGACCACGTTGCCTTTCAGTGTAGACAACTTTTTATGGTTGTGTTTAAATGCCCAGGACCATGCGTTGTGCTTCTTTGATTTCTTTTCCCCATTTGTTTCTTGTCTAGGATTTGTTCTTGGGCTGACACACCCGAGAGACAGACAGGGTCTGTTTGTATCCAAAGCAGAAAGAGTTTCAACATCTCTGGGCAAGTTGTGACTGTGTCTCCTTGCTTTCATTTCTGCCATCTGGAGAGAGACAGGCAGAGCACGGCTGTGGCTCTTAGGTCAACATCGCAGCTGCAGACAGCTGCCAGTTGACACCATGGCACATGGTGTCATGGTCCCATTACTGCAGTGTGTCCAGCGCAAGCTGCCGCATGATTGGCATTTTTCAGGTCCATGGTTGGGGGGAAGGAGTCTAGGTACTTTACAGGAATGATTTCACAATGCCTTGTGTTCTGTTTGCTCTGCTTGTCTCATAAAATATTGGGAATTCAGGCTTCTTTGCATAAAACCAACTGCTGGTTGCCTGATTCATGCACCACCCCTGAGGAATTCTGGTTATCACTTGACCTGCCAGTTTTCAGTGCCTACGAGATCTGTGAAGAAAGCTGCATCTTCATACTGATTTCAATGCAGCTATATTTGGTTCCACTATTTTGTTAAGTATAGAACAAGTGCCACAAGAGTAATGAATCACTAATTTAAAAAAATTTGGCTAGTAGATGTTATTATATTGAGAAAACAGAAAAAATAGATAAGTAGAACAAACATAAATTCTCCTTGATTGTATGTTTTATTAGGCTCTTGTTTTAAATTTAAAATGGTGAAATGAAACTAACAGAAAGCATTTCCTTTTTTTGCTATTTTGCAGAAAAAACCACTGTCTGCAATAATAAAGGAAGTCTGTGATGGGTAAGTGTTACTAAGGACAATCTGAGCTGTTTCAGTCCATTAATAGAGAAGCAAATAAAATATTCCTGTGCAATTGTAAAATATTATTCCTAAGTTACTACTTGACCTGCCTCCAAGTCACCAAGAACTACTATGTAAGATTTACATGCATTTCCACCCAAAATATGACTGTTTCTCCAAGAGCAGAAAGTGTGAAATAACTAGTGTGTGCACGCTGGGGTTACCTTTATTTATTTTGAAAAGTTGTGATTCATTCATCTTATTCAGAAGGCAACAGTCTAAAGTTCCTGCGGTTAAATATACATAATTGCTTTGGTATTAACTAAGAGGATTGCTCAGGTCCTCATAGAAGATATAATAATTTAAGAGACATCACTGGGTAGTATGCTGCCCCACAGAACTTCACAGTGACATTGCTTTTCTCTTTTGGTGGCTCTAATAATCCAAAGGAAAAGCACATGTGGAGGCACACTATGGTGGAGTCGTGGTTGGGTTTGCTGCTTCTGGCAGAGTGCAGTCAACATACAATTCACATCCTGATGTGGGGGTCACAACCCAGTTGAACAACTAAATAAAATAAATAAAATCCTTCCTCCTCTCTCTACCTGCCTGCCCCTGCTTGCCTTCATTCCTGCCTGCAACTTTTCTTTAAAAAAAAAAAAAGGAAGAGAAAAGAAGATGATCACTTTTATGTTTCTAATCAATTTATGCTTGTGTTTTTAAGGTGGTCCCTGGCCAACCATGAATGTTTTGCACTGCAGCATGCGGATAGTTCAAACTTCTATATCACAGAAAAGGTAGGTCAACCACATTATTTAATCCAGGACACTGATATTTAAGGAAGCTAAAATGTGACAGAGGTTTCCTCTGTTCAGAACTAGACATGCTGGTTTTACGTGTGCGGCTCCATCATCCATGCAAATAGAGTCTGCAAAGCTAACAGCTACTACTTTAGTATCAACAAGGCGATATTTAGCCCATTCAAGAGTGAAGACCAAATATGTTTCTGTGTCCTCTTTTAGCAACTGCATTTGCCTTCTAACAGTGAATATACTAATTATCTCTCTTTCTGATTGCTCAGTTAAAGCATTTATTTGACAGTTAAAAAGTAAGTCTAGCCTTCTCTCTCAGACTTTTTTTTTTCTTTTCAAAGAACAACCTCTAAGCTTAAAGCAATTGAAACAATGACAAGAAACCTTTACAAAGCAGCGTTGTGTGGGCACTGTGTTCTGTGGCTCTTGGGAACGCTGCCTTCTTCTGGGGGTGATTTTTTACTCTTTAGGAAGCTGAGGGGAGAAGAGAGTTGTGAAGACTACAGTGGCTGCAGCTACAAGTAGAATTAGTGTCAGAGAGAGAGTCCTGATCGAATGGAACACTGACACATAGCACCTACTGTGTGTCAGGAATGGGACCGGTACAGTGCAGAGAGTTTTACGAAAGACCTACATTGGTACCTGTTTTTGTTAACTGATAAAAGGCCAACAGGGACTTCTTCTTTTAAACCAAAAGAAGAAAAAGGAAATTAGCATTTCAGTGTTTGTTTTGCAATGAATCGTTCTGGAAGCACCAGAGCATTGAGATTAGCCCCGCCATGTTCTTCATATAGGCTGGGTATTTATCATCATTCCTGTTTTTGCTATGTATTATTTTAGGTTGTATGTGCTCTTTGTTATAATTTGGTCGGTTATCTTTCAGTTCTGGGTCTGGAAAATCTCCAAAACATTTTCTTTATAAAGGAATGGTATTTATTTCTTCACTTTATGGCATTTCAGCTCCTAGGAAGGCACTGCTTTTGGACAGTGGGGCTTTGGAGACTCTTTGGAGAGATCTGTTTGTTGATTTCTCCCTCAAGGCTACCTGTGAGGCAGACAATTTTGGATTCGGTTAACAGATAAGAAAATAGATGATAAAAGTCAAATGACTTGGTTAATATCCCTGGGGTAGTAAAGGACAGAGTAGAGAAGCAAGTTCTAGTCTGTGACCTCCTGTCACTCTTCCTTTGGGGAATTTCTGGAGGAGGGCAGCGTTCAGCTCAGCTCTAGGGTGAGTTCACTGGAAGGTTTCCCAACCAATATTGTTCTCATGGAGCTTACAACCTTGGGGGCTGGAGGGGAGAGGAAGAACCAGGACAAAGTGGTTTGCCTTTCTAAGGCAACTAAAATTATGGAGACTTGGGGGTATTGCCGGGAAAGTTTAGATGGTTTTCTATTTGGGGTATAATATGAAAAGTATAAAAATTATTAAGTAATAAAACCACAAGGCAATAGAAGTTATAATAGGGATTTTCAAACTATAAGACATCAATTAGTAGGTAGTCAAATCAATGTAGTTGGTTGCAATAATATCAAATTTTTTTTTTAATTTTTTAAAGGAAAGCTACAGTCAGGAAAAAAAGGAGGCAAATAAGAGGCAAACAGGAAGAGAAAGGAAGAGGAAGCATCTTTATTTGATTTTTATTTAGTTCATGCTGGTAGTTTCACCACCGGACCTGGGACTTGAACCCAGGGATATATTTCTTACTCCTTTGGAGGCAACTGACCTAGCAGCTGCTCAACCAGGGTGTGCCTTTTCCTTTCCTTTTTTTAAAAGAAAAGGTACAAATCAAATTTTGAAATACGGCCATACTCTGGTAGCTTAGTGGATAAGTATTCCACAGGAATCCCAAGTGCTACTTCCTCCTCTCTCTTCCTGCCTGCTTGTCTACTTGCCTTCATTCCTGTCTGCACCTTCCCTTAAAAAAAAAGAAAAAAGGAGTTTAGGGACAGAGAAGACTCTTGTCAGTCAGAGCCCTTTGTTTGTGAATACAGTGTCGTCACTCTCTTCTCAGCTGTTGCTGAACACAGCTGCATGTATGTACATGTGACACAGAACTAGACATGCTCACAAAAGAGGAGAGACCTTGGTTCTTGACTCCAGTGGGGCAAACTGGGCCACCTGCAGTCTGCTGTTGGGTCCATGTGGCTCCCTGCAAGGATTCCTAAAAATAGAGCTTATTTTCCATTATTAAGATAATGCACTTGGCATCATCTTACTTGCTTACAGTCTAGTGAGTTGATAGGTAATATTTGCATTATCATGGTAACAGAGGACTAATTTTTTAAACCTCTGCATGCTCTTAGTTATGGCTTTTGCTTATATATGAGGTAGGCTCCTTCCTTCCACCAGAGATAATAAAATATCTCCTGTAATTTTAAACAGGAAAAATTCTCCAGACATGGCCTGACAAACTACCTCCTTTTGAGACCGGCAGATATTTGGGGTGATCCTCTGAGATCCTCAGCAAGATGCCTCCCCTACTTTTCTTCTGTCATCCAAGACCATTTTCCTAAATAGTCCTCATTAGCTTTTGGGCCATTAACTTCTGTTTTTAGTGCAGTGGGGAAAATGTCCTGTTGTTGAGCAGCGTTCAGCAGATTCATAACATGCAAATGTCTCAGAGAAAGTGAAGACCAAGCATTTTGCAAGGTCAAAGTTTTCTCTAGCAACTTTTGTATTTCAAGATGATGTTCCAGAGAAAAAAAGAATAAAAAATGAATGGTGAATGATACATTCTTTTCTTTTTTTCAACTTTCTTGAGCTGTAATGACAAAAAATTGTAAGCTACATAATTTGTATCACTTTGATTTGATATATGAATATATTGTGAAAACATTCCTACTATGTAGTTCATTAACACATTCATCACCTCATACATTTTTCCTTTCTTGGGGGGCAGGGTGATAGCAGTTAGGATCACTTGCTTAGGAAATTTCAGTTATGTAACAGATTATTAGCAACTGTAGTTACCATGCTGTACATTAGATCCTCTGACTTTATTCATCTTCTAGATGAAAGTTTGTGCCTTTTCAGCTCTCTCCATAGTCCACCCCAGCCTGGCAGTTATTCTACTTTTTTGAGTCTATGAGTTTACCTTTTTTTTATTTTGATATTCTGCTTATAAATGAATGATACCACGCAGGATCATTTCTAACATAATGTCTTCAAGAACCATTCATGTTGTTGCAAATGGCAGGATCTCCTTCTTTGTCATGGTTGAATAATAGATCATTGTATGTATCAGCTGTATCTTCTGTGTTTTTCCATTCCTGGGCACTTAGAATATTTCCGTATCTTGCCTATTATGAATAATGCTGTAATAAACATGAAAGTGCAGATATCAGCCTGATATTCTGATTTCATTACCTTTGCATATATACCCAGAAGTGGGATTGTTGGATCAGATGGTAGTTCTAATTTCTCTCTCTCTCTCTCTCTCTCTCTCTCTCTCTCTCTCTCTCTCTCTCTCTCTCTCTCCCTCCCTCCCTCCCTCTTTCCTTCTCTCTCTGGAATTCCTTTTCAAAAGGCAAATTCCAAGGTA
Source organism: Solenodon paradoxus (assembly GCA_004363575.1). Classification (NCBI taxonomy): domain Eukaryota; kingdom Metazoa; phylum Chordata; class Mammalia; order Eulipotyphla; family Solenodontidae; genus Solenodon; species Solenodon paradoxus. The sequence continues at coordinate 61,967 of RJWH01000379.1, forward strand.
CACTTTGAGTAAACACACAATTTGAAAAAGTAAACAAATGAAACTACATCAAACTAAAATGGTTCCACACATCAAAAGAAACCATCAACACAATGAAAAGATAACCTACAGAATGGGAGAAAATATTTGTAAAGCATGTACGTGTGAGTGGTAAATATCCAAAATATATAACGAACTCATACAACTCAAAAGGAAAAAAAGGCTGAGAAACTAGACAGGTTTCCCAAAGCCATGCAAATGGGCAATGACTAGATGAGAAAGGGCTCAGCGTCACTGATCATCAGGGAAATGCAAATGAGAACCACAATGAGCTATCACCTCATACCTCATCAGAGAGAGAGAGAGAGAGAGAGAGAGAGAAAGCTAAGCATTTTAGTTCATGGCCCTTGCCCAGTCTAATGATTCAGATATTATCTCCATTTTGCAGTGGGACTGAGAGAATGCATGTAACAGATTATTTAGATCATGCAGAGGAGCAGCAGTCAAGCCAAGGCTCAGTCCCTTCAAAGATTTCTGTGCTACTTCTTCAAAGCCCTTCATCCCCACTTTCCTGGGCCCCAGCTTATTTTGACACATATGTCTTGAGTTTTCTCACTTTAAACATGACTTTTTTGTGTGACAGACGTAGGTATCCAATAAAAGAGATTGGGGCATTGTGTTAACTATGCCACCCTCTGTTTTATGTTGGCCTCCTTAAACACAGCAGCTCAGGCCAACCTGGTTTATCTTTTAAAAGAAGATAAGAGTTTTGTGGATTTATTAAGGTATTGGGAAAAAACTGGGGAACTTTCTTCTATTTTGAGTATAATGTGAAACATGAAATTGCCTTTAAATGAAAAAATTATAGACAATGGAGAAAATTTTAGAAGAGGGTATGTTATATGTATTATTTAGTGAAATACTTGTTTCATGTACATTCGTGTGTAGTACATGACAAGTCTTAATTTTACCCTGATTTGTGGTAAAAGTCACTGAAAATCACAAGGGGGATTAACTAGGAAAAATAAATGCAAGTATATATGTCAAGTAGTTTAAGGACAGCTCAAGTTGGGACTGTGTTTGTCCCTGAAGAAAATAATAGGAGTGTGTGTGTGTGCGCGCGCATGCGTGTGTGTTCATACACACACCCCAAAATACAAAGCAAAGCAAAATACAAAGAAGCTTCCTGGGCAACTCCTCTACCCTTATCTTCTGGGATAGGAGGCAACTCTATGGTCTTGTGTCTTGTATCCCTTCCTTCTTGCCCCACAACTATGGGACTAGAAATTAACACTTTAGCTTAGCTGGGGTCCCATACATTCTCTCCTGGGACTCTGGACTTGCGAGGTGAGGTGGGTGATGGTGTTGCTTGAAAGTAAACGGCACACGGAGTCAAAGCAGGCAAATCTTCCTGCCTAGCTCAAAGTAGGGCTTGGTAGCCCACGCCATAAGTATGGCAAGTAAAACCACAGAGAGGAGAGAAACAGGGAGAAAGGCCCCTGAAGCAATCAGAGGAGGGAGAGAAGGAGAACCATGGGACCCTGATATCCTTGCTTCTGTTTTCCTGTCTTTGCCTTCCTGTGAGAGAGAGAGGACACATTGTGGCTTTTCAATCCTGACCTTGAGCTACCTTTTGCTTCTCTTGTTCTGTTCAGAGAGCTCTCATTACATTCTCCTTTGCACAAACTGGAGCCCTGACCTTAGTAGATTTTCTACCATAGTCGCATATCCTGTGCAACAATTGCTTTTCTGCTGTCTGTAGCCTGGATTTGTTCAACAGAAGCCACTGTCGTTGCCTCATGGGCCGCCCCTCAGCCAGGGCCCACCAGCAAGGCTGCCGCCTGCAGACCTGAGCCAGCACCAGCTGGACAGGCTCTCTGCAGGCAGGACTGGGCCAGGAAAAATGTCCCTTCAGCTCTCTGGCTGCAGGCATTTCTTTTGTGCTGCCCCCTTTTCCTCATCCTTCCATTTCTCACACCTGCCACCTGCTGTGGCCTTTGTCAAAGCCTCTATGTTTACTCATGCTTTCTGCCCAGTTTTAAATTTTTTGGCTTGTGACTGAAATGACTGCTATTGGCAGCTTTATGCCAGTCACCAACCTTTGGAAAGCTCAAGACAGACTGCTTGTGCTGAGTTTCCCCGCTCATAATCCAAGCCCGTCCAAAGGAAATAGACAAGCCAAGAGGAGGAGCTCCATGCAGGCCTGTAGTGATGAAAGGAAGTCGTATTGACTTCCCAGGGTGCCAGGCACTGTGACAAACTCCACAGAGTCCTGACCTCCATGATTTTCAAAGTCCGGAACAGAAGAAAAACGAATGCATGTTTACCCCAAATTAACCAATGACAACTTTTTAAGTGCTACAAAGGACTTTTGTAAATCCAGACTTAACTAAGATTGAAGCAGATGACAGTCACACAGATCTGAGAAGACAGGTGGCAGTGGAGGTGGTGGGAGAGGCCCCTAAGCTGGGCAAGATGTGTCAGGAGAGTTTTGCATAAATCCCAATTCTGAAGGCCTTGTAAAGCTATGTTAAGGATTTTAACTTTTATCCTAAAAGCATTGGGAAACTTCTCAATGGGTGCGAAGCTGAATTTTACTGTAAATGATTGGGTTATAGACTCCTATGAATTGTCTTGTGTCACATCATGACAGTGGTCAGCCTGTGTTCATAACTGTCAGAAAATAATTCACTGCGGAGAAGAAAGGAATCCAAGAGGATTTTTAAATACACCCTGACTGACACCAAATGCTAGATCATACTTTTGCTTCCAAGGAGAAAATGGGACCAGATAGTCATCTTTGTGAAATGTCTACCTTCAAAACGCTTACTTTCCATTAACCACCTAGACAATTGGTTAAGGGTAATAACAAAGCAATTCATTGAATAAACATGCTAATTTACTTATTTCCACAGTTGAGGTCTTCTTGATAAAGTTGTTCTATAGTAATAAAATGTTACTCTATATTTACCTGACTACCTTGTATCCATATCTAATTTTGGGCACACTTAAGGTAAAGCTCAGACACTCCTAATTTAAAGCATAAGATTTGTCTAACTTATTTTCATAGGAAAAAAAGTAAAAAAAAAAAAATATCTGTAATACCACCTAAAGATTGGAGCAGAGGAGTGCAAGGTGGAGGGATTACTTTACTTAGATTTGACAATTAAATTTGTGCTGGGTTGAGAAAGATAGCAGGCGTATTTCCACTAAACATATTTTCATTTTCCAAAGCAGTAGCTCTGAGACTTAAGTGTAGATCATGGCCTCAAATGAAGATTCTGATTCAGCAGATCAAGGTTGGGCTTTGAGCATTTTTAACAAGAGCAGATGGCCCCCGTGCCAGACTGTACACTACCCCCAAGATGTGTGCGCACTAGTGGGGTCTTCCCCTTTATTCCTACATTCTGTGAAAAACGGCATTGTGTGTTCTGCTGGCCCATAGACCTGCATGCTCTCTGAACCGGGGGCATCATCCTGCTTGGTTTCCATGGTTATTTATTCAGAAGAGAATGAAATCCAACTTCCTTACTTAACCTGGCCCTGGAGGTGTGTCCCAGCCCAGCTCCAGTCAAAAATTTCACTTTTACTTTCTCTTGTTTCCTCAACTTTTACCAAACTGCCTCCCTGAGTCACTCAATAACCTGGAATTCCACCCTGCCCACTCTCCCCCACCATGTTTCAGCGACTAGATTAGGTGCCAAGAATAAAGAGACGAGCTGACATATTCCCTGCTTCTGGAGACATGAGTCTTAGCAACAAACACAGCCCAAAAGCTATGTCATTAAAATAACTGCCATTTAAGGACAGTCATCCTCTCCCTACAGATCCAAAATTGTTGAGCTGAAAAAAGCTTGACTGCTTGCCTGAAATAATCTTAACCCCAATTTTTGGAGAGCAGTTCCTTAGTTCAGACCCCTTCTACATCTTTCCTTCCTCTTCTTGGCTACAGGAATCATTGCTTATTGGTTCACTTGTTAAATCATTGATCAAGACCTACCACTTTTTTGTTGCTTTGAACTGTTATTTAACTATTTATATGCTAATTTGCATTTTTTCCTCCATGGGATTTCAAATACTGTGTAATCAAACACCGTGTGCTCCACCTCCGGGCCCCTCACAACGTCACACCTCGTTCCTTTAACATAGTATGTAGGTGTTCAAGGTTTGTTAATTGATGTTATGTGATTTGGTTTTCTTTGTAAGATAAAAGGTACAATTAGTTACTTAATAAGAGATGTATAATGTTGATTAATTTGATTACCAGAATATGCACATACACTTTCAGATTATTCACAGTGGAGGAAAGTTGCAGAGTGAATAAATGAATCTTAATGCTCTTCTTGGAGCCTTAAATGGGTGTTTTGCTTGGCTTTCAGTCTCCCACAATTGATTCTTTTCCAAAATAAGTCTATACATTCACACACACAATAGCTATAATGTGCTAATGCTGGCAAAATTTTTCTAAAGGTGCTTGAGATTTCATAAAATGATATTTAAATCAAGTCCTATGAATTTAAGTACTTTCTGTTTAGAATCACTGATTTATTTATGAAATTGGTCAGTTGCAGGTCTAGTTCATATCAATAGCAATAAACAGGAAAAAATAAGAGAGCTTCTTGTACCTTATATTATACAGATTAATCATCACTATGCAGATGATCAGACAGTAGTGCAATTTCAACGTTATTGTTTTTATTTGCTCTGTAGCAAATAACTTCAAGGAACCAAATTGTCTTGTAGAGATAACCTACCCAAAATATGTGATTATTCAATTCCGAGAAAGTGAGTTTTACTTTATTTCACCCCAAGGGATTTCTTGATATTAATGTCGCTCACTCATCTGCAGCTCTCTGCTTCAGGATGCTCTCTGCTTCTCTGGAAGCAGCGGTCACAGAGAAGTCCAATTCTAGGCTTAAATACATGCTTTAGAGTTTCCACTAAGGAAAACATGGGTAATGACTTAGAAACCTCCTTGGCATTCCATACCCTCTGGTCTTTTTTTATTAAATGCTGGAAAAATTTGGGCAGCTCACCCTCCACAGTGGTGTCATATTTTCAAATAGCTAAGGACCGACTGAATGCAACCCTTAGCATTCAGAACTTGTGGAACTGAGCCCCTAAGAATAGAGGCTGGAGCTAGAATTCTGACCAAAAGGAAATATGCTTTGAAATACGCTATCTTGGATTTGCTTGTGTCTTAGTTCTTTCGGAACCATACTCTGGGTGCCTTATAAACAACAGAAATTTACTTTTTGTAGTACTGGAGGCAGGGAAGTCCAAATGAAGGCATTGGCACATTTGCTGTGTGGTGAGGGTTTGCTGCCTGGTTCAGTGACTGTTGTCTCATGGTGATGTCCTCATCTGATAGAAAGATGGAGAGAACTCTCTGGGACCTCGTTTATAGGTGCTCTAATCCCATTCAAGAAGGTCCTCCCTCAAGACTTAATTTCATCCCAAAGGTTCTACCTCCTAATATGATCACATTGGGCATTAGGATTAAACATACAAATTTAGGGGTGAAGAGGGGACATAAACATTCAGTCTACAGCAGCTTGCAACATGTGAGTTAAGAGTTTATTTATTGGCACTACTGTGCTATATGTAAAAGTAAAAATACTATTATATATACCTCAAAACAAGTTAATGTCAAAATGCAATATCCCTTCAATAATAATAATAAAATGTTTTTTATTGCTCTCCCCCCACACCTTATCTTTTGAGTCTCTCTAAGTTAGGAGTCAAAAGATCATTAATATTTAAAAACTTACTAAATTTTTCTGTAGTTCAGTGGCTGAAGACAAAAGGCAAGCATTGATCTAAGGGCAAATGACAGTCATGTGGCATACTTGAGTATTTGGTTCCTGGGGTGTTGTTTTGGGTTGGATAACAGGCACTGCTCTTGGATTCCCTCAGCCCTTTTTGAGTCTATCAAGCTCAACTGGTAACAACTGAAACACACACACACACACACACACACACACACACACACACACACACACACACACACACACACACACACCCCGGGTCAGATTATCCTGACTTACCCCAGGAGCTGTCCAGCCCTAGCATTGGACTTCAGCCATCTATTTCCTACTTAGGCAATATCATCCCATCTTTGTCTTGGTTCCTTTGCTCTTGGTGACTCAAACTAAATTGGCAGTAGATTTTTTTGAAGTTTCTCCAAAAACATTTGGGTGGTTTTAGAATTTTCTAATTAGAATTTGGGAATTGATTGGGAGCTATCTTTTTAAATCATTTGGTGTGTTTGCTCTAGAGGAGACATGGAATTAAGTATGAAAAAAGAAAGTCTAGGTTGAGTCACTTAAATGAGAGGGAGCATGAGAGAGGAGGGTAGTGACTACCATCAATATTACTCAGATGTCAGTGGGTTTTATGACATGTTATTTAATGTTTTCCACAGCTGGTTGGATAGAGACTATAACAAGATGACTATACAGGCAGCTAACTTTTTTTTGCTTGTGCTCCCTAGCTTATTTGGTAAAGTATGACTGCTCCGAGAATTGCAGGCAAAGATAAATACCAGAGGTCATGATAATTCCATATTCTCAAATTCTGCTACTAAACCAATGAATAGATGAACTCAAGTACTGAAACACTTAACTGTGTAAAGCTCCCATACATAATGGATCACACAAGGATTTCCTCTGAAGGCAGGCCTTTCTTTGTTTACCAAAAAATGACCCTGGACATACCAGAACACCCTTTCTAAACAAAATTAACAGCAGTAACAGGGACCCGTTATCACTAGAGAGATTAGTTCTGAGAATGGCTCTGTGACTCTTACAATGTGTTCCAAAGCCAATAACTTAGTTGCAAATTTCCTAAGCACAATTGCTTTCGGTATCTTTTATATTTCAAAAATGAGATTAATTTTGAATAACTATTAGATTTTTGTTCTCCACGTGTTAAGTTTAAGACAAATATGTGTCAAAGTATAGAAAAGGTTAATGAACAATAGTCACCATATTACTTGGACTACCTTCTCATTGTTGTTTAGTCCATTATTTTCTATTTTGTTTTATATTTTAAAAATATTTTCCAGGACCCATCAGAATGATTTGATGATGATGGTTGTGATCTGTAGTTTCAAAAATGTTTCATTACTCTCTTCATTCTACAAGGTCACAAAGTTAGATTTCCTCACCTTTGTTGTCCCAGCATCTAGAACAGTGCTCAGTAAATATTCGTTTAATGAAAGAATGAGCATCCATTACAACAGTAAACCAGAGACTGAAAGGCAGGCAGAAGGGGTAGCCATGAAAAAAAGACCAAAAAGAAAAGGAGAAATAAAATTGTGATAGAAAGACTGGAAACAGAGAAGAGGAGAGAGATCATGTGTCCCCCCCCCGGAATGGTAGTGCACCTGCAGCTGTTTTCTGGATGAGACACTCAGTGACATTGGTGCCAGATCAGAGTTAAAGCAATTAATAATTATCACATAACCATTTATTTCTGATCCCAATTGTGCCAGTCATGGTATTAGTAAAATAAAGGATAAACTCATTATCTGTGCAGGCAGTTATACTCACCGATTCTCAGGGTCTTGGATTCGGACTTAGTAAAAGTAGGGATGGTGACTTGTTTTTGCTTGAGGATATCAGGAGTCTCATCTGGGAAGACACAGATACCTGGGGACTGGAATCACCTGAACATTTTTCTCTCATATGTCTGGGTTGGGATAACTCAAAGGCTGGGTTTGGCTGGGATAGTAAAGCAGAGGACCTTGGGCTTCCTCACACCATGGTGATGGTGCTTCCAGACACTTGCTGAGAGGACGCATCTGAAAAGAACCAAGCAGAGGCTGCACAGCATGACTGCCTGGCCCTCTATGACCTAGCCCTCAAAGTTCTGTAGGGTCACCTCTGCTGTCCTGCATTTCTGGAAACAATCATCAGTCTGCCCAGACTGCCCAACCCTTTCTCCCTTCTCCTTAGGCAAATTTAATCTTGCATTTGGACTCTGATTTAAGGAAAGCTGAAAAGACCTGGAGGGTTCTTTGCTTTGTAGTCCTGTCATGTCTCTGTGACTGGAGGTCAAGTTAAACTTGGTGGTCAAGAGCACTCTTCATTTCTTACTTTTTCTGGAAAAAAAGTACATAAAATATAAAGAAATAACTATGAAAATGATTCATTGTGATCTTTTTTAAGATTTTCTGTTTCGTTACGATATGAATATGAAGGGATGTCATCTTTCTCCATTTTTCTTTTAATGTGTTACTTTTATCTCCATGTTATCTGTTTCCTAGTGTTTATTTTCTCTTCTCCAGTGACCCTTTCCTGCTTATTTTTGCCTTCTTTCCTTTTCCTCTTTCCTCTCCAAGGAAGGAGTGGCAAAACTTTGCAGTTCTCTGAATAAAACCACCAAAGACATCCTCCCTTTACCTTTCTCTTTCAGAAAAGAGCTGTCAGATTGAGCTATTTTTCTGAAGTATCCAAAGATTAATCTGTGCCTTTTACTTTTGCTAGATTTCAACTTTTTATGCTAAGAGGGTAAAGAAAAGGTAAAGTAAGAAAAATCGAAGGTTTATATCATTAAAGCACAGAGCAGGAAGAGAGTGCAGTTTTGCACGTTGATAAAAGCTGCATGAAGAGGAACAATCCAGTACTGTTCTTTTCTTAAATGTGTAGGAAACAGTGATTGCATAAATCGGGCAGGTGTTTGCAGGAAATTGGAAGGCATTTATTTATTAGACACTTTGATATTGATACATTTTTCTTTTGAATACAATTTGTTTTTGGAAATTGGTTTACCTCCTTTACCATGTCTGAAGATTAAATTTAAAAAATAACAGTTCATGCTTTGTTTCCATCAACTGCTTGTGAAAACCGTCATTACTCTTCATTTTCCAAAGTCTTCTCTTTTTTATTAAGCGAAACCAAAAACAAACTAAATCAAAACAGAAAAAGAGAAAAAAGAAATGAAGGGGAAATATATATGAGTAAGTAAATGAATGAATGAATATATAAATGACATGAAATAATTAGTAAACCCCCTCCACCACCTGATCCAACCCCTTCTCCCTTCCCCTCAGGCAAATTCAGTCTGCATTTGGGCTCTGATTTAAGGAAAGCTGAAAAGACCTGGAGGGTTCTTTGCTTTGTAGTCCTGTCACGTGTCTGTGACTGGAGATCAAGTTAAACTTGGTGATCAAGAGCACTCTTCATTCATTTCTTACTTTTTCTGGAAAAAATAGTACATAAAACAAAAAGAAATAACTAAAAATGAGTCATTGTGTTCTTATTTTTTTCCATTTCATTAAGAGATGATTAGGAAGGGATGTCATCTTTCTCCTTTTTATTGTTTGATGTATTACTTTTCTCTCCTCATCTATTTTCTAGTGTTTATTTTCTCTTCTCCTGTGACCCTTTTCTTATTTTTTCCTTCTTTCCTTTTCTTTGTGACTTAACTTTTATTTTACTGTTTCTGTTTCCCGCTACTGTCTCCATTATTAGGAGATATTTTGAAACATTCTCTTCCTAGTCTCTTCATCATATTTTATTTTCTTCCCTAGATGCCCTCTTTCTTGCACCTTGAGATCTTCAAGCACTGTAGTCAGGTTTAGATTTTTAGATATAAAAATTAATGAGGTGCCATCTTATTAATCTAATGCAACTTACATAAAATGTTTATTTAATCAATATCTGTGGTTCTTAAGCAACCAGCTTAGGACAGTCCAAATATTGTGTTACTACGTTTACACAAACAGATTGAACAAACTGGAGACATACTAAACAAAAAGAATGAGCGTTAAAAAAATGTAAGACCAGAATTCTACTACTCAGAGACAGCCATTGACATTTTAGTATACATACTTGAATATACAGATTTGAATTAGGGTCTCCATTTATTTTTGTCATTTGCAATCATAACATACATGGTGTTTCTGAACTTAAATTTGAACTTAGATGTAGTGGACATCTTAATAATTTAGTTAATAGATTCCACCTGCTTCATTTATGAAGTGAAAATTGAGTGAATGCTAACCAAAACAAAGCCAAAATAACCCACTTTTGCAAGGTATTCAGTCCAGTGATTCCTTAATGTCATATTTCCTATTTATTTTTCAAACTTTGTCAATCACCATAAAGTACTCAACCCAGTTTTTAAATCAATTCTTTTCTTTTACTTTTAGACTGCTTCCCCCTTCCCTGCTTTTAGCACAGTATTAAATGTCTGTTCTCTCATCTGAACTTTGTATAATTCTTTAACTCTGTCCTTACAAAATGTCGATTGAAGTGCAATATGTCTAGGCTGATGCAGCACTGCTTACTGAGGACCCTGCTTGTTGAAGATACTGTCACCAGTTATTTCACTGATGCATTTAGGGCTCGCCATGACCTTAGGAGCTTAGGTTTTAGGTTACACAGCTTCTGAGTGTCAAATCTGGAATGGAAACCAAGTTCTTCTATGTTATTATGAAGAAATAAGTTTATGTACTAGGTTTTCCACTGGAAGTTCAACAACTTAATAAAGTATTACATTGAATTCTAAGGATGCACACTTGAGACTTGTCTGTATTATGATGCAATTTTACTTCAAAAAATAAGTAAAAGTTCCATTTCAGCAGGATTCAAACATAGTTCAAAAATGGCTGAAGTATTTAATATATATGACCTAATTAAAGTATTATTTTGAACTACTTAAATATCAACAGAACAATCAACATAAATGATAATAATAGCTTCATTATTATTAATTTAAGCTGCCAAGTTAAATTGACTTTAAGCAGAGAGCAATATGAAGCATTTCATTTCCTTCATCCCTGTGCATATATTTACACTTCTTATAAATGTGTCATTGACTGGGAAGATTGCACTGTTTTATTTTAAATCAGGCATGCATCCACCCACTCAAGCAAAACCGTCTAAGCAAGTTTACTGCTGTTGCACCTGTGTGCTTGGCTCAGCTCAGACAGGGATAGTTCAGGCTTAGTGGCTTGGGAGCATGTCAGGTGTCCAATAACAGATGGAAACCTAATTTTATTCCTTTCTGTAAATTTTGGGCACTTTTTGTCTACCTTCCAATATTTATTACTATGAGGAATGGAAGTTGAGATTAGATGTTAACATACAGATTTGAAAGACCGTGTGTGCTTTTGCTCTTTTTCTAAGCATTTGAAGAAACTCCTGAGATTTTCAAGGTAAACTCGAAAAAAGAGTTACCACTGATAGCTCCAAACCTGTGAGTGATAGGTAAATTCTAAGATGGCCTCCAAGATTCCCACCCCTGAGTGTACTGACCCAGTATAATATAGTCCCTTTCCCTTAAGTGTGGCATTATAATGGGATGTCATTCCTGTGAATATGTTACGCTGTATGTCAAAAGAAACTTGCAGATGCAGTTAAGGTCCTTAAGCACTTGATTTTGGGTTAATGCTGTGTTGATCTTTAGGGAGAGTATCCTGGTGGATGTGACTTAATTAGATGAGTCCTATAAAAGAAGGTGTAACATTAATGAGATGCCCCCCTCTTGGCCTTAAGAAGGAGCAAATCGTTTATGGAGAAGGCTAGAGGGTGAGAATTCAAAGAGCAACATCTAGGAGTTGAGAGTGGTTCCTGGTCAACAGAAAGCTAGAGAGTGGGGGAAGAGAGGTCTTACACAACCACAATGAAATGAATTTTCACCAGCACCCTGAATAAATTTGGAGGGGCTTGTTTGCTCTAGGTAAAGAAACAGAGAACAGAAGCCTTGGTTTCAACCGTTGAAGTCCCAAACAGAGGACCCAGCTAAAACATGCTAGACTTCTGACCCATAAAAATTGTGATGCAATATATTTGAGTTGTTTTGAACTTCCAAGGTTGTGATATTTTGTTATGCAGTAAAAGAAAACTAGTACACTGTGAATGTATTAAGATTTTCTCCATACTAAGACAGCAAAACACAAAAGCAAAGTGAATGTGGAAGCTTATTAAATTAAATACTAGATATTGAATTTTTTGTTAATAAAAAGCCTCATAATTCCTGCCGATTACCTTAATGAAATGTACATTTATGGAGCTAAACTCATAAAACATTAATATTAATACAATACCTCTTTGTTTATTTTGGGTTCTGAGACATCATTTCAGGGATTTTTTCCCCCCTCTTTCTAAAACAAAAAAAGATTCCATTATTTGAAAACCACTGGCTTTACTAATAGGCACTTTTTAAAAAGATTGCATTTGGTTGTCTTAAGAATGTAACTGTTGGCAGGGAAAAGAGAGCAAGATTTTGCAAGGATAATTTATAGGCAGCACGTTATTTTTAAGTAGATATTTATCTTTAATTGTTCCTTCATTACAAAATAATACATGGATGTAAGAAATCCAACTACTACTTTTGATTCAGACAGATGAGTTTTACATTAGTAGTGGTATTTTTTGTTAAAGGAGAATTTATTTAGATTTAAAACCTTTAAATCATTTAGCTTTTAAAATGTATTTAATAGAAAGACGTATCTCACACCCATATACCTAACCATTTAGAATTTTTTCTTTAAAGGATTATTTGTTTGTCTGTTTGTTTGTTTATGGGAAAGAAGCTGACAGGAATGAGGGCAGATAGGCAGGCAGGAGGAAGTAGCATTTATCCATCCATTCATTTGTTAATATTTGTCCTTCCCCTGGTGCAGGACCCAAACCCAGGTCCTTGGGCTTTACATGGACTGTGCCATAGGAGGCACAAACTTTAACTACTGGGCTCCTAGAACACCTAGGTTTTAGTAAATGTTAACATTTTGTTTGTTTCTGTAAATCATCCTTAAAAATTTTTAAGTTCAGACAAAAGCTTATTCCTATTTATTCTGCCTTCCTACATCTTCCATTTATTCCTTCCTCCCCAGGGGCAAACACTAACCTGAAACTGATAATGTATTATTTTCATGTTTGTTGTTTTGTTTTGTTTTATCTATACTGGAATTTCCTATAAATGGAGTCATAGCTTAAGTGGCCTGGTTTGTAACCTTAGCTGCACATGGGACTCTTTCCCTTTGCATCATATTTTCACGGTTTATCCAATCCAGGTTGTAATACAAATGAATGCTTCATTTATTAAAATTAAATTTTTTTTTTTTTTTTTTAACTGCTGTAACATTGGTTTGCACCATTTTATAAGTTTTGGGGCGGGGTAGAGCTTCACACCTCCACAACTGTAGAGGGCACACTCATCAATGTTTATAGGCTTTTCTCCATATGTATGTATTTATGAATAATACAGAGAATAGTTTTGTGTTCTAAAATTAAAATTATTGGTATACTCGGTAGCATTTTGCAGCCTAATTTTTATGTTTTTGAGATGAATTATTTATACAAAGCAACTTGAATAATACACAGTTGGGGCCGCTGCTGCTGCCTGTCCTGGCCTCTGGAGCCCTGATGCCATGCCACTAAAGGAGTGATCTCTTGCCCCCTTTTCACAATGAAGGACTCAGAAAAGACTTTCAGCTCTGAGGGGGAAGAAGCTAACTACTGGAAAGGTCTGGCAGTGACCTATAAGCAGAGGGTAGAGAATACACAAGTGGAACTCCGAGAATTCCAGGAGGGAAGAGAGAATGTAAAGCTGAGCTAGAGACTCAGCTGCAACAAATTGAAACCAGGAATAGAGACCTCCTGTCAGAAAATAACTGCGGGTGCTGGAGCTGGAGACCATCAAGGAGAAGTTTGAAATGCAGCCTTCTGAAGGCCACCAGCAGATCTCAGCTTTGGAGGATGACCTTGCCCAGACCAAAGCCATTAATGACCAACTGCAGAAGTATATGGGCTCCTAAAACGCCTAGAGCAAGTCATATCTCTGGAAGACTTTGAGCAGTGTTTGAATCAAGACATTGAAAGAAATGCCTGCGTGGACAGTGAACTCGATGAGGAGAATCTCCTGGAATCTGTTCAGCGACTAAAGGATGAAGCCAGAGATTTGCGGCAGGAATGGACTGTGCAGCAAAAGCAGGAGAAACCCAGGACCCCGTGCCCAGCTCGGTGGCCGCCAAGAGGACAGACACAGCTGTGCAGGCCCCTGGCTCCCTGCCGCCCACCCCCATGGTAGAGCGAGGACCCGCCTCAACTTGGCGCGGGGGCCTTCAGAAGTGGTCTGAGGACTCCACCGCGGGACCCAGTCACGCCTACGGATTGGTGTTCAACACCATGGGAGACCTGCTGCGGCAAGCGGGGGGGCGGGGCTTTGGAGTCCAAACTCGCATCCTGCGGCCCTTCGTGTATGATCAGTCCCCAAACCAAACAAGGAACCGGGCCTCAGGCAGGGGAAGCAAGAACAGAGACGCAGGACAGACAGGCAGGCAGCACCAGCATGCCCCTGGGTGATAAAGGGTTAGGGAAATACCTGCAATTTGGGACGCGACCTTCAAATGTCTCTTCATCTTCACTGCCAGGGTGTGGCCAAGACATTGCTTTAGGAAACCCATGGAGGTTGAAGCGCCCTTGGTGTGTGTGAAAGTGGTGACTATTTTTTTATCCTCTTTAAGCTAAGAACCATTGTTTAGGTATAGACTGTTAGACAGCTGTAGAATGTAGATTCAAGAAGAGGTTAGAAATATGACTTTGCTTAGTTCAAGTTTACAAATAACTAGATATAAATGCAATAAGACTACAGGTGGGTAGATACAGATTCCAGAATTGGGAGCTTAAAGGTCCTTATTCCTTCTGTCTGATCTTTAGTTGAGAATATTTTAAAAATAACCAAATGTCTGCATTACAGGATGTTTAATGCACCCTTTTTTCCACATAGTCCGATGTGTATAAATGTACCTAATTTCTGTAAAATAGGGCACAGCGCTCGGAACTCTTGTAGCTGCTTCCCTGTGCTGGGCTCTCAGTAAGAGTCTGAAATAAAGCTCTTTAGACTGACCTTTCCATTGTGTTCTCATGGTGGTGATTATTTCAGTCAACAGGTGACATTTAGGCCTAGACTTGAGGATAACAAGGAGGCAGCTCATGACATTGCAGAAAAAGGAACAGCCAGTACAAAAGTCTTCAAGTATGAAGCGCTTGGTGTGATAGAGAAGAAAGGAGCAGGGCAGTGAGCTGGGGTGGGGGAGGCATCAGGCATGACTCTAGAGGCTGACAGGCTGACCACATCAGACTGTCCTCTCGAGATGGGAATTTGGATTTTCTCCTAAGTACAGTAGAAAGTCACTCTTTCAAAGGGGGAGCCAGGAACTTGTATAAGAAGAAAGTTGCAACTGTATATATGTAAGTTGTTCTTTAATCATGAATGCAGGCAACAAACCTTTTAGTATGATCACTGACTTGCTATCCTTACCAGTAGAAATGATAAGTAGTTCCGTTTATGATTATTGTTATAGTTATCTCAAAATACCACTTAGAATCATGAAAGGTAATTAGAAATAATTATAGTTATTAGAATTTAATAATATGTCTGATTATTTCATGCATAGAAACAGAAATCATGGCCTTTGGGTCAAATCCAGGCTGCCACTTGTGCTTATAAATAACATTTATTGGAGCACAGCTACGCCCATTTATTTATTTATCATCGTTGCAGAAGAAAGCTTCTGGGTCAATGCTTAAAATACTTACCATTGGACTCATTCTGGAACAATCTTGCTCTCACTTGTACTGAATAGAACTGAAAATATATTACTAAGATGCAGTTTCACAAATATGTGGAAAACTATCAGCGCCATTGCAAATTTATATATTTTATTTTATAGCAGATGTTACTCAGAGAAGAAATCCTCAGGCTTCAGCAGATGCCAAAATATCCCTGACCCGGGTTCAGAAAGAAAAGAAAAGAAAAAAAGCCGAAAACCCCATGAACTGTTATGTTAAAGGCAGGGAACAAAATGACCTGACTTGGACTTCCTCTGTCTGAGATTCTCCTCCCTCTTCTTTGTCTGGAAGATTTTTCTTATTTTCAGAACTAGTTCTAAGGCTACTGCTTCTCTTGGAAAGATGTATGAGGTGTTACGGTGTGACGAGCAGAGGCTTCATTATCCCTGTCTCAGGTGACCCCCTGGGACAATACTATGTGGTGCAGGTGTGTCTTTCTTCAGGTAACAGTGAGGGAAGGGAGGGCCAGAGATGCGGTCATGCGTACATACTCCTGCATCGAATCTTCACTGAGCTGCGGCTGTGCACCAGGGCTTCTGTCAAATGTTCGACTGACAGAACTGTGAGTGGTAAAGCCAGGGTTTCAATCGGGTCTCTCTGACCAGTTTCGGGGTGGGGCATGATGTCACAAGATGGCAGATTATGTTCAGAATGCCAAGTGACACTGCATGGCTTCTGTGGGACCATCCAGCAAGCTTGGCCATTCCTCCTTCTCTGGTGTTTCCATTCCATTTTTGTTCAAGAGCTCTCAGCTCTAAAGATTCACGTCTGTTTGTCCTCCATAGTCTATTGTTTGCCTTGGTTTTGCTGAGATAGGCCATGGAGCAGATATTTTCCCAGCTGTCGCAGCGTCCTGAGAGATCCCTCCCAAGGCCACTGGAATGACTCTTTAAAACTGTGCTGCTGTTGTTTTTCACTTTATTGAAGGAATATTGTGTTATAACATTATATAGCTATATAATGAGACCACATGAAATTTTTGTTTTCAATATTTTGAGGGATCTCCATAGTGATTTCTAAAAAGCTGACATTAGTTTACACTCCCACCAACAACAAGGTAAAAGGGTCCCCTTTTCTCTGCAGCCTCACCAATACTTGTCTTCAGCCTTTGGGACAGAGCCACCTCACAGGTGTAGGGCACTATCTCATGGTTGTTTGCCCTATAACCTATTTTAAACGGAAAGCAAGTTAATCTCGAGATTCAGCAAGACTGCAAAAATATAAAATGTGGGGAGGAGGAGAGTGAAAATGTGGATGGCTGGAATGAGCTGAGATGAAAACGTGTTTTTTTGCAAACACGAGCTTCTTTCCTGTAAGTACAGCTCTTCTCTCCAGTACTGTGCGGCTTTTTGAGACCACAGGCTCTAAATTGCCCCTCACAAACCAGGTTTAAGCGTTTGCACATGTCAGTTGATTGTGGGGTAAGTTAGAGGGACGGCGGTGATAAGATTTAGCGATCAAGTCTTCATCTCCAAGGGATGCAAAACAAAGCTGCAAGGAAGATCTGTTCATGTGCTTCACCCCACTTTGGGCAGGTCCCTTCTGTCCAAACCAGGGAGGTTGCCCTCTCCTCTAGAAACACAATCTTCATTAGCTTGTTGGGCAAATGTCCACAATATCAGGCATTTTTTCCTGCTTTCACTCCTTCTTTCACACACTGCAAATGAAGGACATCATTCACATGATTATTATATGAACACCAGCATTTTTCCAGTGGACACACACACACACACACACACACACACACACACATCCCATCCAGATCACTCTGCACTCATACTGCAATACTATTTTGTAACCAACATTTTGCACTTCATAATACAATATGGCATATTCTATATCATTAAACATGCTCTCTCTCTCTCTCTCTCTCTCTCTCTCTCTCTCTCTCTCTCTCTCTCTGTGTGTGTGTGTGTGTGTGTCTCTCTCTCTCTTTTAACCAGCATTTCAAATGGCTATATTCTATGTCCTTCGTCTGTTAGAGCATATTTATTTAAATTTGTCTTCGTATTAGGGGACATTTGGAAAACTTAATCTCAGTCTAGGTCTATGGAGAATACAGAAGTCATATCATAATTTGAACAGGGAAAATGTCATTAAAAAATTAGTAAATAGTGGAAGTTAGTTGATTGCCAGTATGGGGGTAAAAGAGGACTCCGATGAACCGAGATGAAGAACTTTTGGCAAAGTAGCTATGACCTCCAGGAGGAGTGGAAATAAAATGAAAGGCTAAGAGAGGGCATTGTCCTCACACCCAGGGTTCTTCAAAGAGGGCATGGCTACCTCAAGGGCCTGATGAGGAATCATTGCCCTGATGAGGAATATGGACCTGTACTGCCCTACAGAAGTGTGTCTGTTGCTGGAAGGTTGAGTAGGCAGAGTAGCTTAGAAGTGGCCTCAAGTAGGAGGTGTGGGGCATGCTGGCACAGGAGACCACACTGAATAATAATAATGACGGGTCCTACAGAATCTCCTTCTCTGACCAGGCACTATCTTTCTGGAGCCCTTTGTTGGTAAAGCTTAACATCCTCCCGAATGGCAAGACGCAAAAGCTTGCAGAATCCGGCTCTAGTTGTGCAGAGTGGGACAAGAGTCATGGTTTTGAGTGGAGAGACAATAAATATATAAGTGGAATACCTGGATTTGCTTTTAGTTTTTTTCTCTGTTATACACAAAGCTACAGTGGACCTTTTTGTTAAATGTCTATATCCGATGTTTCTACAGGAAAAAAATTATGGGATTTGATTTTAAGCATTTTAAAGACTTAGGTAAGCCTTAGAAAATCACCCACTAAAATGTGTCTCTATTTACTCTCCTTCAAGTTATGTATGGGAAAAAAGGCTTATGTTTTAATCACAGAATTTGTCACTGACCAGCTTCGTGGATCTGGTCTTCACCTTCTGGACTGTTAGCACAAGGCTGGAGGTACTCAGACAGCAGCTCCTTTTGGACACCTGCTGTCTCACTTCGAAAGTGCCCAGCCTGGCTCCAGCAATGGCGCAGGAGAATATTCTGGCATCTTCCATCACCCCTGCAGTCAGTCGTTAGCTTACTCCTTTCCACTCGTAATTCACCAAAGCTGGCAGGTTCACGTCTTCAAAACATCCTCTTTATCAGATTATTCATCTTACTAAAAAGGCTTCAACATTTCCTGTGTTTATTGATTAAAAAGAAAAGAGGGTATGTCCTGGTGGCCCAACAGTTTAGTAGAGCCTGGCATGGTTCCATATATATCTCTAGGCCCCGAGTTCAAGACCTGGGGCCGGGAGAACAACCCACGTGGACAAAAAAAATATAAATAAAGGGCTTCTTCCTCTCTCTTCTTGTCTGCCTACTTTTTCACCTTCATTCCTGACTGTACCTTTCCTTAAAAAACAAACAAATGAAACCTCTTAAAAAAGAAAAGAAAAAAAGAGAACTGAACTTTGGCTCCGGGCCCCTTGCTGCAACTTGGCTTGTCCAAGTTCACTGGGGAAGTTAACTGTCAACCTGGGGTTTCCTTACTTCCAGGCCATTGCGTTTTCCGGACTCCCAGCCCCTGTGGATTCATCATTGTCACCTGCAACTGTTCTCTCAGCACAGCACCTATAGTGAAGGAGATTTTATTCATACATGTCCTCATCGCCCTGAGGCTCACGGTGGCCCTGGCTTCCTTGTCTGGATTGCTAGAATCATCCCTCTCAGCCTTGGTGTGCTTGGTGGCTGACTGCTCGGATTTCAAGGTTAAGACTCATGCTGGCCAATGATCTTCCATTGCTGCTTAACAAAGCAGAGTCACTCAGTTCTTAGCCTAGGGTGTTAGACAGGCTTGGACCTAAATTAGAGTCTTTACTGAGTCTTTGGTCCTAAAGACCAGACACCAGGCAAAAGGATGTATATGTTTACTTCTGCTGTGTGAAGTTGGCTGAGGAAACAAAATCCCCTGCCTTTTAAAAGGATGCTTCTTTCTTAGCAAGTGTGAACATGGAATACTGCATGCTCCTTTAAGATAAGCACTTCTTCTCCAGAGAACCATATTGTTCTTTATCTCTCTTGTCTACAAGTGGTTGATGGAAACACAGGGGGCAGACATTGTCTTCAGGTTTTTCCCTTTGGATCTCCTATCCCAGTAGATTTCCTAGATTCCTAGGGCCCCTGTGAGCTGTCTGCACCCCTCTCCCTAGTTCATTTTCTCCCAGCTTATTACAGAGAGAAAGAGCACACAGCCCCTGCTGAGCAAACCCTCCACCTTCCTGGTCTGTGTTTTCAGTTACCAGATATTTACTCCACACCTGTCTTGTTCTATATTCTTTTGATTTGGGGAATTTTGTAACGTTGTCTAGGTCCTGTGAAAAGCAAAACTATGAAAGATAAGCACCTGAGAACAGAACCCAGTTAGGAGGATGAAAAAGGAATGGAAAAGAAGTCAACCCCAAATTGGTCAATGAGGGGGTGGAGATAAACTGATCAGTCTGTATGGGGGCTTGGAGGAGGTGGGCACATTGTTTCTGAATGAAGGTCTGCAGGTCTGGGGAGGTCAGAACGGGAGTTGTGGGAAGTGTGTACCTGGAAGAGTTTCATACCTTTTTGTTCTTAACCTGCTTCCTCATCCTCACTTCTCAGTCTTTTTTTGCCTGGATCTGGGGATTCAGATTTTATTTGGGGGTATTTCTAACATACCTCCTCAAATGCTGGAGCTGTAGTCCTCTGTCTGGAGACATTGCTCTGTAACCTAGCAACCAGCATATCAATACTGTCCCCAGTATTACCTCAACCCCAAGATGTGAAGATCAAGCAAATAGACACATTAAGGATAAAAGGGATTAGATGTATGTGCAAAATCAGTCTTTATTTTCCCCAGTCTTCTTTTTATTTTAGCAGTCATTATTTCTTTGGTTTGCATTGCTATATTCATTTTAGGATGTTGAAATCACACTGCACTGTGTGAGAATTTCACACTGCACCCACCACCAGAGTTCACTGCCCTTCACCACCACCCTCCACAGTTCTTCCCAGTTCCCTCCCCTCTCCATCCCCTGGTAACCACAAATTTATACCCTGTGAATTTTGTTGGGGTTTGTTCTTTTGTTTTGTTTTGTTTTTTCTTTATGTTCCACATATGAGTGAAGCCATCTTGTATTTTTCTTTTTCTTTCTGGTTTATTTTGCTTAACATGATCCCCTCTAGTTCCATTCAGATTGTTGCAAAGGACAAGGGTTTGTTTTTATGCAAAATCAGTCTTTGTGTTGATAAGCAGTGGGTGTGAAGAACAGCGTTATTTTGTAGTAATACATCCCGCGTAAGGACCTTGTCACATCTGGAGCAAGGGAGGCAGAGACAGAGAGAAGAAGGCAGCCAGGAAAGAGACCCTGGAGGCCCCACCCCAGAGGGGTTTGCATATGTGAAGTTCTAAATGCCCCTCCCCTCAGGTGTGTTTTCCTTGTTAAATAACAGAAAGGGGTAAACAGAAAGGTTTTTGACCAGGGACTATTTTTTAATTTGTCTGGCTGGATGTTGGCATATGAAGAAAAACAAATTTCAGAGGAAGAACTATGACAATAATTTCTTTTTTTCTGCAAGATCTTATTATCTTATCCACACAGAGGCTGAGCTGCTGGGCTATTTCTGTGAAGAAACAAAAGGACATCCCGTAGAGATGCCTGTGAATGTCAGGAGCTAACACAGTCGGGAACTGTTGGGTCTGAGCAAATGCCACATGGAACTCTAGCTGACTCTCTGTAGGCCTCTTATCATTCTTCTTGGACATTGTGTGCGTTGGGGCATTTCCCTGCAGAGGTGTTCTTTATGCTTCCTTTCTTCTCTTCATTTTTGAAGAGCTGGCATTAGTCTCATTTGGTTCATTTCCTTGAAATCTAGAATACTCAGTCTAAATGTGCTGGGTGGTCTTACAAGACAGATGGGGATGAATCTCAACTTAATCGTACCTCAGAATTACAGAATGAAAATACAGCCTCACTGCACCTGAGTTAGGGATTGTGGAGGAGAGGCCTAGAAATGTGCGTGTTAATACACTCACGTTATGATTCTAAGACAAATGGTCTCAAGTTTATCTGATAAATGGAGGACTAAAGATTGATTTCCCAAAAAAGGGACCTGGGGTAGTTTCTTGGCACTGAGATGTGTTTGTCAGGGTTCAGCTAGAGATGCAGAACCAGCAGGGGCTATATGCTAAGAGATCTCTTACAAGTACTAGCTAGACAAATTGGAAATCCCTGGAACAGACCTTCAGGTATAGAGTAGGCTGGAGATCTGGGCTGAGAGCTGAGTCTGCTGTCCACTGGGAGAATTCCTTCCTCCTGGTCAGGGAACCCTCAGCTCTGCTTTTAAGTTCTTTCAGTTTGTGGAGTCAGACCCACCACTATTATGTAGGGTAATCTCTCTTAAAGTCAACAGATTGTGGACTTTGATCACATCTGCAAAATACCTTCATAGTAGCACCTAGGTTACTTTTATGTAACTGGATATGGTAGCATAGTCAGGTTGACACAACGAAAAACCATCAGAAAAGGTAAGATCAGAATGTACTTACTGGTAATTGGAAGTTTGATTTAGGCAGGTGTTTCAAAGTGTGTTTGCATCATGATAAAAGTGCTCAAGATTGGTGAAATGAGCAGGGTTTTAAGTCTAAGATTCACATGATCTGGGTGTGAAAACAGTCTATGTTTTCCTCTTCAGAGTTTGAGTCTTTCAGGGAGTTCCTGTGATGACTGGCCACACCACTTGCATGTGCCGAGATTCCTGGGAGAATGAAGGCATGCTAATGAAGACAGCAAGAGCCCTAAATCCTCTCGCTGTAGACACTGAGGTTTGAGTTCTCAGTGTCTAGCTGAATGTGGAGGTAGTGTAGATATCTTTTTGTTCTCAGCCCAGAAGAATGCACTCCTTTCTAAAGGATGGGCTACTCTTGTTCCCAAATCACTAAACTTGCACGTCTCCTTAGTGCTTATGGGCGGGAAGCCATAAGCACAAATGTGGCCACCATGCCCCCACCTCGCCCTCACAGAGAGGAAACTCTGTGAGGGACTCATTGCCTAACAGCTGATTAGAGCTAGAATTCACCCCACTCACTCACTCCTTCCTTCCCCTCTTTTTGAGTGGCTAGCAGTCAATCTACCTTTCAAGTGATGGGTTTTTCTGTTCTTTGTGCCTCCCAGGCTCTAAACAAACACACAAGATTTTTTTCTCTGTTCCATGAGTCTGAGTGTCTTTTGAGAGGTTCGGTTTCCTCTTCTCTCTGGTAAATCCTTTCTTAGAAGATTCTAGGCTCTCCTTCAGTCTCATCGCTACTAAAGACCTTTGCTAAACCCTCTTTCCTCCCGTCTTTCTCCTGTAAAACATATGTACTTATGCAATGCAAGTCATCTATTCTGTGGGCCCACAACTCTTTTGTGATACAGATATTATGACATGTCAGTCTCTCTTTATTCAATTCCCAGGACAAGAGTTAAGTCCTGTTTAGCTTTGTATCTGATCTATAGCCATACATATAGTCAGTTTAACCAGTCAGCTAATACTTACTGAGCACCAGCCATGTGCTGGACCATCAGTGTTTACTCTTCTAGACAGGAGTGTTAGAGTAGTGCTAAACTCTCTCCTCTCATGGAGATAAAGTTCTCTGCAGGTGGAGGGCGATAGCTGATGAGCAAAATAACTAAGCAGTGAAGTACACACACATATACACACACACGCACACACACACATAAACAGCACGATTGAGTGCTTGGAGAACTGTGTGAATGCCCCTCCAAAATAGAATAAAGGACTGAGGATGATAAAAGACAGTTTCCAGTCGTAGCTGTGAAGCACTTTGTTTGGTGAGACTCCTTGTTATCCATGTAGGTCTGCTCATAAAAGCCTAAATTTGCTTGTTATTCTGTTGGATATTTGCTACTGACTTTATGGCTTAGATTGAGGTTAACACAGATCACCTGTAATTATTATTGATCAGATTATGTCTAGAGACTAACTAAAATCAAATAAGTATATGCAGCAATATGCATATATATGTACATATGTATACACACATATAAAATAAATGACCTTTTTTGGTTATTTGAAGTGTGGCAGGCACTATTCTAAGTACTTGAAAGAATTGTTTCTTTCAAAGAAATTGAATCCTCAAAACCTTGAGAAACAGGCACTATCCCCATTTTACACAAGAAGAAGTGTCCTTTTACAAAGGACAGTTGTGTCACTTGCACCAGCTCCCCCAGGTAGGAAGTGAAATATGGGTCAAATCTAGAGTCTAATCTGGAGACCTAACTTTTCAGTGATGCTCTGTGCTGCCTGACGGAATTTATGCAGTCAGAGCAAGGACTAGCCTTTTCCTTTGTTAACCAAGTTTGCACCCCAACTTTGGCATTCCTTAGCCTGGGAAAATCAGCAGCAGCTCAGGATGAAAAGGTGCCATCCAGCAGACTTTCTTTTCTTGATGGAAAGTAATTTCCGAAGCTGAGATACTATCGCCTTTCTCTTTCAAGCTGATCTAGCTTTCTTTTGGGAACTCTGTGTTTTAATGCATATATTAGTAGCTTTTCTACTTGTCTCTATTTCAAAATGCAAAACATTGACTAATTTTTTCAAGAGAAAGGATAGAGGCGGCAATGAACATGTAGGAGTGGTGTTTTCTGGAACAGCCATAACCATTGTCCTTTTTGAACCCATTCATGGCCAGGCCCAGGCCCTCTGTCTCCTCCAGTTCTGACTGTACCACTTATACAGTGGCTTGCTGTGCCCATTTAGGGAAGAGAAAAATTAGGTCACAGTGGTTAAGTGGCTTATGCTGAGTACTCAGAGCCCGTATGGGGTAGAGTGGGAATTTGACAACTCTCAGTACTTTCAATTCTGATTTTGTTTTTCAACAAGCAGTCCTAAAGAAGAACTTACATTTGGATCTCAGGAGTCAGGTGTCAATATTACAGGAGTCCACGTTGTGATCTGGGGGCTGGCTGTGAATTTCCCCCCAGCCCTCTGTCCCCCATGAACATCACAGAGAACTGCTGGGAAACTATAGGACATTTGCTAGCACAGCTGTTACGTCTTTGCTCTTGTGTGTGTTGCCCGTCTAAGAATAATGCAAGTCTGAGTCCTCTTGCGTTTTCCAGAGACTGAGAGCACAGTGTTGGGCCTTCCCTGCTCCTCCAGATGTCTTTGAGTAGGCCCTCTTCCTCCAGAATGTTGGGCAAATAGCTGATCCTCTTAATGACTGGTTTCTTCTCTTTGAATTGGGCATAGAATTTGATGATGATAATGATGAAGATGGTGACGATGAAATAAGCATAAAAAAAAACTTCAGCCCAGTGACTTTCAATAAATATCGGTTTAAGCTATTACTAGGAATACCTAGCCCCTACTCCAAATTTCTAAAGGAGAGATTATCTCTAAACTCTCCTGGTCTCTTTATGCCTTCAGATCCTCTTCTTACTTGCTTGGCTATTTAGGAAGAATAACATAAGCCACTTTTTCCTTTTGGGAAGGAACCTGTTTTGCTCTTGAATAGGTATGACTGAGCCAAGGATTCAGGTCTGCTAACTTTCACTCTGAGCCTGTTCTCCTGAATCACTGAGAGAGGGGATATTTTCATTTTCCTTCTCTGACTTTTTTATTTGAATTCATTTAGAACAGGATCAGGCGAGAGATATGCAATGTATTTGGCATTCTTTGTATTTTGCAATTAGATTTGCTGTCTTTGTCTCCAATTCAGTGCTTCCTCTTCAATTTTCATAGTCATAGAAATTTAGACTTGATAAGAATGTTTCAAATGACTGAAATATCTATCACCATTTTATGCCCGAGTCAGCCCACCAGAAGGTCCCGGAGCACTTGCCTGCACTGCTCCTGTTAGGAACTTTCTGTCTTTACTGACTGAGGATGCTCCTGCCTGGCGGGAATTTCCCCAGGCAGTTTGGGTTGGTAGAGTTGAGCTTTCCAGCTTGCACTCAGTTTGAAATGCTCATATTTGGTTTTCTTTAGGAGAGAGTATTGGCCTGATGCCTATACCTTTCGCTTCATTCTGTTAGAAAATTGATTTTTCCGATATGCAGTCAGAATGACTGAAGCAGATAGCCAGTGTCCTGTGTCTTTGGCATCTACCTCATCCTCAGAAATATTCCATCACCTTGGTCCCCTGAGTGCATCCTGAGCACAGCTCAGTTTGTGACTTGTTTTCAACAATGCAGGACTCTTTTATTAACCTCCTGGCCTCCCAGCTCCAGGGGTGTGGATATGACACTGTGATTCCATTAGCTCTTTCCTCCAAAACTGAGCGTGGTGCATGCTCTGGTGGTATAAAATGACACTGCCAGTGACATTCTTCCTTCATTGCCCAGATTCTAAGAGATAGCCTGAAAGTACTCACTTCCAATATATTTTCGAAATGGAGACAAACTGATAAAGTATCTACTCATTGTGTTGTTTGTTCTTAATTCAAAGCATGCAGTAGGTATTAGTATGTATTAAGAAACCAAGCACCTTAATAACCTTAAAAAAAAAAAAAAAACAGCTTCAATGTGCCCTGGTGGCCTAAGGGGTTAGTACACGGGTGTAGTCCACATATATGCCAGGGTCCCTGGTTCAAGACCCAGGGCTGGGGAAACAACCAAGATGGACAACTAAATAAAGTCAGTAAAATGCTTGTTCCTTCTCTCTCTTCCTGCCTGCCTATTTACCTTCATTCTTGTCTGTACCTCTCCTTAAAAAAAAAAAAAAGATGCAATTCACACACTGAAAAAATTCTAATTTGTTCAATTCAGTGGTTTTTAAAGATATATTCAGAGGTTATGAAGCCATTACCATAATCAATTTTTAAAGCATCATTCCAGAAAGAAACCTGTGCCCATTAGCATTTACTCTCAATTCAAGTTCCTGGCAGCCACTCATTTCTTGTCTCTATTGATTTATCTATTCTGGGCATTTCATATTAATGGAATCATAGTATGTATCTTTTGTGTCTTGATTCTTTCACTTAATGTAATATTTTCAGGACTCATCCATGTTGGAGCATGTGTCATTGCCCCATTCTTTTTTAATGGCCTAATAATATTCCATTGAATGCATACATATATGTGTGTGTGTAGATAGATAGATATATATATGCCACTTTTTGTTGATCCGCTCATCAGTTGATGCATATTTATGTTGCTTCCACTTTTTGACTGTTAGGAATAGTGTTTCTATGAACATTCAGGTACAAATTTCTGTGTGGACACAGGTTTTCAGTTCTCTTCGGTGTATAGGTAAGAGTCATCTTGCTAGGTCATACTCCCTTAATACCATTTTAAAATTACTTTTTGTGTTTGTTATTCTTGGACTTCATTTTCTATTCTTTGGATTTCTGGTTACTTCCCCTAGACTGAATGTTACCTGTGACTTGACAGAAAGTGAAAACATTTGAGATATAGTTTAAAGTTCTTTGGAGAGATAAATACAAAATTCTTAAATGAGAATAAACTGAATCATAAGAATGTTTTAATATAGTCTTACTAGGTTATATTTGTTTTGTTCTCACTTTTACCAAGCTTCTGCTTGGATATTTACAAAGATTTTTTTTCTTTTCCAGAATCGCAATGAAATAAAAAATGGCACGATCCTTCGATTAACCACATCTCCAGTAAGTTGGTCTTAGTTTATAGCTTTCCTATAAACTGTTTGCAGTACAATTTTGCTGTATTTGTTGATAGGATATCATTTTTTGAGTTTATTTTGAATTTATTATAGAACAAAGGTTTCTGGAATGCCTCAGTCCTCATATGTAGATTAGGGATTAGAAGAATGCTCTCCATATATTTTTAAATACAGAAACAGAAGGTCAAGTGCAAATAAACTGACTTTCAGGTTGAATTTTATTTTTAAAGGAAAGGTGTAGGCAAGAATGAAGGTGAACAGAGACAGGCAGGTAGGAAGAAAGAGGAGGAAGAAACACTTTATTCATTTTACTTAGTTGCTCATCTTGGTTTTCACCCTGGCTCCAGGTGCTGAACTGAGGTCTTTGGGATATGCGACCTGTGCTCTGAGCTAAAGGCAACTGACAAAACTACTACTCCACCAGGGCATGCCACTGTCTGGAATAACTCAGCTATACAGATTGCTTTTACCCACCTGCCCACAGATCCACTTAATGCCATCTGAGCAAATTCAGACGACAAAGAAAATCAACAAAAGCTCAGTTGACCTATTCATTCCCTTTCAAATCAGATGCTGTGTGGGGCGTGTGTGTGTGTGTGTGTGTGTGTGTGTGTGTGTGTGTGTGTATACATGTATGTATGTGTGTGAAAGACTTTAAGTACTTTTGTGTTTTGGTTAGTTAATAGGACAGTTCAAATACAGTTTCAGATATGTTTATCACTTATGTGATTTCCTGGACAGCTAATTCTAGATAAAGCACTTTAAAGTCTTCCAACTAAAGCTGATAAATAAAATGCTACAGTATATTTAGACTACTGTAGACTACTCTTGCTTAGCTTGATCTTTCTTTCTTGCTAGTGGATACTTTGGGTAGTAACATTAGCATATTTAAGCTATATTATTTCACAGTGCATTTTTTCACTCTCCTAAAAAATAATATGCACAAAATACACCAAGTGTTACTATTTTCACTCTGCATATGTGATGAAAACTGTGTCTAACTCTCATTTTCAGTTTCCACTGAAGCCATGTGGTAGGCTAAAAATAAATTTAAAAATTGGGAAAAGCATCTGGCTAAAATTAAATTGTGGTACTGTAACTACCACAAATTTTTCTTGTTGAAAATTATATTAGAGAGGCTTAAAAACTTCTAAATATTTTACCCAATAACATTTTGAACCTAAACACAGTGATGAGTTCAATAAATGCTTTGTTGGCATTGGCTGGACTATTTTTGATACTGTCTTGTATACTTAATGTAAATTATAATTCATACTCATTTTTCAGTGGCTGCATGATGAGCTGAAACTTTTCTGTCTGACTTAGCATTGATCTTCTTACTTTAGTCAGCATGAACTAATGTTAATTTGACCTTTAGAGACCATGGTTTCATTTGGTTTTTATCACTCCTATTTATCCTGCTAAAATTACTCATCTGCTTCCTTGGCAGAAGAAATATACCTTGCCTTTTGTCTCTTCTTGGAATTAAAAAGGCTTAGTATTTTTGTTCTGGCTTTTAAATCAAAACCTTTTCTAAGCCCAAAATAAGTCAATTCTCTCTTTTATTGCCATCAGTTTACGAATTTTATAAAAATCACTCCTTGAAAGATTGTTAGGGCATGTCCTGGTGGAGTAGTGGTTTGGTTAACTGCCTCCAGCTGAAGCACAGCCCACATACAGCCCAAGAACCTGGGTTCACATCTTGGGGCCAGGGTGAACAACCAAAATGAACAATAAATAAAAATAAATAAATATTTCTTCCTCATCTTTCTCCCTCCCTGAATGTGTTTGTCTTCATTCCTGCCTGCACTTTTCCTTTTTTTTAAAAAAGAAGGTGGGACAGAAAGAAAGAAGGGGGTGCGGGGTGGGTAAGAAGAAAAGAAAAGAGAAGAGAATAGGAAAGAAAGAAGTTTAGGTCTTTGGCAGGGCCAAGTTTTTAGCATCTGGAAGAAGAGAAGGAGGGGGAGAGGTGTAGGGAGGAGGGAGGAAGGGAGGGAGGAAGAAAGAAAGGAAGGAAGGTTGGTTGGTTAATTTAGGTCTTTGGCAGGGCAAAGTTTTAGCGTTGGTGTCCTCAGGAACCATGGCATTTATGTGTTTTAGGTAGTAATTGTCACCTTCCCAATAAGGTGAATGGAAAGATACAGAAGTTAGTTCTCAGGGCCAGGGTGGTAGATGGGAGTCACCTATAAGAGACCGGTTTACTTTTCTAAAGAGCAGTGGTCCTCAAACCTAAATCATTGGTGGAATTTTAAAATTGGTGGAATTTTAAAAATGCTGCTATCTGGGACTTTAAAGAGAAACTGAATTATGCTATTTAGGGCTGAGGAATCTACATTTTAAGCAAGTCCTTACTGGTTTGATTTCAGTTACAAGGTCTAGAATTAGGAACCATTTTACAAGCTAGATATTTTGATTCTATGCATTTCACTTGTTGTTAGTAGATTGTTTTTTGTTAGTTTGTGTTTAGCTGAAAAACATGGGTCAGCATATGCTCTTTCACTTTTTACATACACAGTACAAATATATCAAAAACAGAAGTCTCCAAATTTGCTCTGAAGTGTTAGAACACCCGTGTTAAAGTGTTAGAATCAATATGTCAGCATATGGTGTGATACTAGCTTCTCCAGCCCCTTCATCGACCTCAGCTGCACCCTCTCTGAAGCTAGAGAGGGACACACACTCACGTGTGCACAGATATGCATGTAATGTGTGGCAGTGCAGAATTCTACCTCCAATCTAACAAAATGGTGCTTGTGTTAATGAATGTATTTGCAGTCTTTATCAGCAAAAAAAACAACCATAAAACAAAAACAAAAAACAAAAAAACACTTTCTGGATTATTCCTAGTGAAATACGGTGCTAATAAGGGAAGATGTGAATACAGCGACCTGCATCCTTTCTTCTATAAAATCCCTTGCACCTGGATGATGGTTTTCCTTGGTGTTGCATATCTTTAGACAATCTCTCTAGTAGCTCTCTTAAAAATTGTAGCTTTCAGTTGTCATATCTTCATCCATCTATCCGATATCATAAACAGATGATCAAGAGCAGTCCCAGGGAATGAGGGCAAAGGTGTGAGAATTTGTGAGCAGTTAGGGCTTGGGAACTTCATTTTGTACAACCAAGTAGTGTTTCCTCATACTCACCACGATAGCAAGAGCTATGGAAACTGAGCCGGAGGCCCCATGTTGCACAAAGCATATTTAAGCAAATTTTGGCTTCAGTTCTTGTTAGAAGAAGCTTGAGTTGCCAGACCATTATTGTATATTGCCTGAAATTTTTGTTTTTAAAAAGTCTTAGCGCGAATATAATTGGAGCATTGGAGTGTGGAAAACCTCTTTAAGTAGGACATAAAACCCATAAGCCACAGAGAAAAGTTTCAATACCTTTGACTACCAAAAAATAAAAACAACTCCATAAAACCTTTATGTTTGGAAAGAAATCCAGAAACAAAGTAAAACAAAACAAACAAACAAAAAAACCAATTTAGACAAAAATGTTTGGGCAGCATTTGACAATATGCATCATAAAGAGCTAATTCTTCAATTTGAAGGATCCCTTATGGATAAAGGAACTTCCTCAAAAGCTAATGACCACTTGTGGGTCCGGCCTAAGGAACTGTTTTGGAAACTCTGGGGCTGGGGTGAAAAACCAATATAAACACCTAAATAAATAAAGATGTTTATTCCTCCTGTTCCTTTCTTTAATTCTTAAATGCTTCCTCCTTCTCATCTCCCTTAAAAAAAAAAATGCCCAGAGGCTATAAATAAAAATGATCTCTTTATCTCTATATCTCTATCCAGATTTAGATTATATATTGATATGCCTATATATCTAATTTTTATCCTGGTAGGCATAACTAGGTTAAAAATATAGATATATGGACATATCATTATATAGATCTATAAACATAGAATTTAGATATATGGACAAATATAGAGAATCTAGATGTGTACATATAGATATAAATTGGATGAAAGAAGAAGCTTTCTCTTCAAAGAGATGAAAATTGACACATTGTTACCCCCTCCTTCACACCCTCAAGGTGTGAGGCAAGGATGATGGGGAATTGAAAGTGTCTGTTGGTTCAGACTCTTTGGAGGCTAATTTAGTTGTGTTGACCCAAGTTCAAAATACATATGCCTTTGTCATGGGAATTTATCCAATAGAGAGATACACAAAAGTACTACAGGACACACACATGTAAACACGGGGTGATATGTATCATTGTTTCTAGTAATCAAAAACTGGAAACCAGTTAAACGTCAGTTGCAATTAGTTAAACGCATTAGGTATTATCCATGGGATGGAATACTGGGAAGCTGTTAAAAAAGGATATGGATACATCTCTAAAGTATATTATTAAATGCAGAAGCAGAGGTCAAAGCACTGTGCTTAATGATGCCCATGACGTAGATGGCAAGGGTGCGTATATTGGCAGATAGAGAACTACATCTGATTCTCAAGGGGAAACACAACAAACTGTTGTCATTGCATTAACTTTGTTCTTTATTTTATAACTGCTAGTGAGACTTGCTATATTTCTGTGCCATGTATTGCCGTTACTTTAATTAAATAAATGCACACAAATTAATGTTATAATGTCATTACAGCACATAACAAAGGAATCATAATGTTCTGTGGTAAAAAACATATTAATATTCCAAACTATTAGATTTCTAATAGACCTTTTAATACATGACCTGAATGCTTCACTCCGACTAGTCCTCATTTTCACCCAGGTGGACATAATTAAAAACACAAAACAATGCTACTCATCAAATATTAACTCTTGCTTTATTAGCTCAAAGCAGAATCCTCCCTCTCTGTTCTCTCTTGTTCAGGGGACCACTCTCAGAAGAATCTAGATTAGAGGGCCTGTCACATTTATTTTTAAGGATAGTTACTCTGGCAAAGGAAAAATTTTATTATCGCAGGTAAGCTTCACTCCATAGATTCAGTTTATCAGAGATTCTTAACAACAGGACCATCAACAACTTTTTAAATCAACTTTTCTATGTGGAGCTGAGAAAACCCAATAAGTATTATATAAGGTTTTACATCCTATTTCTTGCCATTGCTGTTAGGGAGAAGCAATGACTTAAAGAGAAGAAGGATTTTAGGCACAAGGGTGACAAAATCACTGTGACAGCTGCCAAAAGACAGATTGTAGGGGTGCCCAGGGCCAGGTTAGGAGTTTATCACAGCTGTCCCTGCAGAAGATGACTGTGATGTGGGCTGCCTGCGTTGTTCAGATGCGGAGGGGCTGAGGGAATGTTTTAGAGGCACTTTAAGCCTCCAAGCCTTCCTGAAGCTTTGGAGGTGATGAAGAAGGATGCCAGGATGCCCCTGTTGTTTGGACAAGATAAACAGCTGTTCTGTTTACCAGATGAGGTTCGAGGAGAGGTAAACGACAAGTTCAAGATGCCTGTTAGGTTTCCATGAGGACATGTTAACCAATCAGGTCTGCGTGTTGGGTAGCCTGGATGATACAGATGTGTCAGCCATCACCATGTAAATGGCGTGGGAAGCCCTGGACTGGATGCTGTTGCCATAGCAAAGCTATATCCTTGGGCAAGTTCTTAGGTTTAGAGGAGGTGCCAGCCAAAAATTTAAAAGAGTAAAATGTTTCATGGGAGAGGGAGTACTTAGGTGAGTTGAAGACTGCAATAACGATAAGAAAATTAGATGAGGAATTTGACCCCTGGACCTGCCATCTAGAGGTATTGATAGCATCTGGAAACACTCCCAGTCCAGGATACAGATGGAAGCCTCCTGGGGAGTAAGGAGAACAGATATGAGGTAAAGTGAGATGGCAACTTCAGAGCCACTCTTTATTCCAGAACTATTTGCTAAGACTGGGAGCAGTGCCATGCCCTGGTGACCTAGTGGTTTAGTGCACTGGGTATAGTACCCATACATCCCAAGGACCCAGGTTCAAGACTTGAGGCTGGGGGTACAACCAAACTAAACAACTAAGTGAAAACAAAATACTTCTTCCTCCTCTCTCTTCTTTCATCCCTGCCTATTCACCTTCGTTTCTGTGTGTGCACCTTCCCTTGAAAAAAAAAAAGAATGGGCTCAATGAAGTGCTGGGGAGAATTGAGCCAATGGATGTCTGTGTGTTTTTATTTAATTTTAAGACAGGAACTGTTAGAGACTTTTGCAGTTGGAAATGATCTACTGCAAAGTGAGAACAGGATGGTCCAGACGAAAGGAGAATCATTTAGAAGGAGAGTACTTAAAAAGGCCGGGAGAGGGGGAAGGGACCCAGGCTGCTGGGAAGATAGAACTTTGATGGGAAACAGGGTACAGGATGCCTTAGTATCCAGAAGAAGCCGAGCGTATCAATGAGGGTGATGCTGAGTTTGACCTCAAAAGAAGGAAGATGAAGAAAATCCTGGCTGATGTCTTCTATAAAATGTGAGGCAAGATCACCAGAATGGGGGAGGAAGGTTGAGGGAGGGGGAAGTTTAAGGAGGGAAGTCAGTTTGGTAGGATATTGCAAACTTCTAGAAAAGGGTAGATGGGCTGCTAGGTAGCACTGAGTATACATTTGAAAAGATCTGTGAAATTTCTGAACCTAAGGACTTTTTAGACTTCTTAATTGGTACTGTTAACCCGATTCATACCAGAAATTTCTTAGAGATCATTTTTGTTAATATCGTCAAGAGTAGAGATGGTGAATAGTGTGCCCAGCAGAGGCCCGCGTGTGTCCACCACTCTCTCCTGACATGTTTCCCTCTGAGACTGGACACGGGCCTTTCTTACATGAAGAGCTCAAATGATGAGTCACGTTAAGCTGTTTGAGTGTTTCGAGGTAAAGCCTGTCATCTCTTCTTAAAACAATACCAGAAAATAACACTTAATGATAGTCAACTGCACATCTATCAGACTCTGCATTTGTGCAAATTATATGAAAAATGAGAACTAAAGCTACTTTTTAAAACTATTTTTAACAATTTTTTTTCTCCCAAACAGAAAAATATTGTAGGCTCTTAGAAAATATTTTTAATAGTAATATTTATTATTTCTTTAGTTCACAATACTATATTCATTGTAGGATATTGAAACTGTGTCTCAGTCTATACTTCACACCATCCCCGCCACCAGAGTTCAGTGCCCTTAACCATCAACTTTTCCTCTCTCTCCTTCCCTCCCCCTCTCACCCTCCTTGCAGTCATCATCTTGTGTCCTGTGATAGTAATATTCTCTCCTTTTAGTTTAAAAAAAAAAATTAGAAATGAAGAAAGGAAGTAAGGAGGAAGAAGTATTTATCAGGAAGGGAGAGAAGAAAGAAACGTTTGTTTATTTATTCATTCATTTATTCATTCATTCATTTATTCATTTAATCCTATTAGTTCTTCACCCTGGCCCCAGGTCTAGAGCTTGGATCCCTGGGCTTGACATGATCCATACCTACCCATCTCAGTGCCCTGGATCACAAAGACAAGCCCCTAATGGAAAATATTAAAGTGAAGCTTAGTAGAAATAAAATTATGCAGAATATTACAATTCACAAATAACCACAGGTCATATCTTAATTTGTTTCCTTTCATCATTTTTATATAAATGTGTGAATTTAGGGGTATATGTGTTTATATTTTAATTTATTCATTCGCTCATTTAGTAGAGTTCTTTTTGGCATTCCAGTAAATGCCAGGCACTGTTTAAATACTGGGAATAAACTGGTGAACAAACCTGACAAATTTCTTCTCCTGGAGTTTGCATTTTGGTGGATGCACACTCTCACACACACGCATCCCCTACCTCTGCCCCACAAACAGCACAATATAGCTGCATCCTGACTTTTCTCCTAGTATTCCATTAGGAAGAGGTGCCCATGCTGTCTTACATTCTCTAAACGTTTCAAAACAGATACCATGTAATTCATCCTATGGCAATATCATGTTATTTAACCAGTGTCCTATTGCTGAACAGTGTGGTTACATCCAGAGTTGGAATATAAGTGCTGTTTTAAGTGCTTCACATTGGCCAGGCATCTGTCTCAGATATTTAAATGAATCCTTTCAGGGATCACCAGACAAGATTCCTTCAGCCCTGCTGCTCATGAACACCTTAGGCCATCTGGCTTATCTATTTCTCTGTCCTCACCTCTGTCCACTTTCTCTTACTTACCAGCCTGACACATTGGCTCTCCTTCTGTCCCTGCAGACATACTAGGTTTGTTCCTCTTGCACCAACCCTTCCTGCTGCCCAGAATACCCACTTCTCTGCTCCACAATGTGGTCAATGAGATCTCTACACAAAAGTCACTTCCTTTAGGCTACTTATCCCTGAAAACCACTACATTTTAGAAAGTTACCAGGCACTCTTTCTCATCTCACATTTTGTGTTTTCCTATAAAACTCATCAATCTTTAATTTCTTACTGTTTATTTGTTTTACTGTCTACTCCACACCCGGAGTATGTGAGCCCCAGGAGGGTAAGAACCTTGGCTCTCTTGTTTGCACTATTTCTGGTGCCTGACTTACAGAAAGCTTTCCAGAAGTATTTGTGAGTGAGGATTCTCTTTGATTTTGAAGGGGAATTGTTTGGAAGTGGATAACTGTAAAGACATGTCTGATATAAGCCAGGTAAAATTATTTGCAGAGTAATCTCTGTAAATCTACAGTGAGGTTATGTAATAAGTGATATCAAATAAAGTAAAATTTTCCTTACAAAAACTCAATCTTTTAATAGTAACATTTGTATTCCTACAGATATTTTTTATAATAAAGAATATCACATCCACATTACTTAGAAATGAGAGGTGAAAAGAATATATATCCCTACCCATTCCAGTTCACACCAGAAAAATACAGCATTAAATATGTCCCAGAAGTTTATTACATTAGATAGGGGCTCACATTGGGGGACCGATATCTGTTTGAGCACTGTTCTGTCTTAATTCCAGGACTGACAAGCTGTGTAATCTTAGGCAAGTTACTTAACTTCTCTGCGCTTCATTTCCCTTTATAAAGTGAAGTAATGAAAGTACTTACCTGATAGGCCTTCTTGATGGTATTTAGAAAAATGGTTCATAAAAAGCATTAGGTAATATACATATGGCACAGACACTTTCTTAACATTACTAATGACAATGAAGTCATTTGGGGGTTCTCATTATTATCATAATAAGTGTAAATTTCTTACTGGGAGAATAATGTGTTTTTCAAGAAATTCAAAGTAATTCACTTGGGTTAAATGTTATATGTTAATGCTAATACTGTATGTCCACTTGAAATTTTGGAGAATGGCATGCCTTTGAGCAATTTTAAAAGATAAGGTGATTCTTATTCAACTCTATTTTTAAAATATGGACATTTTGAGTTTGAGTGATTTATCTATCAACTATCTGGAGACTGGTGAATGGGTACGGAGGATTTTCCTTCTTTTCTAATTTCTGATGCTGTCAGTTTGGGGCTATAATTAAGTGGGAGGACATAGTATGTCTCTGATGGAGTGATGGGGACAAAGATTTCATCCCTGACTTGGTCCCATAGATTTCCCCATCACATCCCCTTCTTCCCTGGAGACTGATTGCAAGTGACAGTGTTGGGGAGCTTAGTAGGGAGTGGGGCTGTGCATGGGAACCTGGACAGGTACTAAGAGGGAGTCGTTTTACTTTTAGTGCCTGTGAGATCCTGTCCTGTCTGTTATAGATTCCATGGGGATGCTCAGAGATGTCTAAGGAGTTCCTGAAAGATAACTCATTATTGGGGTCAAATACCACATCATGCCCTTTCCTAGAAATATAATGTTATTTCAGAGGAGAAAGCAAATGCCTAGAAGGAGAGTGTGAGGATGACAGAGGGCTTCAACCACTGCAATTTTGAGTTGAATAATAACTGTTACAGATACTCAGTTATTCCTAGTAAGTGAAAACACAGGCAAAAAACTTAATATTTTATTTTCTTACTGTCTGCCCCAAATGAAAAATAGATATGAAAACACTCACTGACTGAATGAGAAATAGAGAATACAAATTATTTTCCAGAAGTTCAATTTCTCCAATTCCTTCCTGCCCGCCATGAAGAAGCCAAGTGCAAATGCCTTAAAAAGAAGATGTTTAATTCTAAGCAAAGCTGTTAATTAGGTTTCTTAATTACTTTAAGTTCAGACAGTGAGTAGCCAATGTGTGTGAAGCACATGTTGTTAGAACGTGAAATTTGCAGGCATCATTGTGTTGTAGTGGAAGATTTTCAGTAACCTAGAAAGATCATTTAAGTGTCTAATGAAGCTTTGAATGATGTGTGTAAGCAGTTATTACTCAGAGTATTGACTGAATAGTGAGCATGCTGTATAAATTTGTGTAATTGCTTAAGTAAACAAATAGCTTTTTATCACTTATGGATAATTTCACTCAAATGGTAAACATTCTCTTTATTTCTCACCCCTCATTGCCACACCCTGTTCAGTTTTGGGGGCTTTGCTGTTCTTGTACTCTTGCGTGTGCTCTTGAAGAGATAGAAAGGTGGGTGCTGTCAAAACCAGGAAGTGGGTGCCCATTGTGAAGTAAACAGTGCCTTGAAGATGGCATCCATACTTGCCTTTGGCATGTAGGGTGCATGAAGTCTTGTGCTTTTGGCCTTTGAGTCTTGTTTCTCAATGAAAAATTAATTTCATATTAATTTTTATGGTATGGCTTCTTCTGTGAACACTCTTCCCTTTGTTTTTGCCCTTTAAGGCTCAAAATGCCCAGCAGCTCCATGAGCGAATCCAGTCGTCAAGTATGGATGCCAAGCTGGAAGCCCTGAAGGACTTGGCCAGTCTCTCTCGTGATGTCACGTTTGCCCAGGAGTTTATCAATCTGGACGGCATCTCCCTCCTCACTCAGATGGTCGAAAGTGGCACTGAGTAAGCACTTTTTTCACAAACTTCCAGTCTCCTGTTCCATATTCATTCTAGGTATTTGCTTGTTCCTTATATTTGCAATTTCTAGTTATAAAGACAAGAAATTGGTCATGCTCAGGAAAATGGGCTTTCGTGATAGTGTCTGAGGACTGAGTTTATATTTTAAGTATCTTTAAGTCTTCTCCTACCAACCAACCTGTACATGAGACAAAGCAGAATTTCATAAAATCACTGAAATTTTGAGGAAACAATTAGATCATTATCTCTAAGGGCCTTTCTAGCACTAAATTATACAATGGAATTCTATAAAATATAAATGCTTCATGTTCTTTGCCTATTCCTCTTACCAATTTTTTTTTCTCTCTGTTGACTCCATTAAGAAAAGTAGAATAAGTACTTAAGCTTCAATGCATAAATCAGGTCAAAATAGCCTTCCTGAAGTATTTTTTAAAAAGTAAGCATTTGAATTATGAAATGCATCCATGATTATTTATGATTAAATACAATAAACTTCTATACCTACTGTGTGCAAAAGAGTAAAAACTGGGAAAATTAAAAAGATGTCAACTTTGCTTTCCAAAATTAATGGACGCAAAATTCAACTGAGATGTTATTCCTCCTGAGGCCTGGGAGTCTAGTGGTTGGACCAGTTAGGACTCATAGACCCTTACAGGAAGGGTCTATGGACTCAACAGACTTTGAAGGAGTTTGAATTCCATCTTGAGTGAGGCTGAAAGGGTGGGCATTTCTGATACAGGCGCTCACCTTTGGGAAGGCTTTGTTCTCTGGCTTGACTGGGAAGTGTAAAGAACCAGAGGGGTCTAGCTCTTCTGTACATGGACAAATAACTGTCCCCGACCACTACGTTTCCTAGGTTAGGCCAGGGTAAGAGCCACAAGAAACCCTTCCCATATGGTCAGAGACTATTAGCATACAAGTTAGAGTATATGAAATGGCTAAGTCATTTAATTGCATATTAATGTGCTAAATTAATAATGTGATGAGTCTGGTAGATATTTCTTAGTTAAGATTAGTTATCTATGAGAATTGGGGCTTCAGCTTGTGCCATTTAAATCTTTTTTCAGTACTTGGTGATTCAATTAATGGTCTGAGGACTGTACATGCTGGAGACCTGTGTTAGCTCCCTCTCTTCCTCCCTCTCTTTCTCCCTCCCTATTTTCTTTCTATTTCCTCCCACACTCGGTGTTGTTTAGCCACTGCAATTGCCACTAGTGAAAAATTCCTTTTTTTTTTTTTTCTCATCCAAAGATATAACAACAGGAATAACTCTCATGTAAGAGTGTTCTGTCGAGTTTTGTGTTGGGGTTCTTACCTTACAGATAAAGAGGAAAAAAATCTAGAAATGAACAGGTGAAAAAAAGTCAAATCAAGGGGACTGACAAGCAGACTTGGGAGATCTGGAAAAGGTCTATTGTAGACCAGAATTACTTATAATTTTTTAATGATGACTGAAACTCCGCTTATTAAATTTTGGCATCAGCTTGGAGTGGTGCAGGGAAACATAAAATCTGGGTATTACAGAATCCAAAATAGTTATTGTAAATTGGAGTTGGAGCTCCAATAAGAATGCATTTAGGGATCAAAAAGGCTTGAGCAAGGAAGGGATATAGGCCTTTCCTGTGATAGAAGTTTAGGTCTGAAGTCCAGCATACAGTGTGACAGACCCTGGTTCCTGGTTACCAGTAAGCAGTGAAGCAGAGACTGCAAACAGCTGCACCAGTGATGGTGATTTCCTTCCGCAGGCCCTCTCAGTCCCCATTACTGCTTCTAGAGGGGCAGGGAGCTCTGCGGAGTTTTCTCTGTCTCAGTCACGTTAACAATATGTTAAAAAAAATGTAAAACAAACTTCCCGTCTTTATTGTTTTATTAAAGTCCCGACCATTCATACCTCAAAGGCAGTGTTCTCAGACTGGTTACACTGTGACCTGCCAATGACATGAAGTAGTGCTGTCACAGAGTTCCAGGCATCCAGACGTGTATGCTCCTGAATATTCACAATGGAACATTCAGAATAATATTCCGTAAATACTTCTGAATTTACTAGAATTGCAATCATAGTGACAATCGTAGTGTTCATGCACTGAAAGCAAGGGTACAGTTGTCATGCACCCTGGGTAGAGGGCCTGGAGAGAGTGCCAGTACTTGCAAAAGCCAGCAGCTATACATTTTGACAACGAGGAAAAATGCACATGGCTAGGCCTAGATGTTGTTAGGGTTTTTTTGGTTGTTGTTGTTGTTTTTTAATTATATTTGTATAGCACTGCCATAACGAAATACCACTAACTAGGTGGCCTAAACAGCATAAACTTTTATTTTGACTATTGTGTTGGCTAGAAGTCCAAGAGCAAGGTGTTTGCTGATGGGATTCTTTTGAAGCTTCTCTCCTCAATTTGCAGAGGGTCATCTTCTTACTGTGACCTCCCATAGCGTTTCTCCTGTGTTCACAACTTACTGTTACCTCTGGGGCGGAGGCCAGGCTGGAATTCAGGCACACCCTACTGGCCTCATTTTAGCTTAATCAATTCCTTAAAGACTTTCTCCAAATACTCCTCCATGCTTAGTTGCTAGAGGTCCAGCATTCAACATAGGGTTAAGGAAGTGGGGTGCCGGGACACAACCCAACCTCTAACACTCAGCAGAGGGCCACTACCAATTGTGCTGGAAAAGAAAAAGAGTGAAAATGAATACAATGTTTTTCGTCTTGTCAACATTATCACTTTTTATCTGTGCTGGTGCCCTACTCAATAACTCATCTCAGCCTACAGAGTGGCCCCGAAGAATTGCCTTCCCTCAAACTGAGGGCTGGGGACAGAAGGTCTAAATGATAGCTCTGGGTTGCACAGGTACACGATGAGAGAATGTCAATGCAGAATGTACTTTATGGGGACCACAGTTATTGAATTCCTTTTTTTAAAAAAAGCACATCGTGCACATTAATATCATAACTATAATTCACAAGCCACCTCAATTTGTTGCGTGCTTCCAGGTTTCAGACAGATGCACGGGACTCAGGGCCAGGTCTTAGGTGAGTTCTTGCATTTGTCTCTTGCACTTCCCCATCACTTTCCCTTCCCCAGAAAGGAGGAGATGATGTCTGCTGGGTCATCTGTGGGACTCTCCTCACCATGTTTCAGACTTCAAAGTCATGTTGCTTTTGCAAATGGAGGATGGAGGGATTGGATCTGTACCGCCTCCCGCCTGCCTCTGCCCGATCCAGCAATTCCTCTTAAGAAGTTGCTTATTTGATCCACAGCTATGTTTCCAATCTTTGCTCAGACTTAAAAAGAAAAGAGAGAGAGATTGTTCTTATAAGAAAACCCGGCTTCTGTATTCAACTTTGAGCAAGACTTTAATTAATTAACAGGAAACCTTTGAAATAGAAACTGCACAAATTAAATAGATCCTACAATTTGGAAGGCATTTAGTCATGACTCCTGGGCAGACTTCCAGCTGGAAAAGGCAGAGGTTTCCTTAGCAGGACCTGTGGAAATTTTTAGGAAACACCGAAGAAATGTAGGTGGAATTTCTCTTCTTACTTTGAGCTATAATGGTATTCAAAGATTACCGGCCTGCTTGTCATTACCCACGGCTATGCTTTTGAGTTTCTCTCCAGCTGGTATTAGGAGGGGCCAGGGGGCCAAATTAGCCACAAAGAAGCCTGGGGAAGTGTCACTTGGGCATTGAAAACCTGAATTCAATTTTTCTGTCCTTGTTGAATTTTGAAATCCCATTCCTACTTTCAGCCCGAAACACAGGCCTGGGAGCAAAGAAAGTTGTTGAAGAAATCTGTTGCCCCAGTCTGAGCAGGGAAATGGTGTTGAACAGGGAGGCTTAAGGAATGGAAAGTGTCTCCAAAATAAAAAAAGATGGATATTAAAAGAATTTTCAGAAATTACATTTCATTATTTGTGAAAGAAAAGAAATCATACTTGCAACTCTAAATTCAGTGTAGTGAGTACGCCTGAATTTCTCCAGACTTCAATAAAACCCTGTGTTTTTTATCTGTGCCTCTGTCCTCACAGACAATTGGACAGCTTGCCCGACGTCCTTCCACTGTTAAACAGGCAGAAGAACACTGGGAACCAGTCCAAGAATGAAAGGGCAGGATCCTTAGGGCTCCCTTCCCACTTGGCGATGTGAGAGCAAGATTACACCCTTGAAATATAAATTGTAGCACCACCCTGGCCTGAAAATTCAAGAGTGAGAAAAGTGAAATTTATGGACTTAGGGAGAACTTAGTTTTTTTTTTTGAAAACTTAGTTTCCTTTCCTTAATAAAAAAAATCATAGTTATTGTTTAAGAAATAATCTGTAAATAAGAAGAAAGAAAAAAAAAAAGAGAGAGAGAATCGTTTGTAATCTTCCTTCCCAGAGATAAACATTTTAACCTCTGGGGGCACACTCCTTTCATACTGTTTTAGGTGCGCACATATATGCACAGGATTTAAAACAGCAGAATTAACGATAGCCACTTTCTTTGTAGTCTGCGCCTTGTACCCAACAATATTTCCACGTAATTAAATATTATTCCATCACCG
This sequence comes from Solenodon paradoxus, assembly GCA_004363575.1. NCBI lineage: Eukaryota > Metazoa > Chordata > Mammalia > Eulipotyphla > Solenodontidae > Solenodon > Solenodon paradoxus. The sequence goes on from RJWH01000379.1 coordinate 104,567, forward strand.
TTTTTGACTGGGTGTGATTTCATTTTTAAAGCTCTTTAGAGACACAGAGGATAATCATGACTTGAAGCGTGTTCACAGTATCGTCAGTTATTCCCGTTTTTGGATATTTACATTGTTTCCAGGTGGTGGTTGTTTTTTTTTTTTTTTTTAATTGTGAACATTCTCTAATCACCTTTTCTTTTAGCAAAATCCTAGAGTATTTCAATAATTTTGTTGAAATAAAATTCCCGATTCAGAAGATAGACACATTTGAAACTGTTTTAAAATACGAATAGCCCCATAGCGTGATGACATATTCTAATATTTGCTTTGCCATTCATGTGGAGAATGTCTGTTTCTAATGCCCTGGTCAATACTGGGCTAGTATTCCTTTAGGATTTCTAGCTTTCCTAAGAAATATAGTAGTTACGTATTTGAGGAGTTTTATCTAATCTGGGGAATTTATAAATACTCTTTTATTTTCTGGGCTGAAGTCAGTTGTCCAAAATTTTTTCATCTTAGGAACAGAGTGTTTTACAGCTGTTTTAAAGATATGTAAAGGCCTAAGTAATTGTCTTAAAGCCAAACAACAATTTGTTGTAATTGCAATTTGTGTAAATTATTAGCCCCTTCCCCGTTCTGTCCATACAGAGGACAGAGGCAGACACATAACTCTGTAATGTACATTTATGAGTATAAAATTGTTGTTATCATTAACACAAGAACAGTTTCATATCCACTTTTCATTATTCAAGTCATTTTCTCCTGACCTGAACCAGAGCTGTAGTCATTTCTTAGAAGGTTTGGAAATTGAAGTATGACTTGAATTAAGTACCCTGAAAGATGTCTTGACTTTGTTGCTAAGCACCCACACTTGGGTCTCCAGGTATTAATCATTCAGCAAAGAGTATATTATTTGCATGTTGATCACAGAGTGTATATTATCTGAGTGCTGAATATTCCTAACAGCTTAAGCACAGGACAGGGGAAGTGTGTGGAAAAAAATACAAACATGTTAGTGACATGGAAGTATGTGTGACCCTTTTTGAAAAGTTGTTTCCACACAAAAGATGAATTTCCTTTTGGAAAGCAACATTGTTAACCTCCATGGACTTGGATTATCAGCTTTAACTCATACTCTTCCTTGTGAGAATTTGATGTCTCTTCTAAGCCTTGGCTCTTTTAGAAGCTTCTGGTCCGGCCAAACAGATCAGGACTTGCTGCCAAGCCACTAAGGCCACGTCACACTTTGCATGTGTGCATGTCCCGCACTTCACCTTGGACAGAAGCCACAGGGAGGAGCAAGCAGCTTCCCTGACTGAGCTGAAGAGCTGCTCTGTGTGGTCTGTGCTGACTGGGCCCCAGCTGTGCAGGTGGCAGGCCGGTCTCCCCAGCTCCCTAGGCCTGCTTTCCTGGAGTGCACCCTTGGCAAAGCTTAGGGAGTTCTAGAGGAATAGCCTTCCCGGGGCCCTGGCCAGAAATTTGCATCACAAACGCCTAAGAGGCCCTCCATCTTGGGCTTTGTCAGCTTTGTGTGCAGAAAATTCCTTAAGTGAACCTGCCCCTCCCCATGTCTCTTTGCTTTGTCTTCTGAGTCTTTGTCTATCACTCTGGTAAATGGAAATGAGAAGGAATCACATCACACAGCCTGTGTAGAGATGAGACTGTCTTCCACTAGGGAAAAGAATGCCAGTTCTTGGACTGAGGTGGGAGAATTTCGGCCTCTCTGAAGTCTGAAATATCAGATTTACCAGAATCATTTGTTCTTTTGATCATTGTTCTTTAAAAAATTAAAACGGTCGTGAAGGAGAGAGAGACGGAGACACAGAAAAGACCCAAGAGAGAGAATACACCTCAATTAGGAAAACAGAAATCACCATAAAAAGCTCCTCTTCTCATTATACTTACTCTGAAACCAAAGTGAGAAAGTGGAGAAATAAGAAGCACTAACTCTGAAGCACTGAGTTTTCCCTGCCCTCTGGTCAGGAAGAAGTTCTGAGGCGGGGACTGAGGCGAGAAGACACAGCTGAAACCTCACCCAGTTCAGCTTTATATTTACACACACATACACACACTCACACACACATACACACACCTCATATTTATTTCGAAGCAGTTCTGTTAAAAGGTAAAGTGAGACAAAAGCTGAAAACAAAGATAAACTAAAGCATATTGATTTCTTTTTTCTTTTTTTTAGTTTGCACAAAGGAAGGAAGGCGAAGCAACATTTGGCTATTTAAGCCTAGTTGGCTCTTTGTCATCTGTTGTCCTTAGGTTTCATTTTCATAACCTTAGGGCATTCGCAGGCTTAGATTTTGGTATGCTTACATAGGCTCCTAAGGCTTTAACGCCACCTCAATCAAATAGCCTCCTTGTTTGACTAATGTAAGAATTCCAGACTTTACAGAAAAGTAGTAAGATCCGGTTTCACCAGTTGTGCTGCTTGTGATTTTAATACAAAGACCTAACTCAGGACAGCACCCCGCGTCCAGTCCAGTTGTCCCGTCCTTCCCGCGTCTTTCATTCTGGAATGATTCCTATATCATTCCTTTTATGAATTTCATGACTTTTCAGATTATATAGGTCAGTCATTTCGCATACTATCTTCCAACCTGGGATTGATAAAAGGCAATTCATTAAAGGTAATAAGTTTCAGGGGAAAAAGATAAGAGTATGACTCCCATACAGATATAAAAAATGAACATGTGTTAAAGTAATTTATTTTCCTCATGTGATATGAGGGAACTGGATAGATGTTGTAACTGCTTCAAAAGGAAAGTCAAAAGAACTCAATTTAATATAAAGCAAAGAAATGTTGAAATGAATTGCAAACTGGTTTCCTACTTGGAAGAAACATTTGAATCACACTACCTGATGGGATAAAATATATACATCTGTCACTTACCTCCACCTCCGATATGACAGCCCAGAAGAATATGCCGTAGGCACTGCATTGTCTCAACTGAAATACAGCATTTGTTTCTAGAGGTTTATCCAGTGTTTTCTCATTTTAGACCTGTTTTTTAAAAGAAGCTTTTTCTTAATGAAGGAAAAAAAGCAGGAAGCATTTTATTTCTATGTTTTTGAGGTTGTTTCCCCTGGCCGCGTGTCTTGAACCCGGGTTCTTAGCCCCTGTGACAGCAGGGAGTACCCGACCTATATTATGTGTCTTTCACTAGAACATCACAGATGCTTGAGGTTTTATCATTGCACCCTGCTGATGATACACAGTGAGTTTTATTCTAACTTCTGGTGTCAACTTTGATGACTTGATTAAAATAGCATCCTCTAGGTGTCTCCACTTCAGCACATTTTTCCTAATTTGTAATTAATTAGGACGTAATTTTGGAGTACCTGCACCATAGAAAATGGTACCAGTCAGGTTTGTGTGTTTTCCCCAGAGATCTGGGTCTCTAACAATACTGGTACAATAGCCTTTAAAACAATATGGACTTAACTGTTTCTGTTTTATTCAGTGGGCTATAATCTATCACTATTATGATTTATTTTGATGCTTACTTTGTGCAAAATTTAACTATGAAAACTCCTTCAAGGTATGTGCCGTGTTCCTTTGACCTGTCTCCCAAGATTCTTTGAGTATTTCTTGCCTTTCTGGCTCAACAGAATGTTGAGGCTTATCTAAGATCTTTCTTCACTCTAGTCCTGACAGGAGGCATTTCTTCCAGGAGCCTCAATTCCTTCTAGTGGAAGGCAGTTTCTGGTTCTTGCAAGAGTGTCCAACTTTTGCTCAGATTTGCCTCTGCACAGACACCTATTTCTTTCACCCTGCTCAATGGCTTTTTGATGAAGCAAAGAAGGAAGTGGATAGATGTTATTTTTAAAAGGAAGAGAAAGTAAAGAGGGAAAAGGGAAGAGGAAAAAGAAGATCTCATTATATGCATTTTAAAATATCCCTGTTTTAACAAAGACTGTATCTGATATGCTAGTCAGTTGGGTTTTTGAAGTGGTTACTTTTTATGTTGTTGAAATGTGAAACTTAAATTCTTGAAGGGTCAGGTCATTCATCAATCATTTATCAAGTAACTACTCTGCATGTGCCTGATATTAATAGTGAATCATGGAGTGGAGCCCCTGCCTACAAGGAGTTGGGAGAAAATGAGATGACCTAAAGAATACATTAATGAATGCTCAATGGGTGCATATAGGGGCCCCTCAGTCAGTTTGGTCAAGGAAGGAAAATCAGAAGGCTAGAAGGGTCCCTAGAGAAGCCTAGAATTAGGTGAGTTAGGATACCACTTAGCTAGTTGAACAAAAAGCTGAAGGGTATCTAATACAGAAGAAAAAAAAATACTTAAAGCCAGAGAAAGATGTTTGTCTTAAGGAATGGAAAGTGCTTTTTGATGAAGTCAGATCATTAGTCTTCCTATCTTCTTGAGCCTATTTTTTAAGAAGCTTAATTGTCCTTTCTTGCCGACAGATTTATTTACACATATTTCTCGCACTTTCATTCTAGAGTTTCGTATATTAAGCAAGACTTCTGCCATGTCTCATGAGGTTTTCCTTTGACAAAGTAGAATTAATTGGCATTTTACCACAGAAAAATAAACAACTGTTGTTTCATTGCTGAATTTATACTTAAGAATAATTGGTCTAACACTCTTAGCTCTACTTTTTTTCATTGAAAATGTACCCATTTTTATTTCTAAGGTACCCCCCCATCATTGATCATATATATCCATTCTGATGTAAATGGAGTTTTCTTACTGTTTTTACATATAAGTAAATGCAATAAATTGGTTATAATAGTTTAATCCTGTCTTTTACTTATTTCTTCTTATTAAAGAACGTCAAATATTCTGAATAATATTTTGAAATCAGTAAAGTTTCTTACATCAGCCCTATATGTAATCCTGAACTTTTGTTAAGATACATTTTTGTGTAAAAATCATTGCTTTCAAATAACTCCTTACACGGTTGTTTTTAAATTTTTCAGACGATACCAGAAATTACAGAAGATCATGAAGCCTTGGTAAGAATTTATGATATGTTGATACAAATGATGTAATGCTTTCTTCTTTTATGCACAATTAAACCCTGTTTCCTGACTGATTGTGTAACCTAACTGCATGGAGATATTTTGAATAAATTATTTTTTTCTTTCTGCTTAATGTTCTATAAACAGCTTCCTAAAACATTTATTTCCCTTTTCTATTTCCTTTGTGGTAGAAAGTGTATTTTATGTTTATAACCACAAAATGATCACATTAGGATTCTTCTCCTGAAGCAAATCTGGCGTAATTTTATGCATTGCTTTAAACAAAAACTTTCCTTTTTTTGTGGCCTATGTGATGTTCAAAGTCAAACATCTTTTGATTTTCTTCATTGGCTCAGAAATGAAAAAAATCCACATTTAAAAAAATCAGTATTGACATAATCAAAATTTATTTACTTTGGGTCTAAAAAGTACTCAGTCCCCTATCTGTTAAATAAACTATTTGAAAATTATTACTGGAGACTTTTTGCATGTCTTAATATTTTCCCTCTTCAGTGCCTTGTTCCCCACTATATAGACTTGAGTTCAAATAGGGTTTAACAAACGCTATAGAAAGCAGAACAAATTTTCATTTGCCAACCTGTTAAGCAGATAAATTCAGTTTGAAAAGGAAGATTTAATATCATCTGAAAATATGTACCTTATTTTAATATGTACCTTATTTTATTTAAAATCCTGATCACCTTCAGTGTAGGATATCAATCTTAAATCATATCTCTTCCCCTATCCCTTCCACATAGAGAGATTGTTAGTTGCAGTAACTCTTCAGTTATTAAATACTAATGAAATAGCAAGTGATTTTGAGTCTTTAGGGTAAACTTTATTAAACATCATGCTGATATGTATTCCATATATTTAATATTTAAAAGAAACTTTGTATCACATAACATTGTAATTTTAAAGTACACATCAATGTAATGTATAAAATATAATGCATAAAATACATTAAGTTTACCACCAACAGTTCAATAATATTTTTAATACAGTAGAAACACTTAATAATAATGGCAAGAGAAGTTACTTCTTATGAGAGTTTACTCTGTCCTGAGCATTATCTCTGTGTTTACACTCACTAGTACAAAGTTAAACTTATATCCACCACACAAGATCTGTAAAATTAGCATCATTTCCTTGATGCAAAAGTTAAAATCTGATGGTGGAACTGGGATTCAAACCTACTTTTTTTCTCTTTCAACTTCATACAACAAGCTCATGTACAGGAATTTTGAACTCTGAAGGCGAAACATCTTTAAAACGTGTGTGCCGGTAGCTTTAATCATTAGGTGTGTAAGGATTCCGTAAGTGTGCTTTCAAATCACGGCTTTTGTGTGTCAGTCACTGACAAAAGTCAGTGCTCAGGGCCCTGAGGTTCTGATAATAACAGGATAGTTTAATCAGAAAATAATAATACAGATAGCAATGATAAAATCTGGGCAAAATATTGTGAGAAAAAACATCTTAAAAAAAAAAAAATCCCAAAACTTGCTTGAAGGAACTGGGGAGCAGCCCAAAGCAGGCAGGAAGAAGAAGGAAGTCAGTCCTGGAAGGAACCAGTGTGCCTTGGATGAGGTTTGTGTATTTATAGATGTGGCTTTTTGTCTGACAACATTTGCTCATCTAGTTGCCCAGGGTGGCAAAAGCCTCAGTCTGGGTGAATTAATAAGAGGATGTAGTTTGGTGATAAGAATCAGCAAGATAATAGGAGGACTTCTTTGAGACCCCCCATATCTACATAGAAATTCCGCCTTAATCTATCACTGATCCCTGATGTGAGTGTGTGTGTGTGTGTGTGTGTGTGTGTGTGTGTGTGAGTATGTGAGATTCTGACCCCCCAGGGGTCTCATAAAAATAAAAATTGGAAATGAAAAGAATCGAGAGGAGATTTCAGCTGCTTCTTACTGTAGAGTTTGGAGTTTGATTACACAAGGTTAACTTCCTGCTAGAACGTAAGTCAGCACTCTTCAGAAGAACAGAGCTGAATTTGAGCCTTCACCATACTTTATTTCCCATGTCCAAAATACAGAAAAATAGCAACATATATAAATAATAGAAAAAAATGAAATAGAAAAAAAAAAAACTTCATTAAAAGACATATATGAGTATATAAAGCTAAAGTCATAACATTATTTTATGGGGTTCATAATATATGTAGATGTAATATATGACAGGAACACAAAAGATAATAGTATAAAAAAACCGACACTATAGCAAGCCTTCTATTGTGTAATTTTCCCTTCAAGTAAATATTTGTATATTAACACTATGCATATTGCAGCCCACAGAGTCACCATAAAATATTTAATATGAAGAACCCAAAATCTGAAGGAATTAAAATGGAAATCCTTTGATTACTCCAAACAAGGTGATAAGGGAGAAAATACAGCCGGGATAATTAGAAAACAAATGGCAAACTGGTATTTTTAAATCTAATCATTTCAATAGTGCATTAAATGTATATGGATTAACCACTCCCATTATAAGGCTTTAATTATCAGATCATATTTTAAAAAGGACAACCCAGATATTTGTTGTCTACAAAAGATATACTATAAATACCAAGGTACATGTAGTTTTAAATACATGTGGTTTTAAAGTAAAGAAGCGGTTATCATGCAAATGTAAATAATAATAAAACTAAGGTATTCTGTTTATATAGGACACAGTAGGACATCAAGACAATATGTTATCTGGGATAAAGTGGAAATTCATAAAATATGGTCAATTTATTAGGAAGATATAAAAGTGCTAAATGTGTGTGCACCTAATATAAGACTTCAAAATACCTGAAGCTAAAACTGACAACTGAAGAAAAAAAAAATAGACAAATTCATATTCACACTTGGAGATTTTTAATGCTCTGCTTTATTAATAGGGAAACCAGTAAAATCAGTAAGGACATAGAAGATTCGATCAAAACTACAAATACTTTTGCTTGTCATTTATAAGAGACCATCCCACTTAACAGCAGAATACATATTCTTTTCAAGTGCACATAAAATATTCAGAGATAAATCATATGCTAGACCTTAACAAGTCTCAAGAATTTTCAAATGATTGGGATTATACAGATTACATTCTTTTACTGCAAGATGATAGATTAGAAATCAAGAACAATAATCAATAACGTTGCTGAGAAGCTCCATTTTCAAAATTAAGCTTCTCTATAATATATATAAATTTCCATGTAACATTTATATTACCTGTAGTCAAGGAATAAATCCAGGTGAAATAGCATAATATTTTGAATTGAATTGTTAAATTATTAAATACAACATACCAAAACAAAACTTGTGACGCAGCTAAACCTGACTTAGGAGGGAAATTTATAGCTTCAAATGATTCTACTGAAAAAAGAATAGTTAAAGACATTAGTCATCTGTATTTCTGCCTGAAGCTAGAATCCAAAGGTATGAGTTAAGTAAGTAGAAAGAAGGAAATAAAAAGAGCAACAGTCGATGAAATAGAAAAAAACTTATTTTTGAATCGAAAGTTCTCATTGCAAGAAAAGAATTGTAGCTATGAATGGCAATGGATGCTAACTAGATTTACTGTGATAGTTACTCAGCAATATATACAATCAAATAATTATGTTGTACTCCTGAAATGAATATAATACATACTAATTATATCTCAATAAAAAGGATAATGCATTATGATCAATAAAGATTTAATTCAGAAATAATATGATGTGTGAAAATCAATCACTGTGATGCAACATTTAGCAAAACAGAGAGAACACTTCAGGGAAACAATATCTTAGTAGATACAGAAAAAGAATAGATATGTAAAATCCAGTATCTATTCATAAAAATTCTCAGCAATAGGAATAGAGGGAACTTTCTCAATCTGATAAAGGCCATTAACAGACACTAATCACACATACTGTTGAAATCTGAAACACTCCCCATACCTCAGTATTAGAGATAAGATAGTAAGTTTGCTTTTAAGCTTCTATTCAACATTGTAATCAGGTGCTTTAGTAAGAGCAATAAATCAAGAAAGAAATACATACTGATCAGAAAGGAAAAAAAAAACAAACCAGTGACTATTCATAGAATATATGACTGTTTTTGTAGAAAATAATAAGAAATCTACAAAGAAAAGTTAGATCTCATAGTTGGATTTAGCATGGTTTCAGGTTGCAATATCTGTATTTAAAAATGGTGCATATTATATGTTAATGGAAAATAACTAGAAAATTTAATTTTAAAATTTTCGCTTACAAAGTATCAAACATCATCATATGATTCTTAGGAATAAATATGTATATATATGTATTATCTGTTGACTGAATAATAAATATATTGCTGAGAAAAATTAAAGATAACCCAAATAAGTGGAGAATATACCACTTTGTGGATTGGAAGGCACGGCATTGTTAAGATAACGATTTCAAATTAATTTATAAGTTCCAGCACACCCTGATGGAGTAGGGCTTGGGCAAAGTACACATGCATTCTGGGGTCCCAGGTTCGTGTCCAGGGCTGTCAGGGGTGGCCAGAATGGAAAACCTAATATATAAATATGGCGCTTCTTCCTCCTTTCTCCACCTGCCTGCCTGCCTGCTCACCTTTGTTCCTGCCTGTGTCTTTCCTTAAAACAGGACAAAACTAAAACAAAAACAAAAAGCCCTCATGTTCAATGAAATATAAATTTAAAAAATTAAATTATAGGTATATTAGAGCCTAAATGTAAATACAAAAAATCTAGCATAGCCAAAACAGTCTTTGAAAAAAACTACAAAGACGAAAAGATAATTCCATTAACTGATGTTAAGACTAAGTATAAGTTAGTTATTAAGACATTCTGATATTGGTATAAGGGATAGATCAATAGTACAAAGAGTCTGGAATTGATCCACAGTTAAAATTTCAACAAAGGAGCCAAAACCATGTTGGTTGACATAGTTCTGCTATGACTCTGAAGACTGAGGGAATTTCTATTGGGTGGTTTAGAAAGCTGTACATTTAAATGTATTTACATTTTACCACCAAAACAAATAATAAATTACAAAATGATGAATTACATATACATACTTAAAGGACAGGACAGCACTATAATAACTTTGGCAAACAGGGATGATGAGTATGATTTATTGATAGCTTTGAAAGTGGATTTTATTTTCATTTTTCCTCCACATCTGTATTGGGCATGGTACTCTGGAAACATTCAGAAATACTATTCTTTTATAAAATTAGCAACAGAATTTAAAAGCTTTGAGACTGGCTGAATTTTGTTGGACTGAAGGTGGTCGCTACTGAGATGATGAGAAACATTTCTTTGGATCATTCCAGCACATATGGTGTGTTGGCTGTGACTGGCTCCTGACCAGCTTGCAAAGTTTGCAGTCGGCTTAGTTTGCGGCAGTCAGTACTGCAAAATCTTTAGCTTCACACAGTATTAAAAAAAGCAAGTAAACCAAACAAATAAAAATGCTCTTGTATATGCCATATGGCTGCTTGATATCTGCATTTCTTTCAACCTTGGTCTTCTGCACCCAGCACTGATTTCAGTAAAAATGTCTACTTTCCTTCTTTAGACTCTTGACTCTCACCCCCTAAGACTGGAAATAAACACCTCTATCTGGGTTCAATAAGACCTATTATATTTGAAAAAAAGGTGACTGAGTCCTTTGATTTGGAATATAGTAGAATTTTAGCATGGCCATCCTTCCCTTGCAACTGATGGTTTCACGTTGACTTTTGAAGAATTTCTAGCTCATGAATGGACACCTAATATGCCAGCTAGCATCCACTAATAATGCATGATGTGTGTTATATATGTAATATATGATATTAGATATTAAGGCACAATGGATCTGATATAGTAAATATAATAACTTAGGCATTAAGATATATATTAGTCTATATGTATGTGTAGTATATGTTACATAACATAATAAATATAATATAGCCAATAACATATATATAGATATGTCATATTAATGTATAATGCATAATTATATATAACACATATATTATTTATTCTATGTCTAATAGCACATTATATAAAATTGATCAATTAAATGTTAAAATGTTGCTAGGTGAATCAAGGGACTGATACATCCTTTAAACACTTTCTGTGAGATATGAAGAAGTTTTTTTCTCACTTGTCAGTTATTCACACTAACAAGTAGTTATAAAGCACAGAAAAATCTTATCTGTGATTTAAGAAATGATGTTTTACCTTCTTAACAATCATGGAAATTGAAGCCCTGACCCAAAAAGCAGTTGGGGGAAGTGGAAGCTACTTCTCTTTCTCTCTCAGCCTCTTTCTTTATTGGCCCTTTCAGCCTCTCTGAGCAGTGTGCAGGCAGAGTTCTGGACGTTTCCAGAAGAGGCACTGTCCCCAGATCTGACTAAGGCCATCTGACTGTGGTTCCATTGAGTGGGAAGTAGAATCATTTTGCCTTCAGATAATTAGGAACATGAGTATAATTTATCTTTTGCACTTAAAGCAGTTAAGAAAGACTAATACCTCTTTCCCAGTCTCATACAGCTACAGGGAATGTGAGGTAGCGTTAGCATCTAGTAGTGTGTGCATTTCTTTGTCATTGCCTGCTCCACTGCTTGTTCCATTAGTGACAACATGAGCAAGATTTTTTCATTATTTGGAGGGTGCCTTCTTCCAATGTCATGTATATGGGTATCTTTTAGCAGTTGTATTCTTTTAGCAAACGGTAACTTATGATATAGCTGCGGGTTTTCCATTTATTAAGTGAAAAGTTTTAGCTTATTGTGTTTACTATTAATACATTATTATGTAATCATGCTTCACAGTAATATTGATGTCTGCATAATCAATTAATAAATCTTACTAATTGATTTTATTACCTGATTCTATTATTTTCCAGAGGCAATTTCCTTTTTCTCTTTTGCAATCTGGTGCTTGGATTTTTGTGTGACTTATTGTACATAGAAAGAGCCATTTTGGAATGTGTGTTTAATCTTTCCTACTCTCTTTTTGAACCCATTTTTCACCTGTCTGCTATAGTTTCGGTTCTTGGCCTTCAAGTAAGTTTGAACTTTCTGGTTGGGAGTCTCTTTTTTTGAGGCATGATCCTCTGATGCCACCTAGGGGACACCTGTAGACTGGAGTCGCCGTGTCTCTGAAAGCTTTTTACATGAGTATTCATTTCTTCATGCAGAAGTGTCCATATGGGTCGTTCGCTCACTTTTTGATTGGGTTGACTTTTTTTTTTTTTCTTTTGTTGTTTGTTGGTGTTGTTACTGTTGAGGTGCATGAGCTCTCTGTTTTAGATGTTAACCCCTTGTCAGATGTGTGCTCTGTCTTCTCCCTGTTAGTAAGTTACCTTTTCTCTTTTTGCAGTGGCTTCTTTTGATGTACAGTTCCAGCTTGATGTAATTCCATTGGTTTCTTTTTGCTTTTATTTCCCTTGCTTTTGGAATAACATCTCCCAAGGCATGTGTGAGGTCCATGTTATGGAGCATATCACCTATATTTTCTCCCGTGCATTTTATGTCTCAAGTGTTACATCCAAGTCTTTAATCATTTCTAACTAATTTTTGTGTCTGATGTTGGATAGCAGTCTGGTTCATCATTTTGCATGTGGCTGTCCAATGCCATTTGTTGAAAGTATTTTTGTTTCTCCTTTGTATGCTGTTGGGTGTTTTGTCATTAATTAACTGTCCATTTTATGTAGTTTCATTTCTAGGTTCTTAATTTTATTTCACTCATTTGTGTGTCTGCTTTATTCCAATACCATACTGTTTTGATGACAGTCTCTCTGTGGTATAGTTTGAAGTTGAAGAGCGTAATTTCTCTTTTTTTTTCTTTTATCCAAGGATAGTTTTGGCTATTTGGGGGGCTTCTGTGATTCCTTACAAATTTTGTTATTGTTTATTCTATTTTCTTGAAAAGTGTCATTGGCATTTTTGTAAGAATTGCATTGAATCTCTATATTGCTTTCAATAAAATAGTAATTTTAGCCATGTTAATTCACCAATCCTTGGGTACGGAATATCTTTCCATTTCTTCTTGTCTTCTATTTCATTTAACAATGTCTTACAATTTCCAGTGTATAGGTCTTTCATCTTTTTTGTTAAGTTTGTTCCCAAGTATTTTGTTCTTTGTTACGCAGTTGCACATGGGGTCGCTTTAATTTCTCTTCTAATTCATTGCTTGTGTATTAAATGCCATGATGTTTTGTATTGATTTTATATTCTGCCCTTTACTGTACTCATTTTTAGTAGTTTTATTTGTGAAGTATTTAGGGTTTCTAAGTATAGTATCACGTCATCTACACATAGTGAATGTTTTATGTCTTTTCCAATTTGGATTCTGTTAATATCTGTTTTCTTGCCTAATTTCTCTGGCTAGGATTTCCAACACCTATGTTGGACAGTAGTGGTGAGAGAGGACACCATTGTCATAAACAAAAGACACATGGAGGAATGCTTAACCTCACTTCTAATTAGGGTAATGCAAATCAAAATCACAATGAGTTATCACCTCACACTTGTGAGAATTGCCTATATCAAATGACTGGAAACAGCAAATGTTGGTGAGTGTATGGACAAAAAGGAACTCTCATAGTAGGAAACTTTTAGTAGGAAAGTAAATTGGTTCAATCAATTTGCTCCAAACATGGAGATTCTTTAAAAATGTATAAATAGAACTATTGTATGATGAATCAGTTCACCTCTAGGTATTTATATTGAAGAATATGAAAAGCTAAGTTGAAAATATACATACTTCCATATACATATATATACACACACATACATATATATATATATATACCCCTATGTTCATAGTAGCCAATAGCCAAGACTTGGAATCAACCTAAATGCTAAATGCCCATCAGCAGATAGCTAAAGAAGATGTAGCGTAGATACACAATGGAACATTACTCAGCTATAAAAATATGAAATCTTTTCCCTTGGGACAGTATGGATGGAACTTGTGGTGGCTATGCTAAGCAAAATAAGCTAAAAAGAAAATGAAAAATACTAGATGATTTCACTCATGTGGAATATAAAGCAAGCAAACTAGCAACAACAACACAGTAAAAATACTCTTAGACTTTGAAATTAAAATGCTGGTTACCATAGCAAGGCATGGGAAGGGGGAAGGAATCTGGGGTAGAGGTTGTCAAATTGAGTGATATGTGGCACTAGAACTCTGGTGATGGGTGAGGTACGATATACATTGATTGGGGTGTGAATTGATTGGGGTGTAAATTTATTCCCTTGAAATGATACATTAATTTTTAGAAATATTAATTGCTTTTCTCTTTGGCTTGAGTGGTTTGAATTTCCCTACACTTATTTTTCTAACTCAAAGGGCAGAGAATCCTTTGCACAATGAATGCAAACATTTGAAAATCATGGCTTCATTTATCTTTTAAAAATGGTACTTTTGGATAATGACAATAACTAACATGCACAAGCTGCTTTTTATAATGCACGCAATTTGAAGAGTTATAAGTATGGTGGCTCCTTTTACTCCTCTAAATACCTTCTGAGTTTGGTATCACCACCAATACCATCATCGTTATTGTCCTAATTTATAATAAACTAGGAAACTGAGTCATAGAATAAAGTAATTTACCCACTTAGATTGGAGGAGGGATGACTCTGCTGTCTACGGAAACCACCCACAAAACCATTTCTATCTATTACATCCCCTCTACCCTCCCACAGCTTTGGAGCAAGGTCCTTTCCTGTCAGTCTCTTCCCTGTTTTTGATTTCTTTTCAGCATCACAGCTACTGAGGTGATACAGAATCACAAAGGTCATTATGAAGCTGGACAGAGAACATCAGTTAAAAGGAACTGGCAAAATCATGTACAAAATTATGGACCTATTTTCTATTAATTGAAAATGGGAGAAAAATTAGTCTAAATATTCTTTGAGATATTTTGTATAGTGTAACAATTGTGTTAAGTTATGGAACTATAGACTAAAAATCTGAACAAGCTACTTTATTTCTTAGAAATCAGGCACATGAATCTGGGTGGACACACAGAGTGTAGAAATTCTGAAGAACATAATTCAAAGCACTTGAAGAAAGAGTCATTATCTTGAGAGTTTTAAGTTAGTGTTTATTATGATGATAATTTACAATAGACTTAAGTTTCTAGAAGAGATCTGAGTGTAAGTGTTTTTGAAAGTTTTAGAAACAAGAATATTGTCTGACGGGTCTTGAATGGAGCTGTTTTAATACATTGCTTTTAACTGAGCTTTCTGCTTTTTGCATTTTTAAATCTTAACATAAGACACTCACTACAGCTTTCTGAATCACAGCCAGCCTTATGGTCAGCAATCAGTTATCTCCAGAGATATTCCATAAAGTCTATAAGGGTAATATGCTGGCCAGTGTAACAGAAATGACTGTGCTTTGCTTGCTTATACATGTATTTGTATCTATGTGTGTGTTGGTGTGTGAACTAACCCAAACGCACACACACTCACACACAGAGAGATTATATATATATATGTATATATGTGTGTGTGTGTATATATATATTATCACTTGAATCATTTGGTAAGTGCTAATATTCTTAATAGATGTACTTCTCATCTTTTCTAAATGATTTCTCATCGTGCCCATTGATCATAAAGGAAACACACTGCCCTGTCTTCATTGCCCTGACTTTCATTTGCTGAGTTTTTCTTTAAGCTAACATTTATCAAATGCCTAAATGCTACACACTTTATTAAGTGCTCTACGAGAAGTGCCATGGTTAAATATATGTTTCTATCCAATTTCTATCCAATTTTTCAACTGAGAGAGAGGCTCAGAGAGATTAATGAATTAACTAGCAGGACTCAGCTTTCTGGAGTCAATGCGAGAGCCTCGTTCTGTCTGACCGACTCCCTGGTTTAACCTGGCAAAGCTGTCCTGCCCAGCTGCATATCCCAATGCGGTTGTCCCAATCCAATTGACAGTTATACTTACATTCACTTTTCTAAAGTTTTCTCGCTTCTATGTCTTTCCTTGTGCTCAGCTCTTGGCCCTATCATTTACTGTCCTTTGCTGTGTTTTCTAGCTTTGGAGACATGCTGTCCTTCACCCTGACGGCCTTTGTTGAGCTGATGGACCACGGCATAGTGTCCTGGGATACGTTTTCGGTGGCGTTCATTAAGAAGGTACTGTAGACTTGCTTCCATGGACTTAAATTACTTCCTTCTTTTACACATCTTTGTCTCTGTCTTGAGGCTGTTTTGTCATTGTTTCCTTTAGATCTTTGTTTTCAAAGGTGGCCATGGATTTTGATAATATTATGTGTGTGGAGGTGAGGGTGCCTCAATTCTATGTGAAAATGGTATTTTCTCCCCACCATATTCATGAGGACACAGGGTCAAGAGAAATTGAAGTATCATATTGTTGAAACAATAAATGCATCTGCTGTATCCTGTCACAGAACTTTATTGGTTTCCAGGCCTAACTAGAGTTCCTACCATCCTTCTAGAATGTTCTACCCTCAATCTGGTGTTCAGGAAAAGGGATAGAAGCATTTCTGAAATGCTTGTGTTTGAAGGAGTATAAGAAGGAGTATCAGTAGCTGGGTCCTTGCCTCCTAGAGAGAGTTAGTGTGCTTACTTATAATCATAGCACAATAAATGTCTCTGGAATCAAGTTAGTTCCACTGGTTCCTTCTTGGAAGAAGCTAATAAATGGATGGGCAAAGGCAGATCTGGTGTGGGGAGAAAGGATATAAGAACGGTAGCATTCTTTGTGTTGTAATTGTAATAAAGACACATCTACAAACTTACAATTCTATTTCCAGTCTTCTAGAAAAATAAATAGTCCTGACTTTATGACTGTTAATTGTAGTATTAAATCATGGATTATTAGTAACACTTACTAATTTGTTACTTATTTTTATTGTCTTTGCATTTGTGAAATTGTTTATAATTTATTGGTATTTTTCTTTCTTCTGTTGTATTGGGAATGAAGAGATGCTTGGAATTTGTAAATTTGTTTTATAAATGTAAATTTCTGGGAAGAGTTTTCTGAAGTAGAAAATGTCAGAGAATCTGTGAAAAGTTGGAAAATCAAAGCAAAATCCAATAAGTCATTTGGGTTTTAAAGATCTTTTATTTTGATGTAATAGTAGACTTAAAGAAAAGTTGCAAAAAATACAGAATATTTTATATAGCCTTCATTCACCTTCCTCTAAATGTTAACATTTTGCATAATAATAGTACATTATCAAAATTAAGAAATTAACTGTGGTGCAATATATATATTCATATATTCATATATATTCATATATTTTGGGCAAGAATGCCAGAGAAGTCATATTGTAGTGTGCTCGGCTCATCATATTCAGATACATGATGTCAGGTGTGTATGTGTTATTAATGCCAGTGTTAACCTGGTTATGTGATTGAGGTGCCCTTCAGCTTGGTCTCTCCACTGTGAAGTGACTCCTTTTCCTTGTGAAGTAAATCATTATCTTGGGAGAGCGACTGCTTTGAGTTGAAGGGCCAAGGAGAGCCCCTCCTCTGCCAAATGAGTGTTGGGAATGGAAGCCCCACAGGGTGAACCCCTATAGGATGTTGCATTCCTTTTTCCAGACGAGGGCTCATCGGGAGCCCAGGGCCTTCTCAACATACCTGTGAATCTTTTTTCCTTATGTAACACCATAAAGCCAAAGGAGACAAGTAATGTGATCATATAGAAAATATGTAAGAAATGAGACCCCCGCCCCTATTTACTTCTATTTGTTAATGGTATGAATTCAAAATTTGTTAATGATATGAACTCAAAAGAAGAGAAATAGTGATAGATGAGAAAGCCCAGGAAATTCCAATATGTCATGAAGTCCTTTCCTTTGATGGTGGCAGGAAATATATGCATCAGGTTATGAGAGCAGAGAACAAATTGCTATCTTCTGTCTTAAGACTTCTAGCAAATCCAAAATGAGGAGCCTGGGCTTTGTGGATTTTTCATACTTAACAAAAATTTGAAAAGATTCTGAGTTTATAGGACACCTCTCTTTCCTTCGTCCAAATTGCCTGTCATGTCTGTTGTGAGAGTTTCTTTTGCTGTAAGAACAAACTGTGCTGACTGGATTCCTTGACATTATGCTGTGCTTTTACCCACAGTATCTCTTAGATCACCAAAGGGATCCTTTCCAGAACCAAACAGTCTTGTTACTCTTGCTCAAGAGAGGAGGCTGCAGTGAATCCAGGTGGTTGAGTTCAAAGGGAGTAGGGTGTCATTTGTCCCATGGTTTAGGACGCCTTCTGCCACTGTCATGCACCTGTGTTTTCAAGTGGTGGAAGAATAACTCCTGAAGACTTGTTGGAAAACACGTATCTCCATGTCAGTCCTTCCTGAGCTCACTGGTATAGTTGAGAAATTTCTTCTGCTCTCTGGTCCTCTTTGATCTTATGTAACCCGTTTTCTAGCACCTACTATGTTTCTGTGAATTTGTTGCTCATTTGACTGGCTTCTCCAATCGACCATGAACCTTAGGAGGATGAGACATTCAGGACTATCCTCAGCTCCTGGCATGGAGCAAGATCATAATACATTTCTGAAAAATGAATGAACAAAATACACTTCAGAAGCATTTTTTAAGCCCTAGAACATAAAAAAAAGAGAAAGCATTCAGTGGTACTGTATTTAAATAATTTCCGATAAAACTTCATTTGCAAGTAGGAAGGAATTACAAAGCTGTCTTTCTTTAAATAATGTGAGAAGTGGTTCGAGCGAATGACAATAATTTAATTTTCTAACTACTTATGAAAATGATTTTCATTCAATAAAATAAAAATCATATGAAGTCTAAGAAAGCAAGGACTATCAGTATTAGCATTTTAAATAAAAGTATTTTTTAAAAGGCAGTGCATTTAATAAATTCCTTATCCTCATTCCCAGTCTGTTCCCCTTGCATTGCTGCTTAGATCTCAATCCTGTATGTGAATCTGAAAAAAATGATGATCAGAAAATGACTTTATAATTGATAGTTTTTCGTAAAGTTAACCTAATTATTCACTAGCTGGACCCAGTTCAGCACTTTGACAACCCAGGAATTGTATGGCGGCAACTGTCTTTTAAATGGAGCATTATCTTGAAAATCAACCAAGAATTGCTCTAACAGAAGAAGCTTATCTCCGTGGCCCAGACTTGGCTCCCTGTTAATGCCAAACTCATACCACTTGGGAGAAATATTTTTTTTCCTCGGACAGCCCCTGACTCCTTCTCTACTACTTTATTTGTTTTGTGTTATGTGAATAGAGAGTCCAGTTTACAGGATAGAGATTCCGGTTTACAAAGTTAATCTGCAATAAATAACATCATTTCATAAACACTTGGAAACTAGGAATCCCTTGATGCCAATATACAATGTTACTCTTTAAAGACTTGGCTACTGAAGGAGAGGACAGGAAAACGTGGATAAGAAAAAAAGGGGTTAAAAACAACTAGAACTTTCTGTGTAATGAGTTGGGTTACCCTTGGCCAAGTATAACATCGATGCCTTTTCTTGGAAGGAAACTCCACAAATGTTCCTGAAACCTTAGCTCTGCAGGAGGGCCTCACTGCCCTGCAGTGTTTTTAATGCCTGGACAAACATCCAGCCATTTTGGTTTGGAGACCCAGTAATTTTTGCTTAAAGACTTGAGAGATTTATGGGCTTTTGCCTGAATAATTTAAGATATGGGAGTAGAATTCCATGTTCTCCATGGTTCTTTTCAGTTTTATTAACATAGACAGCTAGATCTCGTTCTAAGTGATCTAAGAGTGTTTATATGAGTCTTATATGAGTGTTTATATGAGTAGTTTGTATCATTAATTGATGCACTACAACATCCTTGGTCTCTTAAAAGTTGCCCAAATAGTCCTGTTTTAAGTAACATTGTTAAATGAATGACAGCATGTGTAGGTGGTATGTATATATACATGATTATTAACTCTCTTACCTTCCATATGATACTGGCATGTTTTTCAGAAGCTGTGCTTTGGATGACTTAGGCTAGCTCACCTATGTCAGTCAAAAGCTGGGAACAGTGTAAAAACAAAGAAAGTCATTATCACTTTTTGGGGTGACAAGGAAAGGTAAAATTTAACCAGACAAGTTTTAACTTTTATTGCTATGTATTAAGGACTTTATTTTTAAACTAGACATAGAAAATAGCATTTGTACGTTCACTAATGAAGAGCCTGTCTACTGTCAGTATGTTTGTGGAATCAGCACCATTTCCTTTGTTTTTAGACTCACTAGGTGACTTAAATGAATGAAATGAGAGGATGGAAACTTGGATAGAGGGAAGAAGTTTGATAGTAGGCTCACAGGTAGAAGATTCTTCTGTGAGCCATAAAGGTTCATCCAGACTTATTAAATGGACATCCAAAAAGTAATGTGGAAGGAGGATAGAATTAGTGCAGAGGAAATCAGAAGTTTCATGATGTACTTCTTCATTAATTCCTCAGTTTCCTAAGAAGTGCCAAGCATAGTGCTGAGATGAAGAATGGTCGAGGTGGTGTTGGAGGGAAAGTCAAGGAATGTATATTCCATTTAGAAGAGATCTCAAGTACCTGCTAAAGCATGTGCACTGTATGAGGGTAATTGCCATTTTGTCAGAGGAAGTTCGCCTGGTAGAGGAACACAGGTGGGATTTAGCATGCTGGATTGGATAGGGTGGAGCATACTGTGAAGGTTAAGGAAGGGCTTGCCAGGGACAGTAAACACATTGGAGATGTTTATTAGCCATGAAAGGAGCTAAAGTGGTCTCTTGAGAAACTTAAAATTCTCATTCTTTCTGTAGCTTATATTGTAGAGTTAGTTAGAGCTTTAAGGAGTATAAAGTCACGTTACTATATTTCTTCAAGTCACTTGTTTCCCACCCCCTGAGACCCAGATGTATCTGTGCACAGACCGGACACTGATATCTGTCCCCCCACCTGCCACACACACTGTGTTTTCACCAGGGAGTCATCAGCTAGAAACAGTTGAGATGGTAGCTACAACTTGTCATGAGCACCTTTGCGGGTTTTCTTGCATGGGAATGGAGAGGGAGAAATTAATGCCAACAGCGGAAAACAACTAATACCTATTTGTCATGGAACCAAATTATTTAGCTTTTAAGGAAGCAGTCATTATATTGATATAATAAGAGCCTTTTAGTGTGAGTTGTCAACAGACAGTAATAACTTTTAATGAGGCCTCTAAAATAAAAACTTTATGGTACCCATGTGTTTGGATTACTGCTATCCATTATTCTAACCTTCTTTTACTGCCCTCTTACATTGTGATTTATTAGGCTTGAGGTTGGAGTGATTAAAATTTAGGGGATGTATTTTAGCCTTAAACAATTATTTCAACTTTTAGCACTGCTAATTTAAATATTTTCCTGTTTGTTAAATTTGAAAGAAATGAGAAGAATTTATTTTAGCCATAAGCAATCAGAAGACTTCATTGAGAAGAGCATTGCTCTTCATTGAGACAAGAGTAGCCAGTGACTGAAAAGTTGCCAGTTGAATTGCATGGACAAGTGTGATTTGTGAGAGTCCCTTAACAATGTAACAGGATCATAATAATATAAAAGTCATGGATCTTGTGGGTGAAGGAGTAGCCTGGGAATGGCTGTTAGTATATGTTGAAATTACTGTCTCAAAGAAACACAGGAGTCCTTACAGTAGACGTGTGAAAATCATCTGCCCTTGAAAGCTGAAACTCGGAATTAAAAAAATAAAAAAAATAGAACAATTCTTTGAAAGTATTTTTTAAATGCTGTTACTGAGTTATAGAAGTAGAATAGAAATAAAGCTTTGTAACTTACGAACAATGATTATTGAGTATGTGCCTTTTTTTTTTTTTTTTTTGCTGTACTTGTAAATCGTTTTCATCCTAAGTGTCTGGTGTTTCTTAAGTGTGCTTCAAATTTACTTGATTTGTTCCCTTCTCTGCGTCTCTCTTCTGCTGACCATTTGTATCCCACTTGGATTTTTAGATAGCCAGTTTTGTGAACAAGTCAGCCATAGACATCTCCATCCTGCAGCGCTCCTTGGCCATTTTGGAGTCTATGGTGCTCAACAGCCATGACCTCTACCAGAAGGTGGCGCAGGAGATCACCATCGGCCAGCTCATCCCACATCTGCAAGGGTAGGTGGAATGGAAATGCTTATGTAGACGGCCTCCATGACACCCAGGAAATCATTCCCATTGATTTGATTAAATACACAGAAAAAGAACCCTGTTTAGTGTATGACCGCATGATGCATGAAGACATTTCCCATCACACTGGAATGGCACAATGCCACAGCTGTTCCAGGCTCTATTCTGTCCTCATGTCTGGTCCTTAGTAGACTCTCAGTTTCCATGACTGCTGTTAGCTATCAGTAGAATTTGATTTTTAGTAAGATGTGAGAGAGCTGTGCAGTAGGCCTGGACCCTGCTTCTCTGGGACTAAGATGCACAGAGGTCATTTTTGTCACCTGGTGGACAAAGTTCATTTGGCCCAGAGATTTCAAGACCAATTTCTGGAGAGGAAAAGCAATTAGGAAGCAACTTTAATTTTCTCATCTGAAAGAAATCATATAGGTTGTTTCTGGCAAGCTGCCTGCCCTGGGGCCTGTGGGCACTGGGGGGAGAAAAAAAAAAAAAAAAGATAGGAAAATTCCTTAATCGTAAAATGGCATTTTCTGGGAGATACTGAGTATTTTCATATTTAATTAGTAATATTAAAGGCAGACTTCTACTTACTTTTTCCTTAGGCTCAAGGTGATTGCAAAAGGACCTTCCTTTGCATTTTATTTACCCTTCTCCCAGCCCCCAGGGGCTTGAGCTCTAAGACAAACCCCTAGCCGGTCTATAGCCTTTGAGGCTTTTCCCTGCCCTCCACTGAAAGTAATGTGCAAGGTCTCACTGATGATGCTAGACTGAAAAGGATCCACTCTAAGATGCTGCTCCATAAATTATATTATTAAGCGTTGCGGGCGGTAACGCACATACACGGGAAATTTATTGAAGGGCACTTCCTAAACCCCAGGAGTGACTCGAATAGCGAAGACTTGAAAGGACAGAAGCTGTGACTTCCTTGGGTTCCTCCCCATAGGCCTTTGCTGTGCTGTATTGCCTGGAGGGGCTTGGCTCCCAGTAACTGCTGTCTCTGTTCTCTGAGGTCACATTTGCAAATTCTCAAGAGATAACCTGATGGGCCCATTTGGGGTGCGCATGCAGGTCCGGATGTGAGAGTTCATCAGTAGTTCTCAATGCACCACCAGTCTAACTATCCTGTTGACATAATGATATAATCTGCCAAAGCATATTAGTTTTTTCCTTGATTTGGAGGGAACAGTAACAAGAGAGTACAATTTTAAGCTCACACCAGCTATGGATTGTGGCCTTAGAGAAAATTAACACATGCTCTCAAATGATAAGTGAAACCTTTCTAGAAATAATACCGGTTTCAAATTTCCCTAGGTGTGTAATATATTGACTTTATAGTCTGTATCTTTTCTTAAAATCTTTAGGGTATGCTTGTGCATTCACAATGGACTTTGCTGAAGTGGAGAGTTTATTATTTGCCAAGTACTGTGCTAAGGATTTTATATACAATACCTCACTTTGTCTTTAAAGCAACCCCTTCAAATAACTGCCCTCTTACCTGGTGTTATTAGAGGAGGAAGTCTTGTCTCAGGGACACCCCTTGAACTTGTCCAAGACCACATAGCCAGCCTATGGTGAACTGGGCCATGAATCGCACTCTGCCCAAGGCTGTGTTCTTAGTTCTGCATCTCCATCTCCATAAATTCTCATTCTCTGTCTCCCCCTCTTTTTAAAGGAAAGGTGCAGGTAGGAATGAAGGCAAGTAGGCAGGCAGGGAAAGAGAGAAGAAGCACTTTTTTTTAATTTTATTTTAGTTGACCATCTTGGTTGTCCTCCCCGGCCCCAGGTCTTGAACCAGGGACCTTGGGATATATGTGAACCATGGCAAACCTCTCCTCTACTGGGGCTTGTCCTTAAGTTATCTCTTAATTTAACTAACAGGCCTCTTTTGATTTATGCCCAGGACCTTCTCATTTACTATTTACCGTGAGGCTTATGTTAGATCTTTTCTTCATTTGACATATGTTTGCATTCTTTCTGGTTAAAAGCAGTCTTGTGAAATATATACACCTGTTCTTGTTATTAATTTTTTTCTATTTGGATAGATTTATAGAATATGTAATGTCATTGCAGGAGACAAAGCAGTGTCCTTTATAATATGCTCAGGAATATGGGACTAGTCCCCAGATATACTTGATGTATCAGACAGAAAATTACACACACACACACACACACACACACACACACACACACATCCTCTGGGTCCAAGCTTTTTATTCTAATGGAGGATAGATAGAGAAACATCTGACCTCTTATACTCTCTGGTGCTCTTCCCAGGACAGTATACTGTAGGCCTAGCAATAGGTATAATCCCCACACTGTTTCCAGCCTCTCGATGGCTAAAATACATCCTCAGTGTGCCTGCATTTCCTAGACCCTGCCTTTCTCGATCACCTGTTTCACTGGGAGGTGACTGTGAGCCTTATCAAGTTCTGAGGCAGGGGGTCATCTTCTGAATCCTGTTCTGTGTCTTTACAGGACAGATCAGGAGATCCAGACCTATACCATTGCAGTGATCAATGCACTTTTCCTGAAAGCCCCAGATGAAAGGAGGCAGGTAAGTTGCAATTCTTTTCTCTAAAAGTATTTCCAAGGCTGGCAGCTTCTGGTGTGCAGACTTCTCTCCTTCCCATCCCAGAACTCATTGGTGTCCTACTGATCTGGGGCTCAACAGGCTAACCTGGGATCCTCCACTCATCCAGGGAAAGGAGGTGAAAATGGACAAGCTCTTGTCTAAGGAAGAGTGCTCAGAATGTTCCAGCATCAGAGCCCTTTCATCAAATGAAATCCAGTGTAGAAGTAGAAGTATAAAGTGTAAAAAGTTCTCAACATGGCTTCTGTGATGCAGAATTCCTTGTGATCCTCCATCATATGGAGGGTCACTGGGAAAGGATGGGGTTGTCCTCATTTTCCTGATGAGGAAACTGAGACCTGAGGAGTGTCACACTTTGCTCAGAGCAGTGAGAAGGAAAGTGATAGCATAAGCAGGTAAAGTGCGTATCGCTGCCCTGGGTTGAAATAACTGTGTTCATATTTCAGAGGGACTCTTGGCTTGACATTTCTTCTGTTCAGGCGTGAGTGTGGCCTGTCACCCCAAGCAGTCTGTTTCTCCTCCTCTGCGTGACCCTAAGTGTAACTAGTAAACCCTACACTTTAATAGTCTCTTTTGTTTGTAGATTGTTGGTTTTTCTTCAACAAGAGAAAGGACAGTTATAGAGAGGAATGATGTAGAAGAGTGGAATTTTGCAAGTCTCTGAATTTAGCTCACACCTCAAAAATCCATTCATGTTTTCTCCATCAAAATAATATATCCTGTGTTTCCTTGGTCACCATTCACCTCATTTGAAAGCTGGGTGGAAATAGGAGCCATTTGGAACATGTGTTGGGAGCTCAATGACAGCTACCAATAAATTGTTTTAGAAGAATTTAGAAAACTAGCACGCTGCTGAATACTGTGTCAAGAATTTTATTTTATTTTTTGGTTACCAAGGATTTTAAACCTCAGTGACTAAATGAGAGGGTGTCTGAGTTATTTTCCATTTAGGATTGTTTGTCCATACCCAGGGCTACATTTGCACAGTGAGTGGAGTGGTGATAGTTTCCAGTGCCTTCAGTTCGGTGTTGGTCAGAGCTAGGAAGTGCCGGAGCCCCGGGCTGGGTTTTTCTCAGTTGCTTTGCAGATCATAGGTAGGATGATGCATATCTTAATTCCGAGCCCCTGATGTCGTCGGCGGCCCCATACGTTACCTGGCAGTTCTCACTGTGTACACACGCAAGCTTGACACGGGCTTTGGAGCACTTGACCAGTCAGTCCAAGGGCCAGACCAAGCATATCTGACCAAACCACATGGTAGCTGAATGCAATGTGGGGCAAGAGGACTGTATTCTGGTTCGCCCTCTCTAGATGTTTCTCTGCCTTGTGGAAGAAGAAAGTGGATTAAAGAAAGTGACACTGGTGCCAACGCCAAGTACTATGATTTCGCTGGGATCTCTGGACCTAGATACGAGTAAGAAGCACATATTTTGCATCTTACTGTTCCATAAAGAATTCCCGTTAATCTGCTGAAATGGAATCAAATGGTCAGGGAGAAATAGGGAATCTGGTGCGAATATATGCTGACTCTAGAACAGTAGCAATGAAAATTTGATTAAACACCAGCATAACATTAGGTTTGAATTCTGTGAATCAAGTAATTTAAATAAAATGAAACAATATGAGGTGCGACCTGGTGGTGTAGTGGATTGGACACTGCCTCTGGCCCTAGCACAGGCCACATACATCCCAAGGAACCAGGTTTGCATCCCGGGCCAGGGAGAGCAACCAACATGTATAACTACATAAAAATAAAGTTTTTCTTTCTTTAAAAAATGAAATAATATGAGACTAACATGACACAGTTAGACCATATATTACTATAATAACAATAAACCACAAGGAATAGTCTTAACAGCATTAAGCCATTTAAGAAACTATCTAATAAAAGTGGAGCGTATATAATGCAACAAAAAATATATAGACTATTATATGACTGATTCAGTCTTTGAAATAAAAACAGCTACCAGGAACTTACTTGTCCCTAGGAAATTCACTTTGACTTTATAAGCTGTGTTTAATTTAATATTCGTCAGTGACTATTGTTTCTCAAGACAAAAGGAGTATATCATTTCAACTTTCAGTTTTTTAAACATTTTTCAGTGAATTAAAGGAGGATTCTTTAAAAATGATTCTAAGTTCATAATGAAAAAAAGTTGGCTCTGTCTCAAGGTCAGTGGAGCTCTGAAGCAGAAGATAAGCGATTTAGTGATATCACCTGGGTTGCTGCATATTACATACATGTTTTTACTAACTTGAGCTCTGACGGGAAAAGTTCTGAAGTTTGGGGGTAAGATAGGAAATTTTACCACAGCCTGCTACCAGGCACAGTGGAGGGTGCTTTTTGTCCTGTTATTTTATTTACTTCTCAATATCAATAGAAAACTTTATCTTCATTTGATAAATGAGATAATTGAGGGGAAAAGAGAGGGACTGAAGAATTTGACCTGCTTGCCGTTAGAATCCCCACCTCATCCTGCTCTTCTGCAAGGTGCTCTCCTGAGCACCAATTATAGAGGCGCCACCAGCAGAATTCTCTTGGATTTATCCCCTAAAGAATTCCCAGAAGCCTCTTCCCCTCTAGTTAGATTAAAATATAATCAAAATATTTTGAGGTTTACAGGGATACTCTTTTATTTATTTACTTTTCAAAGCTTTAGGGCACTGGCTAAATTCCTCTGCAGAGGGGGAAAAACAAATATTTATTTTAACTGGGCTAGGGTTAAGGCCGGGCATACACCTCCCTCCTCTGAGGGAGCCCCCTCCCCACCTTTACATTAGCTTCCCTAGTGCAGGGGCCTTGGAAGGGTGGGTTTGTGCTTTTCCAATCTCTTGGATGAAGAAAATTCTCCCTTTCCTAGAAGAAGGACACTTACTTTGTGGGTGGATGAAGCTGGAGTCTGGTGAGCAGGTGGAGACTTTCTTTTGCACTTGCTATGATTCAATTTATTATTTTTATGGCAATCATGATAGCAAGGCTCCTTCCAAAATTTTCTACAGATATTTATGATTTTGATAAACATTAAAATAACTTTTTAGTTAAGAGTTGATAAAAAATTTTAAAAATACAGATTCCCAAGGGAGAAGATTTAAAGACTCCCATAATTGCATTCCCCAGACTGCAGCTACTTCCAAGTCTGTGACTTCATGCTCCTAATTCCTGCTTTGTTCTGTCCAAATGCTCTCCTACATATGTATATGTGTATATCATTTTTTCACCAGATGGGATCAGGCTACCTATACTGTCAGTTTGTTTTTATTTTAAACTGCTTTTAATACTGAAGATGTTTGTGGGCACTGTTCCATGTCAGTATACCCCATGTCCATATTTATATCATCGTACTAGTAGAGAATAGTCTCCTGAATTTTCAGGTTTACTTATATAATTCCCTAGTATTGGACACAAAAATCCATGAGGTAATCAGGGATTTTTCTGTTTTATTTCTGTTTTATTTCTGGCCAAGTTTCTATTCCCTAGGAGGATGGTAGGAAATATTCATTCATTCTTTGTAATCAAATATTTATTGACTAGTCTGTGCCAGACACTGTGCTCTGGACTTGGAATACAAAGGTACAAAGAATGGTTTCTGTGTCTCAAAGTACCCATAGTCTTGTGAAGAATGTAAATATTATAAGCAGATAATCATAATAATTGCTTGAGTAGATATTGAAAATATATTATTCCTTCTAACTAATTTAAAAATTGTATAAATTGATAGACTAAAATTGTCACAGAGCATTTTTCCTTTTTGTTTTTCGGTTTGGCAATCATTTCATTTTATAAAAAGAAGTAGATTGAAAACAACCATAGGATGCTTTGAGCCTTTTGTTTTCCATCTGGTCCAAGGGGAAAAAATGGATTTATTTCGTTCAGGAAGAAAATTCTGCTCTGCATAACATGGAAGGACAGTTTCCTTCTGGTTAGCCACTTGACTTGTTTCTGACTTGTCATTGTCCTTGCTTTCTTGTTTTCAAGAGACTGGAAGGGGAACTACTATTGAATTTTGACTTTGATGCCATCTAGCCTTTTAAAAATCACTTCATAGTATTTATGTGTTTTTCTTTTCAATGCTGTTGACAGCAAGGGCATTAAAATAAAACTAACCTCTAACAGAGTCCTCTGAATTTCCATTCCTTCCTGCTTGCTCTCCTTTCTGTGGTGGCCATGACGCCGTTAGGTTGGTGTAGAGAGCTGTGTTGACATCCTTGATTGTCCTCTGACTGTAAGTCCCAACATTTCCATTCTGCTCCCACCCAGCCCTGCCTGTTTGTCCCCAATTATACTTCCTCCCCATTTTCTGGGTTCTCCTAGCTTCCGCAATTTATTTTAACCTTGAGTGAATTCCAAGTTTTGTTTGCATCATAGCTTAGTTTCTTCTCTATTCAGTACAAGTGGCAACACCCAAAATACCCCCCATCAAAGCAACAATATTCCAGTGTCTTCCTGAATATGAGCAGTATTTTTGCTTATGAATATTTGCACCAAGATTGCACTCAGCTGTTTCATTCACCCTTAGTGTCTGTTTGTCAGTATTTACAAAAAGCATCTATAAATCATGGCATCTAGTAAAATCATCTGCACACTCTCTGCATCACAGGACAAATATCAGGAATGACACATAACAACACCAAGTGTGGACTCCAGGGCTAGCATTCGCCTCAATAGTTATCTCTCATGAAAACAACATGATATTCCCTTGTATAGACTATTGTCAAGTATGGGCTGTACTACTCTTTGGTTCTGTACAGATTGAGATGAAACTTAGAAGATTTAGATTTTAAAAGTGATGGTTCTCTAATGCTGGAATCTCCTTGGTGCAGGCATTTGATGCCTCATCAAAGCTCCCTGCATATATATATAGTCTGATAAAGGCTGATGTATCTTTCCACTGGAGACCCATTGCTTTCATTAGGAGGGTTGATTTTTATTTAGTACTTACCTTTTCCTGAATGGAGGAAATTCCTTAAAAAATAAGTATACAGATGCTAGATTTCCTTCCTTTGCTTTTAAAGATTCAAAAAAAATTTTTTTTAAATCTTGCCTATGTGAGTCCATTCAACATTCAAAACAAAAGTTGAATACTATTGCCTATATGAGTCCATTATTTCATAGAAATACTGCTGATATCCAGTTACGAAGCTCAGCCCATGATCAAGAAAGTTGAGGCCAAGTGTCTTTCTAACCTATGCATCTGTGTGCGTGTGCTTTTCTTCAACAGGAGATGGCGAATATTTTGGCTCAGAAGCAACTACGTTCCATCATTTTAACAGTGAGTTACTCATATATACCACTTTTTTTTGCCAGAATGATCAGTTTCTTTTTCGTATCTCCTCTTTTGGCTTCAGTTTGTGGTGTGTTCTGACTTACTTCTTTGGTGAAGCAGTAGGAATTAGAAAGAAGGGAAAAGTGTACTTTGGGAATTGGAATAAAGAAGGCTTTCCCACAGGAATGGTCTCATGATTGGAAGGAAGTGTCTCTAGAACTGCTACAGAGAGAAAGGACAGGGATGCACATTTTAGCAAGAAGGGCTGGAAGTCTCTCTCAAGCAGGGGAGATTGAGTACTTTCACCATTGCTTTAGTTTGCATTTGCAAAGTTGCATGACTTAAAAAAAAAAAAATCCACCAGTATGAGCTTTTCCTATTTTAAGTAGAACACCAGCTGGAGAAATCCTGACATGTTGGCCATCATTTTTCTGTGCCCCTTTTTTAGTAAAAGGTAAGAAATACATACATGGAACCCACTCATTAAGTACTATGTAAAAATGAACTTAGACCTTGGTGGAGAAGAATCCCTACAGTTTACATCGTGTATGTTTAGAAATAAATCAAAGAATAAGATTTCCTGAGCCTTCTCTACCACTTGACTTTTTTAAATCAAGGATTAAAAAAATCCACGTAAGTGACTCTTTTGCTTCTGTGATTGCAAAGAGAAGTTCTTCAAGCTTACAGTTAAGCATACATTACATACAAATTCCAGTTCAATCAAACCTTTAAACATTTAAAAATCTTATGAGGGCAAACAAAATAAATATTCTGGAACCCAAAGCCAATAGTCATGACTACAATTTGTCATCAAATTTGATTTTAAACTTCCTGGTTTCAAGGATAAAGAGAAACATATGAATGCAATTGTCTGATGCAAAGAGGTACCTAATTCTTCTATGATGACATATTTTCCCCCCAGAACTGAGAACTGAGTTGGTAGAGTCTAATAATTCTGTGTCCAAGAATGGTTTTGCAGAAATTACAGAAGGATTCAGAGTATGGTTATTCTTTATACTGACTCTCAATGTAAGTGGAAGCTTCAATACTAAGGCCTAGTGCAGTGAAGATGCTGGTGATGTGGAAGAGAGTAGGGGTGGGGATGAAGGATTAGAAAGGTTGAACTAAGAACTTCTCTGCCTGTTGCTATTTTTTCATGTAGTGGTCAGAGTATAACTGTCCCTAGATGGGGTGATTGAAATGACTACAGCCATGTAGTCTGAAAGATCATTTTACTTCATTGAGACTTGTTTTTATGAGACTGATGATTGAAAGTTTCAGGTCCAAGAACTTGGAGATGCTTTTGAATTGCTACAATAAATACTCAGATAAGTTAGTATCCATATACTTTGGGTACTAAGCATCTATTATAAATTAACATCTGTTCTGAAGAAGGATATGGGCTTTGATCCCCCCATTTCGTGGCCTAACTGCCCTCCCAACCTCCATAATTTTGGTTCAAAACTTCAGTTTTTGGTTCTTCTCCCCACCCCTCCTTTTTTGTTTGGCTGTTTTGATATGGAAGATTGATGGGTATCATGGTCACAGCAGGGTGTGACGTCCTGGTGCTTGCCAGGCCAGGTGGGGGCAACCTAGAGAAAGTTCTTTTTGACATTAAGACATAAGTGGGTATAGCACATTCAAGACAACTGATTGGAATGGTTTCAACACACTGACTGGATGTTTGACATTTTAAAGACACAACCTTTTTGTCTATCAAATAGGATGTATGTTAGGCTTGTGTGTTGAATCCAGTTTCAACCAAGGTCTGATGGGGACGGAGATCTACATCCGTTCTCCTGCCACTCCTTTTATTTTTGTTTCATTTTGGCTCTGTTTCTGCAAGGAGGGGCATTTTATTTTTTATTTCTTTGTTAGCTGACAAGTAAAGAGTATACTTGAATCCCTTCCTTGCATTGCTGTGGTTTGGTGACCCCTGTATAGCTTCCACAGTGAATTGACTACTAGCCTGATAGGCACTTTGCTTTTTTATGTTGTTTCTCAAACTTTCCCCTATTTAGAAGTGAAATCTCCTGTTAGAAACAGTTCTAGAGCAAGATGATAGCAAGATTGCCTATGGTACATACAGATTTACGTTTAACCATCTCCTGCATTCAAGGAGCGGGCCTGATGTAGTTCTGCAGTTCTCTTCAAGACACTCTCCTTTCAGGGGCACCTTCTCACAATTCATAGAACTGCAGTCACCAGGCATTTCCAGACTCCCTCTCCTCTTAGACAGCCCCTCCTCCCAGTAGGCCTATTCCTGGGTTCAGGTCTAAAACCTAGGACTCTTACTGGGCCCTGGAATGTGAAGGAAAACCCCATGGTCACCCATGTCCTCAGCTCTTCTGAAGGGTGGTTCCCCTGACCTACACCCTCTGTGCCTCTAAATGGAGACTCTAAGGTTCTGCTTGGTGTGATGATGGGGGTAAGCTATTGTTTGCTTTTTCTTTCTTCTTTTAAAAAAATAACGTCCATCCATGAACCTTCTCTCCAGCATGTCATCCGAGCTCAGAGGGCCATCAACAATGAAATGGCACACCAGCTGTATGTACTGCAGGTGCTCACCTTTAACCTCCTGGAAGACAGGGTGATGACCAAGATGGACCCCCAGGACCAGGTGCGTGTCCTGTAGACAGCAGCAAAAGCACATGAGGGAGAGGACTGTCATTAAATGTTGTTTTTCAGGTTATTCTAAAACCAACAGTTTTTAATGATGATATAACTGTCCTATTATTATCTCAAAACTCAGGGTCGTGGGCTTAAAATTTAGATGAATCTAGGATTAGAGAATAAAATAGATGGCCTTCTTCCATTACGCAGCAGACATATGCATCCTCTTCCTTTACTGGTTAAGAAAGCTCACGCCACATAGTCTCTGAAGTTGGCTCTTGGCTCCTGGTACCTTCAAAGGTAACAACTTTGGCGTCAAGTTCCCTAATGAGAGCCACTTGGTCACTCTGTGTGATCTTGGTCCTGTAGGCTGAGGAAGTAATTTCCATTCTCCAGGGATCAGTGCTGTGAGTGGAGATTCCAGGTTAAACAGCTTTTGGACTTGTATTTTTATCAGTAGGCTTTTTACTCTACCTCTTTCTAGGTCTCTGGTTGTTTTGCTTGAACAGTTATGTCTCCCTTCAGAAGGCTTTTAGGGAACTTTCTGTGTGAGGACAGAGTGAGAAGCAGCAGCTGGGAGCCCCGTTGTAGCCCATTTTCAGCTTAAACAGTGCTGCAGCTCTGGAAAGGAAAACCCTCATTATTGGCACGCGAGGGCCTGATCTATTGCAGATGTGAACCGCACATGTGAAATGTTCGCTTCATCCAGGGCACTGGGCCAGGAGGTTAAGAATGCAAGAGATCTTACTTTGGGAGACCAGCTAATGTGTCCCGTACTTTTGTCAAGGTCAAGTGCAATCATCCCGGAGAGACAAGACTGTCATCTTCCCTTTAATGAAAGAAGCCAGTGCCTCCCATGTGCAGCAGCCCCTCTGTTTACAAACCCTTTCATTTATTAAACATCTTTTTCATATTATGATAAAATATACATAACGTAATATTGACCATTTTGACTGGCCGTTTTCTACACAGTCACTTCTTGGAGGAGTTAGAGATCCCTTGATACTTGCAAACTGTTCATAAACCGTGTGTACCTCTCACTAGGTTTTTAACAGTACCGCCCTCCCAGGTTCTCCATCTTGGCTTCCTCCGATCACAAACCTCGCCATCTTTGGGGCTCTCATTTAGAATTTCATGGGGTAATTGATAGCAACCATCTAAATGACTTGGCTGCCAGGATAACTGTGGAATAAAGCCAGAACTGACCAGCAGGGGCCGTGGCAGGAGAAGGAAAGGCATCCGGGCCCTAACTTAGAACCCTGGTTGTCTGTGGTCTGTTTCTCTCTTGCCTGAATGCAGTGATTGGTTGAGACCTGAGGACCCAGGGAGTATATGCAGTATCACCTAGTGGAACGTGTAGTGGCATCTCACCTCCCTCTTTTCTTCTCCTTAACTCCTGTAGGCTCAGAGGGACATTATATTCGAACTTCGCCGGATTGCTTTTGATGCAGAGTCTGAACCTAATAACAGCAGCGGCAGCATGGAGAAGCGCAAGTCCATGTACACACGGGATTATAAAAAGCTTGGCTTCATTGTAAGTAAGCTGTCTCCAGGAAACCCATTCCAACATCCCGGGGGCTGACCTCAGTCACAAAACGCACGTCTCCTCTGAGCGTGTGGTCCTCTGGTGCCTTACGGAATAGTTTCCACATTTCCAGATGTGTAGCTGGTTCAAACAGGATCACGTGAAAATCTCTTCTGGCTACAGTGCAATGGAATCACTTGTGCAAATGTGACTAGCACTGAGCTGGTGCATTCAGTTCTGGTTAAGAGGAGCGAGCCTGGGAGCTCCCAACTTCATCACAGCTGCTTTACAAGATGCTTGAGGTCCTATTTGATTAAAGGGATCATGGGAACTATGGGAGGGATCTGATTACTGGGTAATGATTGGATTACTCACCTACATTGACTTCATATCAAGACTGACTTTAGAGCCTCCTGCATTGAATTATGATGAGATTTATGCAATTTCTATTTTCTTAAAAATCTCATCTTGCTGTGAATGCTAATAAGATGTCTCCTAGATTTTATTTTTCAGTTTGCTAGTCAGAACACAGGTTGTCCTGAATATAATCCATTGTTTTTGTTTCTACTTATGTTCCTTTCTTGTCTTTATCCCAGCCTGTGCAACCTTCAGCTGATTAATCTCTGCAGGGGGAAAATTGAGTTTCCAATATAACCTCCATCATAAACAATATAAGTAAGATTTTGACTTTAGTGATTAGAAATCACCAGACATTATGCTCTAATTTCAAACGTTCTGTCCTGAAAGAAAGTACATATATACATATTTATATTTATACACACCGGTATTATGCTTTATTTGTTATTTGGGTAACTTGTCTTTCATGGGATTTCTCTTTGGAAATATCTCCACATTGGTTAACATGTTGTTTGTACTGTTTTTCATTAGTGAGAGTTTAAAAAAATTTTTTTTCATGAGTTGGATGTTCTATAGTTTAACCAAGCCATTTTAATGAAAGTTTCAATGTTTTGAAAATATAAAAAAGTCTATAATTGACATCTGTGCTGCTCAGTACTTATGTATGTCCATAATCATGCCACTTGATTTGTGGAATGACTTCTCTTCGGTGTATATTTTTAATGCATTTGGTATTATCACATTGCTTTTCACAAACATTGAGCAATTTCCGCTTATTAGTAGTGTATCTGAGTAACCATATTTTAAACCTCTCCATAGTGCTGCTTAAACTTAAAAAAACAAACAAAAAATAAGCAACCAATAATCAGATAAGTTATTGTTTCATACTGGTCATCTTAAGATGTCTTTTCTAATAAGAGTATTTGTCGAATACTTTGCAACTTACTTTATAAAGTAGTGATAACATTATTTTTATACCCTCCCACCTCATATTTTGCCTTTGACATTCCATTTGATCTATTACTTCAATCTAATTTTACAATTTTAACGAAAAGTTCTATGACTGGTGGTCCAGACGGTTGAGAGCAAGGAGTCCTGACCCTTCTCCAAGTCCTGTGTGTTGGCCGGGACCTTTTCCAGAGATCTAGCCAGGGCCATGTGGATGGAGCTCATATTCCACTTCACCCTCAGTTCCTTCCAGGTTTCACTTTGGTGTTTTAAGCACACCTTCTATAAATCACTTGGGAAATTTTAGAAAATGACCCAGTCTCTCCTATTTTTAAGTCACATTGAAGTGGTCAGGGCATGATCCAGGCATGTGCATTGCAGAATTCCACTTGGTTCTGCTGCCCTGTCCTGGTAGAGAGCTAGGGCTTGGGGTGTGCCTGAGTTACTTCTGTTCCCTTCTCCTATTCTGATACTACTGGATTTCCAATGCATTTGAATTATTTTGAAAATATAGAGCTCAGTACGTGAGCTGCTTCCAAGGCTCATTGTGTCACTGGCCCTGGTCCCAGTGGATTTTGCCGAGGCAGGTGGCTCCCAGAATGCAGTGCCAGTTCTCCTTTGGGCCATGCATGTGAGTGGTCGGGGAGACTGGAAAGTTGAGGTCTGAGTACCCGGCGAGACTGCTATAGGCTCTCGGGTTCTCAGCAGGGTGGATCTAGAGGTGGGTATGAAACAGCTCACATTTATTTTCAGGTCCAGGGCTTTAGTGAAATCATCGGTGTATCCCATGAGCCAAAATCAGAGTGATTTTTCTCAGTGCAGCTCCATTTGTCTTTAATGTGGTTGTTAATTCTGTCCACAGTTTCGTGTCAGGGTTTATTTCTGTCTTTGTTTTCAGTGTCTGCCAAGGGTTGTGCTTCCTGGGAATTTGATGAAGAATAAAGCATCTTTTAAATCTGAATGCTAATTGGATGTGGTTTTAGCACTTATATGGCCTGCTCCCCAAGGACTGAATAAGTCATTTTAGAAAAAGCAAAGACATACAACAGAGAATAACCCAAAGAGGTGTTGATTTCCTTTCTGTTTCATGTGTTCTTTTTTTGTTTTCAATTTTAGTCCTTCCGAAATGTCTCCCAGGCCACAAGCTTGCATCAGAGTTAAGAAATTGGAAAGACCAGTTAGTAATGATTTCTAATGCTAGAAATGATCCAATTGCTTTTTGTAGCAGAGGTTTTCACTTTGAACACCCAGCCAACCTGTAATAGAAAAGCTTCAGTAAGCAGAATCATGAGCTCATGGCGCCACCTGCAGACCATCATGCCCAATGCTGCAAGCTGGCGGAATGCAGCGAGTGTTTGATTCCTAAAGCTCTAGATTCTCTAGGCAGTGCTGGTGCAGAATTCTCTCTATGCATCCAGAAGGGGAATGACTTTGCCTGTTGACTCTTTATTGAACTCCCCCTATGAACTCCTTTGGGAGAAATTTGGGATATGAACATTTTTCATCTCTTTGAGGAAAAGTTCATTTCATAAAATGAAGATTGCTCCTTCTCTTTTAAGTATTGCTCAGAAAGTGCTACATGATAAGCTTTGGAGTCGAGTGGGCCTAGATTTTAAATCCCTGCTTATAATCCATGGGCCAGTGGGCCAGTTATTTAATCTATTAGGATTGATCTACTTGGATGTTAGTTTTTTCAGCTGGGAAGCTGGGCAGCTTCTATTTCAAGGTTTTGGAAGGCCCTGCACGATGGTATATTTGTGGCAGGCACAGTGCCTGGGAGATAGAGTTCACCTGCAAATGAGACTTCCCTTCCTTACTCTTTAGAGAACACCTGTGATGACAATCATAAACAGCTTTTGAATTTTCTAAAGTAGACAGATCTTTGCTCCAACAAATCAAAAACAGTTTGTAAAAGGTTAATAAATAATAAAGTCCAACACCCTTGAGAAGGCGATACCTTCATTCCTGCTTGCACCTTTCCTTAAAAAAAAAAAAAAAAGTATGGATTTTATTATTTTTCAGGGTTGATGAGGCCAGCATGACAGGAGGGGACTGCTGTCGACAGGATAGGTTGTTACTCAGAGTTCCCTAGAGGAAGAAGAAGGTCACAGCAGGCAGGGCCACGTGGGGCAGTACCAGTGTGGGTTGGAAGAAGAGGAAGAGGGGACATGCAGGCATCAGCCTGTGTTGTGGTTTCTGTGAGAAATGCAAGGGAATGCAGTCAGCAAATTTAGGATTGGCTCGTTTGAATAGCAGTATTGGGTTCTGGGGCGTGGGACTGTCCTAAGGTATCTGGGGCCGGACCCTACATGAGTAGGGCCAGGACAGGGACTCAGAGTGTGAACCCCATGAAGAAGGAAGCAGTTGGGGTATGGGATCTTGGTTTGCTTATGAAAGGTAAGCTTCCTAACTTTAGGAATGAACTAACCCTGGGCAGGGCAGTCCCTCCAGTACCAGCAAGGACTCAAAATATCAAAGCATCAGAATAAAACATAATATTTTTAAAAAGACCTACATAATTGATAAAGATTCATGTTTAAACTTTTGGAAGATCTTCTGCTTCTTGGGTGTTAGAAGATAATTATGCATAGTTACCCAAGTATACTTATACATAATTACATATGCAGTGCTTGGTGTCGTTTTACTATATATTTGTTTCAAATACAGATGGAAGAAAATGAAGTGACATGCTTATATTTATAGATATATAGACACATACACACACATATATATATACATATATATATTTTTAAATTCTTTCTTCCATATCCATCCCTGTCCCTGTCTCCATAAAACAGAAGGAAGCATCTTCATCTAAACGCTGCTGGCATTCAGCAGTGACGTGGAGACTGTGGCAGCGTGATTAAGCTTGGGCTCTGGATTCAGGTTGCCTGACCGATTCCTGCCTCTCCCTCTTGCAGGCTAGGACAAGTCACTTGACATTTGCAAGTTTTGGTTTTCTTTCAAGTGAGGGCATTAAAGTTATCGCTCTCATTAGGGTGGCTGCATGGATTGTGCATGGAATGCACGTAGATGCTTGTGTCTGACATCGAGTCAGCGGACTAGGGATTTAGGTGCTGTTAATGGCGTTATGCTTGCTCCTCACATTGCACTGGCACCCAGTCCTCATCAATCTGTGACAGGTGGAGCTGGGAGTGTGAGCATCATCCTTGCCAAGGGTAGTGAGTACATGCTTGGTGCAAAACAGTAGTTAAAGAGGAGGGAGCAATATGTGTTCGGAAATGCAAATCGTATACATTGCATGGTGAGAGAGAGAGTTGGTTTTGCAAAAGAGGCACAGATAATAGAGAATTTTCAATGTAAGGGGGGTGAAGTACATAGTCAATCCTTATTATTCATGGATTCTCCCTTTGCAAATGTAGCCATTTGCTAAAATGGAGTTGTGATCCCCATATCAGTCATGGTGGTGCTTTCAGTCCTTTGCAGACATTTACATGCTAGTGGAAAATGAGCTGGCTGGAAGGTTGATGAGAGTGAGCAAGGAGACCTCTGTCTTCTTGTGTCCTCTCCAACAGCAAACAAGTGTCCTCTCGCAGCCTTGCATTCTTCATCCCAGCTTTGCGCTGTGTGTTGAGCTTGCTATTGAAAACAGCCCCAAGCATAGTGTAGAAGTGTTTTCTCGTGTTCTTGCGTGCAAGAAGCGGTGGTGTGCCTTTGGGAGAAGATGCTGTGTGAGATGAGCTTTCTTCAGTCCCGAGTTACAGTGCTGTCCACTGGCTGGGAGCGCAATGCTAATGCATCAGCATTATGTATTCAATCAGGTGTCTTTAAACAGAAACTCACATCCAGCAAGGTTATGTGTAGATCAGTGGGCAAAAATGTGAGCACAGGCTGGAGGGAATCCTGTATTTTCTCTAGGAGCAAGGGTGTGCATTTAAGGCAGGGTTTGTATTGACTTTATAGAACATGATTGTGGCAACTGAAGAGAAACGATGTCTTTTAAGTCCCTGAGAAGCTCTCGGGCAGGGGCATCCCAGGTTCGGTCCTGCTAGGCCAAGTGTTCTGTCAGTGGTGAGAGCGAAGGTCCGTCTTCATCAGCTGACACCGGTGTGAGGTGTGAAAGAATGTCTCACTCGGGGCCACCCCCTGGCACTGCTTAGAACAGTCATGGGGCAAGGATTATAACCTATGTGATTTAATTCATCTGTGTCAAAGACAGAAGATGCCCTGACACCACTTTTACACACTATGTGCTGATATCAACCAAATTTGTACTAAAATCATTCAAAGTAGAGAACTCGGTGAACTTAGTTTGTAGTTCAACTATTCCTCACAGAACAATCTCATAAAATTTCGTCACCGAGAATGCAATCCAGTCCCTTGAGTACAGGACGACATTAGTAAGAATATAGAATATTTGTGTGGGGACTGCAGAAAGTAAATTTTGACATTTTGCTAGTTTTGTGGGCCTCCTCCCTCCATTCTGCATCAAGGCATCCCTGGGAATCATAGGAGAAAGCTGATTTTCAACCTGTTTTAATGCTGGGGGAAGTATTCCTAAGAACTTAGTTTTCAAACAGTTAGAGATATGACCAACAAACAATAGGTCATAAAGACAAAAGCACAGCACATTTTCCAAACTGTTACTGAAATTCTCTATATTTTAACCACATAGAATTCAGGTCCCCATGGAGGTTGAGTGCTCTGCCATAACCAGATCTTTCATTTTTATGCCTCATGAGTACTGTTTTCTGGTCCATTTTGATAAGACAACCCTTTTCCCTTTTTGCAATGCAGCAAATGTAGTCTCGCCTCCAGCGGGTCTAACTCACCAGAAGATTCCAATCCTGAGTGAAGCGAAGTCTAAGCTGAATCAGCCACCAGG
Organism: Solenodon paradoxus; assembly: GCA_004363575.1. Classification (NCBI taxonomy): domain Eukaryota; kingdom Metazoa; phylum Chordata; class Mammalia; order Eulipotyphla; family Solenodontidae; genus Solenodon; species Solenodon paradoxus. The sequence continues at coordinate 144,795 of RJWH01000379.1, forward strand.
TGGCGCAAAACCACAGCCCTGGGTGCCCGACCAGACCCCGGAAGGCTGATGCCTCCTTCTCAGCAAGTGAACATTTATCTTTTCTTGTCATCTCCAGACACTCATTCTCCATATTTCCCCTATGCACTCATAAAAGTCGTATCTGGGAGTTCGACAGTCTAGTGTTTTCTCCTGTGTTAACGTAGACATGCAAGAAAGAATGCAAATGGAAATAGAATTAATATTGACTGTAGAAATATTGCTAATGATGTATTGGGGGACTGAAAATATACCTAATTGACATATGACTGCAGTAAATGGAGAGGGAGGAGTGGTAAAGTGGGTAAAAGGGAAGCAGCCAGGTTGGCAGGTGAGACATAGTGTCTGAGAAGTTCGATGGGCTCTTGATGTCTATTTCTCAGGTAACAGATCTCTTTCTGAATCATTTTCAAGTTTCTCCTTTAAGTTACCACTCTGAAGTTATGTGTTCAGAGATGTTGAGACCTCTGGTTTGATGGTCAGGATGCTTGAGCTCCTTGAGCAAAGTTTTACCTCCTTTTATTACTGCTTTTCCTTTCTTCCCTATGGCAGATAGCAATGGGGGCTTCTGAAAGAGAGCAGCTAAGGAGCCTGTCCTGTGAGTACTGAGGGTTTCACGTCCTTCGTTGGCAGGTGACAGTCATGTCTTACAGATGACTCCTTCCAGATGGGAGGAAACGACAACGTCCATCCCGACATGTGCTGGGTGGCTCTGTGGTGTCTTCTTGGATGTTGTAACTGGTACACACAATGTCTAGTTTACAGTATGGAGACACGGTTATCTTGAAGTCATAGCTGCTCAGGCAGAAAGGAGAAGGTTAACTTTGGAAAGCTCTCTGGCAACCTCCAGAAGCTCAAATATCCAGTTTTCTTTCCCACCATAGTCCCCTGCAGAGCAGATGATGGGACAGGGCTCTGGTGTGGTGGGCCCTCCACACGGGTGTCCAGGCCCACAGAGCTGCTTCCACCTCAGGGGGTGTCCTCACCCTTTCTGATGCATGCAGGCTCCTTAGCTCCAGGCAGGATCCCTGTAGATCTTGTCTTCCCTGACCCTGCTTTCCTGTCTGTGTGGACCAGGAGAGAAGAGTCAAAACCCGGGTGAGGTGCAGACACAGCCTGGACACGTGCTGTTGGTCACTGTTGGAGGCTGAGCATCACCCTTCCCCCTGCCTGTCTCTGGCAGCAGGGCGGGTGTCATCATGACCATTTCTGTCTCTGATGAGTCTACACGACGAATATGTTCTTCCTGTCTCACTACCCTGGTGGTGGCGTGAGGATAGAGCAGCAGGAGCAGGGAAAATCTCACGTCAGCATCAGCCCATGGACATCCAGCAGGGACCTGCAGTGGATATGGCCTGCGTGGAGAACAGTCTGTCCGTCCTTGCTCTGTCCTTACTTCCCAACAAAGGTCATGAGAATGAGGTTAATAGGGGAGTGTTCTGATACTTTTTAAAGAAAACTCAAGCAAATGAGCTATGACATTATTTGAGTGTCATTCTTTTTTTCCTCTGGTTTTATACTATAATTACTTTTAACTCTAGAGAAAATTTCTTGGTCGTGTCTATTAAAAATTGGATGGGAAGACAGGTTTAACTGGTTCCCTGTTTCCCACCTCCTTTCTTTCTCTTTTTTTCTTTTAATTTTTTAATTTTTTTGAAGGAACATTGCTTTCACCATACCATTATATAGGTTTAAGGTGTGCATCATTGTAAATCAGCATCTGCATATGATGCATTAGCTTTACTACCAACGGTTCCGTTCTAGCCTTTACCATGCAATCGACCCCTTGCCCACCTCCCTTCTTGCTGGGAGCCCTCCTTGCTGCCTGAGGAGGGATGTGAATTTCTGCTTGATGGACACCAGGGGACGCTCCAAACAAAGACATGTGTAATCTAGTTAACTCCAAGATGATATTTTTATAGTAATTCTAACTCTGGTGCTTGAGAGGGTGGATACTTAACCTTCTATGTGAGGTGATTAAAAGGCCTGTTCCATCAAAGCCTCCCACCTTCCATTCTTAGCTTAAAATCTACAAGAAATGTGTCCCCTTTAAAACACGACTGTGACAGAAAGAAGTAACTTATTAAAGTGTTAGACATTAGTCTCTGAGGATCGTGCACGAGTCCTTGCGTCTTTTCTTTGAACATGGAACTCAGGAGCAAAAGGACACCATCCTGCAAGAGTGACACATAGGGGATGTGAGCTTAGTGACATGTAGACAAGTCCACTTTTTTTCAGACTAATAGAGCACAGCTTGTCAGAGCACAGAGAACCGCTGAGGTCAGACTGCCTGACTCTGCATCCCTGCTCTGTGTCACTAACCGTGTGACCTGGGATACTTTACCTACCCTTCCTATACCTCAGTATCCTCTTAGTGAGATGGGTCCAGTACTAGTTCCTACCTAAGCTTGTTATGGTGAGCAATGAGTTAATAGAAAGTTCTTAGAAACCTACTTCCTTAAAAGTCTACTTTCTTGGCACTGAGAACATTTTAATAAGTTCTGATGATTGATATTACCATTTGGATTTGATAACCAATAAGAGTTGTGGTCTGGCGTTCCTGCTCAGGACCAGCCCAGTGCTTCATTTGACCATAACAACCTGGGTCAGAGTAGAAATATGTTGCTTTGAAAGCAGACCTACCCTTGATGGGTGACAGGTCTCCAAGCCCATGAATTTTAGAGAATTTTCCCCTAAGAATTATCTGTTAAGAGTCCTTAGCAGAACAGGATTTCGCACGCCTCAGAGAGCCTCTTTAATGAAGAGGGGTTCACTTTCCTCTGCCTTTTTGCTACTCAGGAGCTTGCCTGCAGGAGCATGGCTAAGCATGTTTTTAGGGAGACATTCTGTCACAGACATCTGTTCCTGGGAGAATATTCAAAAGGAAGGGAGGAAGGATCAAAGCCACATTAATCATAGAAATCTTGCTATCTGCAGCAGGAAGCACCTTTAAACTGACTGGCTCCCTCCGGGAAAAACTCTTTAAAGGGCCTTGGACTTCGGCTGGACAGGGCTAGATCCAGAGCATTCCACTGCATTCTGGAGTTGTAAGGCAGGTATGGGGTTCTGGTACCTCTGATGGAATATAATGAACATCCAGCACCCCTCCCATTGCACTTTGCTGTTGATATTAGTGACTTTGTCCCTTTAGCATTGTATTAAGCACCCCTAAGGGTGGTCATACCAGGACCCAGAATGAGTCACCTGCGTGCCCTGGACCCTGCCTTTGACAGACATTGACTAGTTGCTTCCATGTCAAGTTAGCGTGCCTCCTATTTTTATCCTTTTTCCTGAGACTTTCTTCTTCCCTTCTTTCTCTAAGTGGTCACCCTATGTCACAGTGTCTCGCAGCTCCGCATCCTGTGGGATGTGACCTCGAGGGGAGCTGCAAGCAGGATGTGCAGACCTGGCCACGTCTGATTCACGTCTGGGAAGAAGTGCTGTCTACATGGGGAGCTGGCTTCATGGCGTGGGATTCTAATTCTGGGGTGGCATTTTGTGTGTGTAGGAAGACTGTCAGAACCTCTCCACTGGGAAGGGACAAGAACCAATTTGAGAATAACGTGGTTATGTAAGAGCTGTCCCCCAGCGGGCATCTCCGCACACTTCCGAGAGGAGAAGACGGGGAGCGGAGGAATTCTCCCTGAACTCCAGCAGCCTGGGATGTTTCCAGTGAGAAATGAACACTGCCGAGGTAGTGTCAGAGACCACAAAGCACAAGCGCTTCACAAACAGCGCTTTCTTCTTCCCCTTCCCCTTTAAATGTTTACCAGACACACTGAAGTTATTTCTCCAGTTGTTTAGCCAGTGGGACAGACTGCAGTGAAGTCGGTGGTGACCTGGAGGGACAGAGTCTATCTCTGGTGCTTCTGTTTCCTGGCCTTGGGGTGTACAAAATCCGGATGCCCTCTACCCCTGTAAAGTGCCCCCAGGGATGAGAAGCCCACCTAATGGCAGTGTCCCCAGTCCCTTTCTTTCTCAAGGGGACATCACCGTGAATAAAGACTCACACAGCCAGCAGCTTTCGGCTTCTTAATAGACTCAGCTGATTCTCACATCAGACTCCTGGGAACAAGGCCACCTCCTTGTCCAGGGGTAGAAAGCAGAGTCACGCTTGCTTGTATTTGAAAATGGCTTTTCTTCCCATTTCTCAGAGTCCTGGAAAAGCTTCCCCAGGCCTCTGGGCCAGCACAGCCACCTTTAACCTTTACTGACCTGACTTGACTCTCCACCTGACTGCAGTCTCCAACTCAGCTCCTAGGCTAGGCTGCCAGGCTACTCAGGGGAAAGGAAAATGCTAGATGAGGTCACCTCTGTAGCCTCACCTCAGCACAGGAGCCTTGTCTCCACTCTGCTCTCAGTGTTAATGGTTCCTCAAAGTTGCATTGCTGTGTTGAGTCTTCTATGCCTCTCCTCTTCTTCTGGATTTGGAGCCCTTCACCTCAGGGGCCTTCTCATCACCACCTGTGGTTCCCTTGCTCCTAGCCAAGACAAAGTAAGGCGGGGGAGTGCTCTGGTGATGGAGGGCAGACACACCATCTTCTTACGCCAAAGAGACCCAGAGCTGGACCTTAACTTTCTGCCTCCTGGAGTCTGATGTGAGCAACTTCTGTTTTACTTCTCCTGATCCCCCAGCCCATTTATATGTTTACCTGAGTTGTCAGTTACTAACATGCTTCCTTCTCGGCTCCCTGGATGACTCTTCCACATTGCACAGATGTCATTCCTAGTCACCATGAGCCCTAGGAATATGGGGACCAGGCAGGCTGGAGAAGGGGGATCAGAAACTTGAAGGTGCCTGAGTTTGGCTGCTGGCCTGGGGAACCCCTCTGCCAAAGAGCGTATTGGACAAGGTCTCTTAGGAGCAGTCACAGCAAACCTTGCAGATAGGACAGCTGTGGGGAAGTGATCCCGCCTTACTTGGGGAGAGCCCTGCAGAGTCCTACATGAATGTACTTGGAAGGGCGGTCACCTCCAGCTGGCTGGGAAGGACTCAACATCAGTTCTAGGCAGTGGAGAAGGGCAGCTGGATGTCAGCTGTCCCACCTGAGTGAGTCACTGAGATGGCCTCCCATTGGTCACTTGGTGATAATAATGGATCATACAATGAATAAAGTCATGCTATTTAATCTAGAGAAAAAGAAGAAACTCATAAATTGATTCATTATTTTTTTCATGCCACCAATGTTTATAAGCATTTTGAAAGTCTGCATTATGCCATTTCGCTTTTACAAAAGACCTGCTTTAGTACTGGTTCTCACTAACTGAAAAAACATAGAACAGAAATTTTGCTTTTAGGACAAATGGCAAAGAGCAAAGCAAGAGCCTCTGGCGGATTTGCCGCAGCCCTTGCAGTGCTGTGCCCGCCAGGAGCGCTCCGCCAGCCCTTCCCGGGGAGGGGCTTTCTCAGGCTGCGTGTGTCGGGTTGGCTTTCTACTTCGCTAGTGCTGTTGTGTGATTTGGTAGATTTGGGGGCTTCCAGGACCGCTCCGAAATCTTTTTGTATAGATAAATGGTGTTGCCCCTTCTTCCACCACTTCGTTTGCCGAAGGCTTCACTTCTGAGGGCCACAGTGCGGTTGAGGGGCCCTGTTGACGCCTGGAGTGGGCTCGCTGAGCAGAGGAGTGTGCGCGGCCCCGACATGTGTGTGCAGGCATGTGTGCACCAGCATGTGTCCCTGTGTGGTAAGAGAAAACCGCATGGCCCGTAGCATGGAACCCTCCGATATGGTTGTGAGAGCTAAAGCTGCAAAACTGATACTCTTCGTGCAAAATGCCATTTGCCGAGTCCTATATTTGGTGTTTCCTGGTGACTCAACACTGTATATTTAGTCCTGCCCTCTTTTTAGTGTTGGGTTTGAGTTGATTGCATAAGGCTGCTGGTTACCACGGGGGCCAACCCGACAACCCCACTCCTGCAGGAGTGCTCTGTGTCCTGCTCCCAAGGCCTGGGCCTGGCAAAGCTTGCCCTCACCCCGGCCCCGTGGCCGCGTCTTCCCAGCCCAGCCAGATGCTTGCGTAACAGCTTTTTCTTCTCATTCCCTTTACATGTCAAGACAAATTGCCTCCATCTTAGAGGCGTCTTCTGTGAAAATACTAGCAGGCACCTTTCTTGAATCAGCATGTGTTGTGGGGTGTGTGCATTATAACCCCCATGCAGGAGCTTGGAGTTGGCTCTGCTCCCAAAGTTTATTTCTCAAGACATTCTTTTTTAAAAATTCATTTTATTTTTTAATTGAGGTAACATTGCTTTATAGCACTGCGTAAGTTCTAGGATGGTGTCGCACCTTAACAAATGGATACGTTACACCTTGGCCACCCCCAAAGGTGCAGTTACCAACACGCCATCCAGTCAGCCTTCTCCCACTTCTGCCACCCCTCCCTCTCTGCTGTCTGAGGATAAGGTATTGTTTTTGTTTTGTTTTGGTGCTTTGTTTCTCTATATTTCTATTTCACAGATGAGTGAGGTTATGTGATTCTAGTCTTTTTCTTTCTGAATTATCTCACTTAATATAATCCCCTTAGGACCATCCATATTGTCCACAAATGGCAAGATTTCATCTTTATATATATATATATATATATAATATATATATACACACACACACACACATATATACATATACATATATATGCTTTATAGTACTTTTCTTTTTAAAATTCATCTTGTTGAAGGAACATTGCATTATAACATTAAAAAGGTTTATAATATACATAATAGTAAATAGACATATAATATAGTAAATTCACCACTTTTTCTGTTTTTCCTTCGCTATACAGTGAATTCCCTTTACCCCATTTATGCCCTCCCACCCTCTCCCTTCTTTTCCTTCAACCACTGATTCACTTTTATTGGCTAAAAGTCTGCAGTTGTTTGATTTACTTTATTTTTTTACAGTCTGTATTTGTTTAATTTAGTTCATCCATTTGCTTAATATTTGTATATACCCCATGTGAATGATACCATAGACGTCTGTCTTTCTCCATCATTTGTGATCACTGAGTAGTATTCCATTGTGTTTATGCAGCACATGGTCTTTACCTCTTCGTTCCTCAACGGGCACTTAAGCTGTCTCCTCATCTCAACTAGTGTGAAGAGTGCCACTTACATAGGGGTACCTGTATCTTCTTGAATTCGTGTTTTTATAGCCTTTGGATATTTTCCCAAAAATGCAATTACTGGATTATAAGGTAGTTCTATTTTTAATTGTTTTGAGGACCCACCATACTGTTTTCCACAATAGCGACATCCTTTTCCTTTCTTGTGGAGGATTCAAGGGGAAGGTGGGGCCCGGTCACTTGTGAGGACCTGGGCAGTTTTTACAAAATAGTGTTAACATGGCTGCTAGATAATTCATTTGCAGGTTGAATTCTTCAGTCTTCTCACAAAAATTCTTTCTCCAGATCTGAACACATATCCACAATGTTTTATTTTTATACCTTTACCACATGAATTTTTTCTTTCTAGCTTTTTAAGCAATATTTCATTCTGCTATTTAATTTGATACATCCCTACTGTGGAAATTTTATAAGTCACAAAGGAGAGCAAATCACAAAGAAGCAAAGCAAACACAAGAAAGCACCCAGATCTCACCCTCCACAGGCAAACACTGCTGTTATTTAGCTCATTTCCTTTGCTGTTTTTTTCCCCTGTGCACTCTGTTGTTTACAAAATTGAGATTAAACTCAGTTTCAACTTTGTGTCATTTCCACATGTCAATAAACCTTGATTAAATATGTGCAGTGGCTGGATAGAATTTCATTAAGTCATTGATCCATAATTTACTTAGGCAATATCCTGTATACTTAAAGATTCTTCTTTATACATTACAAAAAATAATTTAATGAACATATTGTATATAATTATTAGCCCACATTTAGGACTATATTCCCTTAGAAATGATTATTAGACTCTTGGATCAAAATGCAAAGGTGTTTTTGAAACTCTTTCAATCTGTTTAATTGCACTGTCTATTTTAAAATTATTCTTGCTTTTCATGAAGTGGGTGTTTATTCATATATTTTTCTAACCACTTAATTTTAATTTTTGTCTTTTTTAAACTGACTTCTGATTTTGAAAGCAGAGCATGCTTATTGCAGAGAATTCAGAAGTATAACCAAAATGACTTAGATCAAAATCAGTCACATTCCCACATATGTAAATAAAAATTTGTTGTCATTTTCGTGTTCAGCTTTCCAAATATTTTCTCTGCTTATACAAATAAATACCCTTTCACCAAAGTGCAATCAACATTTTTTCAAAATATCGGAATAAAATTTATTTATAGAAATCCTAGTGAAAAGCTGAGACAGGAGAGTTTATTATGCTATTTTAGACTTTGCCTAGATTTATCTGAGAACGTTTTATTTCTTTCCTGTCCCAAGTCCTGCAAGTTCTGTATTTAAAAAGCTCATGTCTCAGATACACATCTTCGATGACAACCTATTCTTGAAGAAAACTTATGAAACTTCTGCTCTCTGCATCGGTCTTGGGTTATTAAATGATAATTATCATTGGTGCTTAATATCCACTTGTAATTACATACATACAATCCACAGCACACTGAAGGGTGTTACTTTGAAGCAAAGCCATTTTTCATGATCAATAGTCTCTCATTCTCATAATGTTTATTTTATATACTTCAAAACTTTCTATCATCCGAATTGTGGTTTATAAATATTAGCCTGTTGGCACGTCCTGTGTCCTAGCAGTTAGTTTCACCAGACAAAGGCCACCAACATCCCTAGGACCCAGGTTCAAAAACCCGGGCCTAACCGAGATGAACAGTTAAATAAAACATAGCAATAAAGGGCTTCTTCCTGCTCTCTCTCCTGCCTGCCTACCTACTCACCTTCATTCCTCTCTGTACCTTCCCTTTAAAAAGAGCTAAAAAAAAATTTGACCTATGTATCCTTGCTGCTTTTTCATATACTATTAGAGTTTCTGATAAATCACTCTCTCTCTCTCTCCCTCTCTCTCTCTCTCTCTCTCTCTCTCTCTCTCTCTCTCTCTCCCTCCCTCCCTCTCCCCCCTCTCCCCCTCCCCCTCCCCCTCCTCCTCCCTCTCCCTCTCTGTGAAAGACAAAACAATAAAGCAAAGCTCTAGAAATCTAGTGATGGGACCTGGCTGTAGAAAGATTTAGAATCCAAGCTGTCTAATTTCATAAATTCCTCAAGCTTTCCTAGAGGTTTGCATTTCAGGTCATCCATAAAATCCAAACTGATAAGATGTTCTATTTTAAATAAAAATGGAGTGTGAATACAATAACGTAACATGCACCTTTTATCCAGCTTTGTGATTGTGACATACTATTCTTTCTAAATTATCAAATAGGATACTGAACTTGACTTGTTTCACAAAAATCTCTTGCATTTGCTTTCTTTTAAGATTCAAAGCAACTTGTTAAGCTTTGTTCCCCTAAATTCTCCTCTGGAAAGGTATCATGTCATTCCTTTGGGAGCTCATTACTTAAGCTAGATAGCAGACTGACTTCATGAAGGTAGTGCAGATTAGCTCTTGGGTGATCAACACAGTTCACCGGGCAGCCCTGAGGACGCGCTCTTGTCTCCCTATGGCTCTGGACTGCACTTCTCAGGTATCAATGTGCGTTGTCTCTTGGGTGCTCAGGAACTCTCACTGTCTTTCTCAGATACAGCAGGTCATAGGTAGACTCATTTTTGTTTCTGTTTTTTAACATTCGGATTATAAGTCATTGGTAACTCTTTAGGAATTCCTTACAGAAGCTAATTTTTCAAAAGGGATTCTTTACTTCTCTATTGATTTGTATCTTTGACTCCCCACCTGTATTTTCTGGGTAGGAATTCTGATTCTTCTTGCTAATTCTGCTGAAAACCTGTGTAATGCCTCCGCTGTCTGCTCTATCCAATCATATAACTTTAAAATACTTCTTGTTCCAGAGTAATACATTTTAAAATCTCTTTCATATAATTAGACATTCCAAGCATCGTTATTAAAACAGCATCATAGTCCTTACATAATGTACACAGTTCTCTTAAACAAAACCCTGTCTTTGAATCTGTATATTGTTGTCATCGGAAAACTCTTTATGGAGTGCCAGTGTTGGAAGTGCTATTCCTTAGTGAAATATTAGATATATTTTATAACATAAATATCTTCCAGCAGAGAAGAGGACTACATTCTTGGTAATTGTCAGACACTTAGTGAAAATCTCAAAAACATGTGAGCTATACTGTGCTATTAATGAAACCGTCTTTCCTGTCTATTCTCATAGAAGCTTCTCACAGAAGGACCACTTGTGGTAAGGAAATCTGTGACTTTGTCCAAGCTGTCCCTACCTTCAGCCAAACAGAGCTAGACATATGCTGTATTTGTGAGCATTTTGATGTGGATTACAGTATTTGTCAAAAGACACCTTGTGACAGTTGTGAATGTTCACTTGACTAAACCTGCATTAATGCTGAAGACTTTTCATCTTTACTGATTTTATAGTTAAAAAAATACATTTAGATACCTTTTTTCTATATATTCCCACAGACACGTTTCCTATCTCCCTATTAGAATCTTCTCTTGGTCTTTACTATTGTTATTATTATTTACCTTCTCCCATTATTCTATGAATTTATCTCTCTAGCAAGAATCACAGCCCATGCTCAAGCTTCTGATCCCTCTGCATAATTAATTTTAAGGCACAGCCTTATTTAACCAATTTTTTGCTCTTTATTTAAGCATCATGTCTATGTCATTTGGACCCAGAGGATTGGGCTAGCCCTTCCTAAATGTTTTGGGTCATGTCCTGAAATTCCCAGTGTATGATCTATCTTCTGAAAATGTACGCTTTCAGTATCAGTGTTGTCGTTGTTTGTAAGAATGTAAGAATGTTTGTAAGACCTTTTGCCGCTTTTTAATTACATCTTTGCTAATTCAATAAGCAGGTAGGACAACTCCAGCCATCATTTCATCTTCTAAACCTTCTTTTCCTTAGCCTAGAGGGAATGCACGCGTTCTGGGATGTGTGAGTGGAGCGAGCGTGCTGAGGGAGCCGGAGCGCAGAGCAGTGTCACCTCTGTGCCACCTCTGCACCTCTGCAGCCAGTGCTATCACTTTTCATAGAGCAAAGCCCGTCTCCACAGGTGTCCCTGCCTCTCCCTTGCGGAGCCCTGATTAACAGCTCAGTGACCCGGTCTTTCTTACCTGTTTCTCTAATATGCACTGAGTGAACGATGCAGCTTTTGAGTCTCCTGGTCCCTGTGCTTATCCCCCTACCCTTTTCTAGTAATTGTTACGTCTTTACTGCAAATGCTTTAGGGTGACTTACACGGAATAACCCTGAAACCATATACTTTATAATTTACTGAGTACATGTGCAAGGTCTTTGTTAATTTTCTATATAATCGGATTGTATGTTTTACTTACTGTAAAAACGCAAGTGTCCGTCACTGTAAATACCCCGATCCTTCTGCTCCCCCTGCCCCTGTTAGATCTTCAGTCACTTTAGCAACTTCGATTCCTTGATTACTCCTTCTGAGAAGCTTTCATGATGTTCTCCCTTAAAATAGCCCCCTTTCCAATGATGCCGTGAAAGTGTGTTACACGCTGGTCACTTGTACAACACGCATCTTGGTCATTTCCTCTTAAAGACACACAGATTTCACTCGTGTGGAACATTAAGCAACAAAACTATGAACAAAACAAAACAAAGCAAAAATGAGCTCTCAGATTATAAGAACAAAAATGGCAGTTCCCAGAAGGGAAAGGGCAAGGTAGATTAGGGAAAGGGGGTTCACTGTATGGTGATGGGTGGAAACTAGACTTTGGGTGGTTTATACTACTCTGTGCCAGAAACATCTATAATGTTACAAACCAAATGTTATTTTATTCTGATAAAATAGTGAAAGTAGCGGAGGTCTGAGCCATCTTAACAGAGCACCGAGCCCAGTTAGAAAGAACTAAAACCTCTTTGTCTACTTATTATCACGTACCAGGAACATTCCTGGGTGTTTGATACTTTTCTCACTTAATCTTCACACCTGGCTTGTGAAATAGATGTCATGCCCCTGATTACTGCATATTGAAAATACTGAGGTTTAATACCCTGCCTGGAGCCTCCGCAATAGTCAGAAGGGACACCGGGACCCATCGGTAGTTTTGTGTCATTCCTGATTTGCCGTTGTTTTGCATTGAACTATACTGTATCTCTCTGCAGTGGAAGGCTAAGTGAAGCCGGGGATATAAATGAGAAAATGACTGTGGAGTAAGAGTGATTGATCAAGCTTTCTCTGCAGGCTGACCAGAGTACTATTTTAAGTGAGACAGCAGCATTTTCTTCATGTTTCCTGACCATTTTGTCATTGTAATAGAAATATCAATTTTGTCCCATTTTTAATAAACCAGGGTCATCTTTAATGTGGGGCAAATAAGGCAGTTGAGTTGTTCCAGGACCTGTCTTTTGAGGGGCCCCAAAGCAGCTTCCCCTTTTGCCCTGTGTTAAAGACAGCCCTGCCGGTGCGGTGCTGATGCAGCAGTTCGTGGTCACTGCCGCTGTTCCCGCCCCTGTGAGGAGGCAGCAGCTGCAGGGAAGGATGACTCCCTGTGACCCCCACCTGCCCTGTTTTCTAAGGGAACAGAACACCCCAGTGTGGTGGAGCCACAGTAAGTACTATGGGGTTATCTCTGGCACAGTAGGAGTTCCTGGACTTTTCTGGCACTGGGATGGTTGAAGTGGCATGTGTTTCAGGCAGGATTTAGAGAGGGGGTTATAGGGGTGCCAGACTTGGGATTTGCATTGTAATGACTTTTGTTCTGGCAGGCCTTCATACAAGCAGCCAGGGGTGGTGCGAAGATTTTTGGCACCTTAGGCAAAAAACCAATAATGTTTAACTTCTTCCACTGTGAGAGCACATGAGGGATCTTGCTTATATCTGCACATCCTTCTGGGCTAAGGCAGTTATGCTGCCCCTTTGTCTCATTCTCAAGGACATATTGGCATGCAAGTGAATAGCTACACGATTGCTGTAATGAATCTACCCTACTGTGTTTGTCAGTGTATAAAGCACAGGTGTTCCAGCTGCAAGGCCAGTGTCATAAAACCACCTGGAGGGAAATTCTTCTGTATTGTGCTGCATTAATTGCCTCACAATTCCACTGGGGGGCAGCATCTTCACATAATTCCCTACTTAGTGGACACCCAGTGGGCGGTGCTGTCGTCAAGCTCACCTGAACTCTCCACCTCTGATCTACTAACTAAGCCTGAGGGCCCAATATTAATTGGGAAAGTGAATACAAACCAGTGTTCCCTGGTCTTTTTAGAGAGGAGAAAAAAAGCTTTTCATTTTGGTATATCTTATATGAGAAGATGTTTTCTGTTTTTAGCATTCCTTAGTGGGAGCACACAGTCCTTTGCTGGGGGCTGAAGTGTTCAGTATGTGTCTCAACTACAAGAAGTTTAACCTTATATTTCCAAAGAAGCACTGCAGGACTAAAAGGCATGGCCCGTGGTATAGCGCTTTTTGTAAAACCCGCTATCCCAATGCTGACTTTTAAACAGTCATCTGACTTCTGTTCCAACCCCATTTGTGACATGGAATAGCTGAGTGACTTTGGGCAAGTAGTTTAACCTCTCTGAGCATCATATGCTCATCTGTAACATAGGATTTTAGTGCATCCCCGTGTTCTATCATTCAAAAAATTTCTGTTCCCCAACCTTAATATTTTTGAAGAGTATGGGTAGGTTGTTTTGTACATTGTCTCTCAATTTTAATTTGGCTGATGCTTTCTTTTCATGGTTGGATTCAAGTTCTTATTCTATTTCGTGCCATCCCCTCTGGAAAAATGAGTCCTGATTTCCATCTGCTAGACTTAGGAGCATTGTTTATCTTAATACTCCTTCCAAGACTGACGACTGCCTGTAGAAGGCATTTTGTGGGTTCTCACTAGAAAGCTGTCTTCACACTGGGCCGCAGTGATAGTTGGTTTTATTTTCTGGGACCACGGAAAGTATGTGTGCTCAGGACTCCTGTGCTGGGGTTTATGGATTCAAGACTGGAGGGCAGTGACTGAGGAGCTTGTGATGAAGCCCTCTGTTAAAACCATTGTTCTTTGATTTCGTGGAGCCAAATGGAGTTTACTGTATGTTCATTTACTTGTCAGATGTTGAATGAGAACATGACAATTTGCAATGTAAATTGTGAGACTAATTAAGTCATCTTCTAGGGCCTGGGGTGAATACCTGTTGACTCCTGTACCCCAGCCCTGTGAGGAGGGAGCATTTCCTTTTTAGGCAGTAATTTCCATCTGCCAAGAAGAGCATGTTTCTACTCAAGTCTACAAAGTCAATTTTGATATATAGCTGATTTCTTATGACTATTTTATTATTATTTTTACAGCTGCTATCAGAAGCAGACCCCGGACTCTGGCTGCCTTTTTACTCCCCTTCATCCAGTGTCCCCCAGACCCTTTTCTTGCCCCCTCAAGCCGTTTTTGATCACCTTGTTTTTCCTTTAAGTATTTTGATTTCTCTTTTAACAGTTGAAATGAAAAAATAAAAAACTACATGCAAACATATGTGGATAAATTTGGATTATTTTTAAGCCACCTGAACAAAATTCATCTTGTTAGCATTCACACTAATAAAAATTCTTGATTACTATATATATATTTATTTTATTTAGTATATATATATACACACTTTTGTATCTATCAAAATGAAAAATTAACATCGGTGTGGTATTATTATTATTAAGATTTAATCTGTTTTTCTAATGCCTTATTTCCCCTCCAGGCTGCATAGAGTTTCATGTCTTAGTCAACTCCAGTCTCTGACGGCTTCTCAGTCTTTGTTTATAATGTCCTTGACACTTTTCAACAAGAACTAGTCAGTATTTTGTAAATGCTCATCAATTTGCCTTTGACATTTTTTCATGATTAGACTGGGAAATAATGTTTTTTGGGAAAGAATACAGCAGAAGTGAAAATACCATTCTGATCATATCATATGGGGGTTATGTCAGATTTTGGTTGACTTTTAATGTTTTCTTCCTCTGTTTTGCAAATATTATGTATATATGATATTGAGTAATATTAATTTATAACATATGGTTTTTAATTGTACAGGTTTATAGATCAACATCTGTATTTATAACATGTTTTTCACTCAAAGTCTAGTTTTCATTCATCACTATGCAATTGGTACCTTTTTGGTCAATTTCCCTTTTCTCTAGTAACTGTTTATTTTGTTCTTATAGTCTATTTGTTTTTGTTTTTTTTTTTTTTTTTCTTTGTCCATTTGTTGTGTTGAAATACCTCTTTGTGGTATACTAAAATTATTTTTTTGGAGGAACGCTTTGGATCAGTTGCTTGTTAGTTCACCCAAAGTCCTTTGAAACTCTAAGTTTTCTATACAATGTGGCATATCTCTATGAAAGAATATCAAGTCAGACCATTGCTCCTCTTTACCAAATATTTTCAACTCCACTCACAAGTCATGTACACTATAGCACAAGTCGTGAACAAAATATAGCAAATCTTGAGATTTCCTTTCAGGTCATTTTTAGCGAATCAGGACTCTTACATTGGAACAAGTCATGAAGGAGAAAAAAAAAAAAAGTAGCTGAATAAGCATCTCAGAACCCAAACCCTTTGCTGAATCTGAACATTGTAACTGTAAGTTTCAGAAAGGGGGTTTTATTTGGTTCATAGAATCTTTGGATATTTCAAAAAGCTGATTTTAATCCATAGTATAAACCTCCTATTCAAATATAATAAATAACATATATATGGATTTCGTTTCACTTTTCTGACTCATGAACTTTCTGAGTTCTAGTACATAGTAAATGTTAGACAGTGAGTTGAAATTAGAAAGGACTAGAGTAATCCTCAAACCATAATCCATGTGTGGCCAGCAGGAGCTGAAATTCCCACTCTCGAGCTTTTGTTGATGAATTGCGCACTTTAGAAATCTTTATAGTCAAGTCCTCATGTGACAAATAAAATAAAAATAAAACACATAAGGAAAAGAAACAAATACATTTTTTACAAAGTTAATCTTTAGAAGGAAGGTTACCTGTGTTTACTTCCCAAGATTTAATTCTAATTATGTTCCCAGAACACTTGCTAAATTATTGTACCATTGCTTGAAAATCACTAATTACCTATGCTTCCAGTTGGGGGGGGAAAAGGAATTTAATTAGCTCTGAAATGTGAGGATTATTGAAATAAGCACGATTTCTATGCCACTTCTCAGTACTCTTGTGCAGAGGATGTGTTTAATTGCTAGTATTTCTTGCTTGATGTGTGAATGTGTTTGACAACCATTGCACAGAGTTGAGTGTCATGAGCTTTCATAAGGCACATATGTTAAGACGGTTTTCCAACAGGGCAGAGAAAAGCAGAGCTCATTTCTGCTCCAGCCCGTATCTTCTGCTAGAAAGTGCTTTGTGTGGAGTACTGTTTATTGAGATTTCTAATTGGAAAGGTGAGATTTTATACTTCCTTGAAGCTCTTAATTTTAATCCACTGAAAACTCTTTTCATTTTTTTCTAGTTTTTAAGACATAATGTCTGTTTCTGAGTGGACCCCTTTTCCCGCTGAATAAATACCGACACGTCTTCCTTAGTCTTTTAAATTCCTGTCCCATCTCTGTTTTTTCCTATTGAGCTAGTCTAGAACAGCATTGCCTGATGCAGATTTTATAATTTTCTAAGAGATATAGTGTTTGTCCCTTAATTTTCCTTTCAATTTTTATTGTACAAACATCAATGTAACAGTACTAAGGGAACAAAAGAAGTATCTGTTTTACGTTCCTATTACAATGGACCAGCTATTTCTGTTCTCTTCTCTTTCTAGATTTTGATCATCCATGTAAATGTTTGCATCATTATAATACTAAAGTACATATTATTCTATATTTTACTTAAAGCATTATGCCATATGCATTTTTCATATTGTTACATCATCACCATCCTCATGACTGTGTATTTCATTGAACTGAGGTATGCTGCATTTTAATATTTTCATTGCAGGACATTTCAATGCTGCAGCATTTTTCTATTTAAAAACACCATTTGATTCTATATCTTTGTTCTTATAGCTTTCTCTTTACCTTCAAATTATTTCTCTGGGATTGGTCACTAACCCAGTGCTTGAAGATTTCCATGGTTCTTGGGCTTTTTGTTTAAATTTGTTTTTTAGCACAATGTCATTTGTAGGAAGGCATTTTGCCAACATCTTGGGATAAAGTGATGGTAAGGGAGCCTGTTTTGGAGGCCGTGTTCTTATGTGTGTTATTGTTTATATTCTGAAGGTGTTCTTTTAGGAAATGATAAGAAAGTAAAGCAGTCGCTGAGTCTTGGGGAGCTCACCAGATCACTGGCTTGTGAAATGCCATTTTGAAGTTTATTGGTCTAGCGTATTGTCATCGATGCTGAAATTATTTGTAGAAACTAACAATATATTCTTAATCATATTCAAAGACTATTTTAAAATCCATTGTGGTCTCCTGTATATCGTTCCCAATGTGAGTTGAAAGTTTTCTTTTGTCTGATCTGAATCTCAATCTGAGGTAAAAAAAAAATCATTTTCAAGTGTTATAGTTCAATGAAATGTAGCTACATTGTTATGCATAAAGAATAAGAACATTATCCATTCTGCTATGGTTATGGGCTAGTTGTTGGTTTTTAAAAAATAAGTTTTATTGTGTTATTATTCATAACATTGAATTGTAACATTATTTATGTTTCAGATGTGTGTTGTTATAAATCAATATTTGTGTGGACTACATTAAATTCATCATTAAAAGTCCAATTCTAGCTTTCACCATATAATTGACCACTTTTACCTGATTTATTACCCCCCCCTTCCCTTCTGGTAACCACTAATTTGGTCTGGTAGTCTAAATGTTTATTATTGTTTTGTTTTATCTGTTTGATTTCTCTGTATACCACATATGAGTGAAATCATACAGTTTGTCATTCTTTGGCTTGTTTTATTAAGTATGATACTCTCTAGGTCTATCCATGTTGTTACAGATGGCAGGATTTTGTCTTTTTTTTAAAAAAGTAACAGTAATATTGCATTTGTGTATATAATACAACTTCTTTATCTGCTCATCTGTTAATGAACAGTTAGCTTGCATCCAGCTCTTGGCTATTGTATCTGATGCTGCAATGAACATTAGGATGCATGTGCTCTCTTCAAATTAGAGCTTTTGTATTTTTTAGGTAAATATCCAGAAGTGGGATCATGGGATTGCATGGAATTTTGATTTTTAATTTTTTGAGAGTATTCTTACTGCTTTGTGTGTGTTTCGTGTGAAGCACAGAGAAGAATGAATGTGAAGTACCCTTGTTTGAAGATGATCTTTTGAATAACTTGAGGGTAGGGTTTCTTTTTTGATTTTTTTTTTTTTTTTTTTTTTTTTTTTTTTTTTTTTTTTTTTTTTTTTTTTTTTGGTTCACTTCTATGACAGGAGTACTTCACAGCCATATGGTGCCTTCAGTGATGAGTTACCTTTGTTATCTAATCCATTCTAGCTGGACTTTGGAGATTGGCTGGGCAAGTATAAAGAGCTGTGAGCAGTTACAAATTTGTGTTGGATGAGGTAATAATACATGGAACTTGCTCTGAAGCCCATATTGAACATTTGCAAGTGATAAACACTTTATTAATATGCTCCTCTCACCATTACCTCACCTTTATATCCCTTTCACTCTATTCTTGCTTTCTACCTCCATCATTGTCTTTTCTGATGTTTCAAATGCAATTTTCCTTCCTCTTTCCTCTGCCACTCCTACTCTTCTTTTCAATATCTTATTTCTCATCTTCTCTTACTCTCTCCACCTACCTCTTCATCTTTAAACCTCCCTTTTCCTCTTGGTTTCTGCCACTCTTTCTATTTTCCTTTTTTGCTTTAAGGAAGTAGGTTTTGCTTTTGAATGTGTGAAGGGAGTGTGATTTCATAGTGAAAAACTGCAGGACTCGGGCTGCATTTGTGACTTATGGGTAAAGAGGGCTGCAGGAGCCTGTGCTGTGGGAGTGATTTAAGGGCGATGGCTCAGCATCTCAGGTGGACTTGATTATGTTGTGGGACAGCTGAATTCCATTTTAGCCTAATTTTGACCTCCCCTTGCCATGTAATTAACAATATGCCGGCCACAGATCATAAAGTCAGTGCAGCTCAATGAATAATATCTCATACCGGTGTCTGGAGTTTGTCTTACCCATGGGACCTAGTGGGCATGGTGTCTGCCTGATGTCTAGCCAGGAGTGACATTTAAACTCAATTGCCTGATGCTGGGTTATGAGAGCTCTGACTTGCATCCCCAGACAGCTGCTCTGTACAGATGGCTGATGAGCTCAGAAGCTTCAGGCTGATATGTCCAGGAGCCGAGGGGCAAACTGACATGTTTCTCTTTAGGCTCAGCATCTGTGTTGGCTGTTTAGAAATAATCAGAAAACATTTTAATTTATATTCCAGCCGAAGCTTGGGGAGGGGACTCAATTTTTTCTGATTAAATTAGACTTCTAAATGGATTTTCCCAAAATCCCAAACACCTTGGACAGAGAATCACACAATGAACCAGGTTGGCCTCTTTTGATGAGTGTTGCAGTGATTTTTGTCCTTTTCGTGGCTTCTGTGTTATTTATTAACAGAAAACAAGTTGACCACCAGAGACCTCCATAGAGAAAAAGAAGTGGGGAGATTATTAAGCATGGAACAGATAACTGTTGTTTGTTGGAAATGCAGAAAATAAGTAGAAGTAGAATGGGGAGTGCACAAGGCAGATTTAAATCTCCTGATCATCGTTTCATTTACTAAATAAGGAATTTGACAGGGTGGATCAGACAGAAGCAGGGCAGGGAGAGAGTGGGGCTGAGTATAAGCAGTCTTCCAGTAATCACCACGGTACTATTCACAACATGAATCAGATGACTTTAGTTTCCGTGGAAGATGGGCAGACATGGTCTGGCAGTCAGTCATCATTCTTGCATTTGCTGGGGTCTGGAGGAGTCACCACCATCGTCCAACCTCACAAAAACGAACCAAGCAGCACTGTCTGTGTATTCAGGTTGCGGGGTGGTTCTGAGAGGCGCCCTAAGGAGAATGAAGGGTCTTTTAAAATGAAAACATCTCTTTTCTCTTCTCTCAGTAGTCTGTGTTTAATAAGCTGACATCAAAGGAGGAGTTCCCTTGGGTTTATCCTTTGAGTCTACCTTTGAAAAGAAGCCACTGTGGGAGTACAGGGGAAGGTCACAGAGGAACGGCCACTGGGACTGTCCCGACCCTCTTGAGATCCATTTATTTTAGCATGTCCTGGGAGCTGGGAGCTCTTAAGCTTTCACCATTTAACTCCACTATTTACTTTGAAGTGAATTCTCTGATAAGCAGCTCCATGTAAAATCAAAGGCAGATTTAAAATAACACATTCAAATGTATAGCAGAGGAATTTTTCCATCATATATTCTACTGCTTCCCTCCACCAAAGGGGACTGTCATGACCTGGTTTCTATATTCTCAGCGGTCCCTTTCCATGGACCCTCAGATGGTGCGGGTACAGGAGAGATGGACACGGTCCCTCGTGCATCCTTGCTGGCCAGAGCTGAGAATAGGGAACTGTTAGTGTAGATCTAATTTGAAAGAGTGTATCTCTAGAGTTAAGTGAATTTGCCTTAAATTCTGAGCCGTTGCCGATGATGCAATGCTCTGAGATTTTGTTAGGCAGATTAAGTGAAGATATAGGAAATGTATTTTACATTTCACGGGAGAAGAGAATCAAGTCTTCTAAAAGTGGCGTTACAGCGAGAGGTGGTTACACATTCGTTTCAACTCAATTTTCTCATTGTTTCAGAGTGTGTTCCCTGCTGCCCTCTATTCCTTGCAAAGTAAAGAGTCCAGTCTGCTGGCAGCTGACTGAGAGGAGTAAGAAACCTCTGCCATTTGTGAGAAATTTGGGGCTCAATGAAAATAGTCCATGACAACTTCTGTTCGTCACCTCAAGCATATGATGTTTATATACATACACGGAACCTTTTTAATTAGCATAAGCATTGTAACTAAGATGTCAGTTTTCATCTGCGTATATGTATCATAGCTTATATGCACATTCACTCTGTGGTAACTGAGTAGTTGACTCGAGTTCTTTTTCTGGTATTCCTGATGATGTGTCCACCACCGAAGATAAGTTATCTGACCACTAGGTATAGATATAATATCCTCATCACAGTGTTCTTACCTCCTGAGAGTCAATTACCATATTTTGCTATGTATAATGTGCTCCTCTGTATGATGTGCAGCCACATTTTTGGCCCAAACTGTCAGGGAAAATAATCTTTTGTTTTAATTTTCCAGTTCAAATTTTTATTTGTTTATATTTGGGTACTTGGCTTTTTTTGTATTATAAAGGAATTTTAGTATTTTTTTTAACATATTATGGAACAAGAAATTTTGTATAACAATTAATTACAAAACATAAGAACAGATACAAGGTGCAAAAAATTTTATATACCAGCAACAAATTTATGATATTTATACATCATAGAAGGCCAAGAATTCTTTGGCAATATCATTGTAAGTATCATCTTCAGTTTCTATAGTACCAGAGTCTTCTGAAGAGTCGCTTTCCTCAGTTCTGTTCATTGCATTGCTGAGGCTGCGTTTTTAAAGTGATTTCACAACCACTTCCTTCTTGGCAGCATCCATTTTCTTAGGACCCAATCACAAACCTGCTGGATAGATACTTTCTAATTCTGCCTGTAGGTGTCAAATCATTACCAGCTGCCTGCATCCGTGATGTCACTCTTTCTTCACTAGGGCCGGAGAGGGCTTGTTTACTGACACATGGAGAGGCTGCAGTTGGCTGGTTGGACCACCAGGCATCACAGCGAGTTGGGTTTCCAGGTCTGCTGGGATGGCTTTTGCACTTTGTGTGACGTGGGCTTTGAAGTGATCACAAACAAGCAAAGCCAGTTTTTTAAGTAATCCTCCAGGCCTTCATGACCAGGCTTTGTGAAAGTGGATTTTCGTGCCTTCTTCGTTCGTCCATTCTTTTCCCAGGGTGTTATTTTGCATACAGACATCTTAATCGTTATTTATTTTCTAGAGTTGCACTTTTAACTCATAAGCATAAATGAAAGAATGTAAAATATTTAAATAGATATGGAATTGGTACTACCCACGTATAATGAACGTCCTTTATTTTTCTCTCTCCAATTTTGGCCAAAAAAGTGTGCGTATTGGATGGCAGAATACAGCTTCTTGCATAATGTCATTTGCATAAATGTCATACTGCATCTTAACTTTCCTGAACCAGCAGATGAAATTGTTAAAAGGATAGGAAGAATAATATAATAAACTGGTTCTGTTGTGGTGGTTTCTGGGTAGAGATGCAGGGAGGCAATAATGAGGGATGCATTAAAATGTCTCAGACTTTCTTGTGTTAAAAGAAATACTGAGAAAACATTTCCTAGATATTAAGAGTAAATATCTTTTCTATTATATTCTAAGTGGTTCAGAAGAGGATTTCAATATGAATACCACTTTTTTTAAAATGAAAGCACAGACACTTCTGTCTTCATTATTGTCCTTTACCAAATTTCAAAGGAGAGGAGAAATAGAAATATAGTTGACAAGCTAAAATTAAAACGCTCCATATGGAATTGTTTTTCTTTTCTTCTCTATTGTACTCACTATAAGTCACAGAAACTCAGCAGTATCTTTGAGAATTTTCTCCCAGAATGGTCAGTGAAAATGACTTTAACTCCCACTCATATCATGATTTAACAGTTTTTATCAGGAACTGATGGACATATAGGTAGCTGTTTAGGGCAAATATGCTTTATCAGTTCCCATCAGCTTAAAATGATTAGAAGAGAAAGTAAGACCTGGTGATGATAATAGACCAATGAATTATGTTTAGTTAATCACATAAGCTTACTAAGAAACATTATAGGTAAATTTCCTTGCTACAGTTATCTACCTTTGTATTCCCATATTTAATTATCCCAGATACCGTGGATTGGTAGACACGTATTTTATGTATTACAACAAAAACAAAAGCTTTAGCCAGTTTACTATTACCCAAATCTTTGCATTACTTAAGTATTTAAAAAGAATATTTGTGTAAAGAGCTCTGCTAGAGTTAATGATACATAGATGCTTATCATTTAACACTTGTAAACACATATAAAGAAAACACTAGGGCAGTAAATTAGGTAAGTTTCACTCCTGAAACTTGTACCCATGGAGCCCAACTCTGTCCAATCACTTTGACTGTACTGATTCTTCATTTTCTTTGTCTCTGTCACCCACACAATTTGTCCCATGTGTCATCTAGAGCACTGATGATAAAGTTTTAAAAGAATCCAAAAGAGAATGAAAAGCCATTGGGGCCGAGCTCTCAAGCTCCCCAGTTTCTGCAGTGTTGTAGAGTTAACACATTTTTGATGACCTCTGGGCTGGAACTTCAGCTGCAAAGGCGTGGTTTCCTCCAGTCCTCACCACTGAGTGCTTGGGGTTAAAACTACTCCAGTATTGCCTCAGGGTTTTTATTCCAGCCCCTGGTATGATTCTACCAGTGCGATGCTGTGTTTTTAATCTTTACATGTGTCCATGCAAAGAAGATTTCTCTATGACTGCTGTCCGACTGATAGCAACTGAATGATGCCATTGATTGAAAAATTCTGCCCAGTTTTGGAATGGTCAAAATATCAAAAAAAAGTGCATCTTAGAATTGATGTAATATTAATTCTGAATTTTATTGATTAAAAACGGGTTTTTTTTTTAGAATTTCTTAATGTTTCAAATGAGAATTATCTCTAAATTCCACTATTCATAAAACAAAGTCGTAAGTCAAAATAACTTACCTTTGAGGTTTTGAAACATCTTAGATTCTTAAATGTGCATCACTGTAAATCAACATCTATATATACCACACTAAGTTTGCCACCAACCAATTCTATTCCTTCACCATAGAATTGGTCCCTTATACCCAGTTTGGTCACCCCTCCCTCTTCCCTTCTTCTTTGTTATGCCTGAAAATTCTGATAACACATCTTTTCAGAACATCTAAAGTGAGTCAATTTGAATATTGAAGTGACAAGTTAAAAAATTCTTATTTCTTATGAGTCAGCTACTTGCTTTACGCTAAGAAGTTCTGAAATTGGATTAAAGATGATCTCATTGAAAAATGGCATAAATCCATATTTGCACCTAACCTGACTCAAGTCATAACTATTTTTCCTTTCTTTGAAATGCATAGCATTGTAGTCAATAAGTTACTATGACGAATCATTAAAAGCTTGGGATATAAGGCAAAAAAGAAGGGTGATAATATCCTTTCAATATCATATTGGAGATTTCGTTTTAATAAACTTGACCAGATATGATTGGATCATCCAGGGGAGCATCCTTGTACTTGACAGGGTTGGTTACTATTATTAGTGTCTAGACCCTGGGAAGTGAAAGGATAATGTGATGATTTTTAACTAGTAAATCTGTCCAGTAAGAAAGCTGACTCCAAATGCTGTAATGCTCTGTGGGACATCAGCCAGCTTTGTAGGACATCTAGCAGTCTTATACTAGTTCATTTCTTTCAACAAATGCTACGCTGCTTCCCCTTCAAATGCTCTTTGAGCCATTCTGTTATCTTGCTGGTGTCCTCATTTTTGAGCTGAATCAATCATGTATTTATTCTATATTTTTGTGAGCCTGTTCTAAATTTTGTGAAACTTTTATTTTGTCAAGGTTTAAACCTCTCGGGTGAATCAGAGTAATCACCAGTCATTATGATCATTATTTATAGACAGACACATGTGATTGGTCATAGTTTACAGAAACCTGAAAATATGTGAGTGCACGTTGTTCAGCTTCCAATTATTGCTGAGACTGTGCGTGACTTAGCCTCTGTCCAGGGATTCCCATGTGATTAGCAAATGATTCTACCTGTGTAGATGAAAAAGTTTCTGGAGCCAGAGCTGGGTTTGTGTAAGGAATTTGGAGATTCCAGCCAGAGCCAGAATTGTTTATGGACTCTGGAGCCCCATTTCAGGAGAATATCTTGCAGTACAGGGGTTCCCCTTGGAGGTGAATATTTGTGTTTGCTTCTTAGTGCCAGGAGTGGGCTTTCTCAGTGCTCAGCCGTGTATGCAGTGGTCTTCTGGATTTACCACTCTCTTCCTTCAGGGAATCTCAGACATTATATCTGCTTAGTTCAGGTTGCCTTCTTAGCCTCGTTATTCTTTCAGTATCCTTCTTTTTCTGTCAGTCCCATTTTTGCCCTCCTTCTCTTTCATATGTCTGCCTCCATATCCATTAACAAATGCTCTCACACTTGGGATGGTGTGGAAGATAACATTGTGTTTAACTGAGATTATGTGTATTTGGTTATTCCAGGGATTTCTCTGTGCCTTTAGTAGTATCTTTCACCATAAATATCAGTCAATGAAACAGTCAAATGAGTGAAGAGGTGTTTCTATGTTTTTGAACATTGCATTGATCATGTTATGTGGCAAGTGTACCTATCATTTTGCTAAGATGGTAATTAAAGTGCTTTCTATTTGAAATGGTTTAGGGACACTTATTTTGAATTGACAGAATACTCAAAGTAAGGTGTTGCATTATTTTCTATAACTTGATACACAGAAGTCAGGTAAAATGTTGCTGAAGGTATATATATACATGAGTGAGAAAGGAGAAATGCTATTTAATCTTTTTTGCCAGAAATCCTTATAAATAGAGCAAATTACTATCTGGATGGGAGAGTGAAAATCTCCATGCTTAAGTGCATGGAAATGAAAAAGGTAGACTACCCCCAGAATCTTTTGCGGACTTGTAAATTCTTTAATTAGTTGTTACCTGATCCTGCTTTGGGGGGCAGGGCAAGACATCCAGCAGTATCTGGAAGAGATGCCTTCAGATGTGAGTTTGACCTAAGAGAAACCCTGGAAATCAGATCCATGGTGCTCATGAGAGGGTAAAACTTAAAATCAATGACTCTTGAAGTCTAGGAATTCAAGGTCAATTGAGGAGAATTAGACCTAGAACAAAACCCGGAAATTCTGAACTTGAGAGCTTTGACAGAATGTGACTGAGGACACTGATTTAACTCTCAGTGTAAAGAACCTTTAAAACAGCTACTATCTCCCCTGGGCTTGCCAGGTACTGGGTTCTGTTCAAGGCATTTTCTATCTACCATCTTGATTGATCTTCACAGTGAGAGAGGAAGTATTTATGGAGTCTTTTGGAGGAAGAAGTGCCTTTAGAAAGGTGATATTTCTGTTCACCTAATATTGAAGATTGAATTTGAGTTCAGGTTGATGTCTCTCCATGTCTGGGGCATTCACCATGAAAACATGCTCTAATTGTTTAAGGACCAGAGTTTGGAGCCTCCACATGAACCTGGTGGATGCAAGACCCAAATAGATACTTTTGGCATGGTACTCCAGGAGGTGGCTTCCTGGGATCTTTTGGAGGCCAGCTATGCTTCCTTTGAACTTTTCCTGGATGTTTCCCTTCCCACCTCCTCCACACGGGGCCCCTGAGGGGGAGGTACTACCTATACCAGCTTTTCAGATGAAGAATGAGCAGTTTGAGAATGAGCAGATGCATCCTGCCGCCTTGTCTGATGCATGAGGAGTCAGCAAAGTTTCTAAACATCAGGATGTCAAGGAAAATAATGATCCTTGACCAGAAAATGGAGAACAGAGGAAAGCATGCTCTTTTGCAGACAGGGGATTTTATATAAATATGTTTAGGGAGGATTTTATATAAATATGTCCCGAATGGTTTTACATAAACTGCCCATATATGCACTACATTTGCTCAAGAAAGATTATGTTTGGAAGAATGAAATGTTCCTATTAATTTTCCTTATCTAAGAGAAACAGAGGCGTCTCCTGAATTTCATAGACTGTAATATGAAAACTGATATCCAGAGATAGTCTTTAATATTTTGCTTCCTCCTTTGTTGTCAAAAATAATATTTCAGCTCTTCTTTTGCATGTGAGAATACAGCAGAGGAAAAAAAGATAGCATAGTAAGTATAAAAATAGTATCAAATGTAAGTACCCCTTTGCATTTCTGGCAACAACCACTTTTGATTTTATATTATAATATTCCGTGGTTAAGATGCAAAGTGCTGAAATAACTAAACCTACCTTAATTTGCTACAGCTAGATAAAAAAAAATAGAACATAGACTTTCTAAATTAAAAATGTAATGATGACATATATTGGCAGGGAAACAGAACACACTATAAAAGATATTCACATAGATACCCACCACTCAGATGTAATAGATAGTCACATCTTACTGCATTGCCTTCTACTGCATTTTGGGAGGGAAGACTGTTGTGAAAACACAGCATTACAGATTCCATTGATGTCCAGCCCTCTTTCCATCTGTTCCCACTCCCACCATTTTTTCTCCTACCGTGATGTAGATGTATATTATTTTCCCTTGTGCTTTTTTATACTCTGAGAAAATAGTTGTGGAAATTTTAAGTGAAATTTTCTTCACAGATATATTTTGTGGGAACATTATCAGTTTAAAGCCATACCTATAATTTTGAAGTTATTTTTCTGTGATATATAATTATCAAAGTACCAAGCTGTTAGAGGAGGTTGGAGTTAGTAAAAGAACTACCAAAATATAAGTTAGACTTAAAGAAATGAGTTCCAGCTTCTCCTGCCTCTTACCAGACAATATTCACTCTGTATGAAGCTGGGAGGGTCCTTCCAAGAGTGTAAGGGGACTTTGGGACAAAGCTCATAGCTCACATAAGGTCCACAAGGCAATGAGAAGTTTCTTTCTTAAAAAAAAAAAAAAAAAAAAGTTTTAATTTCATTAGTTAATTTTCTACAGTTAAAGGAAACTTGGCATTTGCATGCAGTTTACCTAACATTTCCAATAGTTCTCATCCTCTTTCAGAGTTTATTGCTTCTCTAGTGGGCAGTAGTCTCACATTCTTATTTTCAGATCCTTATTCTCTGGTCTGAGAAAGGCACCATTACTCTATCTTCAATGGGAAGATTTAACTGAGCAAAATTTCTCCAAAGCAGAACTCACCTGCATTTCTGCTGACTCTGAAGGGTAACAGCCTGAAGGGGAATAACTCCTCTTTGATATTTGGTGATTTCATAGTAGAAACAGACGTACCAACAGATGCATTTTAAAGCATTTGTTACAAAATTGATTTCAGTAACCCACACTTTGTGAACATTTCTCT
The DNA here is from genome assembly GCA_004363575.1 of Solenodon paradoxus. Taxonomy (NCBI): domain Eukaryota; kingdom Metazoa; phylum Chordata; class Mammalia; order Eulipotyphla; family Solenodontidae; genus Solenodon; species Solenodon paradoxus. Next base: position 173,009 of record RJWH01000379.1, read on the forward strand.
CTGGCCTTTTTATCTTTAGCTCTGACTATTCCCTCTGGAATTGCTTCCATTATGTTCCCTGAATTTCTTTCTTCTATCTAGAACCTTCAGGATAGCAGACTGACTGCCATCTATTTAGCTCCATTTTTATTATGTGAACCATGTTTTACCTTACTTTGTAGGTAAAACAAATGGTTAACTATCAGCATTTTTCATGGCTCAACCCAATTTTGGGGTAACCCTGAACATTTACAGGTCAGAGGGATTTGGAGTTAGAGCTCCCATCAGGCTCATGTTGATGTCCAAATTAATGGCCCTGGGGTTGGCCCAGGTTTAGAGACAGGGGAGACTGACTCACCCAGGTTGGGACAGCATCATCCAATCCCCATTCACTATGGAGTATGGTGTGATCTATGGGCTCCAGGAGCTGCTGACTTAAAGGGTCAGGATGAAGGATGGCTGTACCTTGGCAGGGTAAACAAACTGAGCAAACGCTCTGGAACAGCCCATGGCCTAAGCTTGCCCTGCTGTCCAAGACTTGGATTAGAAAGGACTTCTTCATGATCTCTGCTCTCTCAAGGAAACCCCCTTTGCTTTACACTATTTGAAATGCTATTTGTAGGATGCAGACTATCCACCTACCTGCATAGGTGCAAGATTAATTTTTCCACACAAATGAGTCCCTCTGGCATGGGGATACTGACTTGCATGCAGGGATGGGGTGGAGGGTGGTTCAGCAAACGTTTGAGGAAGGTCCAAGATGAGAAGCAAAAGCTGTTGATCATGTTCTCCTGCAGCACAATCTCTGTTTCCTTTCTAGAGAACAGTGGATGCACCTAATTAATATAAGTGAAAAATCAATGCATCTTCATTAGAGAAAATTAGAAAAATTATGCATGGGTAGAAAAGAAAATCACCCACCTTCCCACCAACATAAATAATTACTATCACTTGGTTAAATTTCCTTCTAGTTTTTTTAAAGCTTTAGAAAATTCATTACTGCATGCTAAGTCTACATCTTGAATTATTAATAGACATACTTTTCTAATAAGAATATATAGAGATGACTTTGTTAATGGCACATGGACAAGAAATATATGCTAATATGAAAATTCTATACAGACTGCAACATTATTTCATCTTCCAGTCCTTTTCACTAATGATAAGTACTCCATGAACAGATATATGTTTTTAATTTTTAAAGGCCATGTAGTATTCTATCAAATGACTTTCCATTACACAGTTATTTAATTCTTCTTCTAGAATGGTAGAGCATCTATGTTCTGGCCTGCTAGGCTCAATCCTCGGCACAATGGTGGGCAAGAAGTGTAACCTCCCTAAAATGTCATCTCTAAAACAGGCCTAAGAACAGCAAAATATTGTGGAAAAGAGACTGCAATCTCCAAATTTAAAAGCAAGACTTTGCCATTTATAAGAGCTGCATGAAGGGAGCATGGAGGAGACCACTTACCAGACTCGATCCAGACCCTTTAACCCATGAAGATGACAGACAGTTCTTTGTATCTGATCGTATCCAGGGTTCCTTCTGAAATCTGCCTTTAGTGGGTAGGGGAGAGGGGGCCCAAAGGCATTAGGGCAGGGCTGGAGTCACAGTGAATGAAAACATTTCATTCAACAGAACATTTGCAGGACACAATTGATTTGTTTAAACCTCTGTGGATCATTATACTATGTATCTCAGGGAGGACGCAAACCAGTCCTCCTGTGGTCCAGGGAACATTTCTGTTTTAGATGAGGTTTTTAACCTTTGGTGAAAGAGGGATTGAATTTCTCAGTGCATAGCATCTCTGTGAGCATCAAAGGCTGTAACAGGATTGAGCAACTTTTCTGTAAAGCTAGTAAATATTTTTGCAGGCCGTATTTGAAAGCAGCCATAGACAATATGTAAATGGTTGAGCTGGGCCGTATTCTGATACAACTTTCTTTATGAATATTGAGATTTGAATGTCATGTAATTTCCACATATTGTAGTATCATAGATTATTATTCTTTGTTTTTATTGCTAATGATTTAAAATGAAAAAAAAAATGTAGACCTCTTAATTGTATAAAAATAAGTGGTGGAACTGATTTGGTGCCTGAGCTGTTTGAACTCCCGACGCCCAGCCATTAGCGCTTTGTGTGTGTTAGCTTCTGCTCCTGCCAGTAGGGTTGTCACCACCATCAGCATCTGCCCACTAGGACCAGCAGTGCTAGGAACTGGAGGAGGCCAGGGTGCCACACACAAACCCCCACATCCCTCAGACCCACAAGATCAAGCTGTAGTGCGATCAGCAACTGGCTCCACCCTGACCAAGAGGCTTCATCTCCCTTGCTGGCGGCCCCTCACCTGAGCTGCCTGGATCCCAGTGCTGGGCTCCAGGGAAGGGGATTCCCGATTGTTTAGCGGTGATTGATTAGCCTGGCCTGAGGTGGAGTGAGGCCCCACGTGTTCAGTGTTCTGTATTGGACCTTTTAGCTGGTGCTCTTTTAGGGTGGGGTGGGTAAAAAGGAAGACAAAAATCCCTTTGTGCATGACTGATGCAAGTTCACCTCTTGTTTTGAAGTGACAAGAGATGGAGGAAAGGCATTCTGAAAGGAGTGGTTAAAATAGGGCCTGGGAGTCAATTCAAGGAAATGAAAGCATAGGGTGTGCTCCTGTGATCCACTGTGCCTGTATTTTTCAGAACTCTGCTTGTTTTGCTCAGCTCAGTAGAAAAATTGCAGAGATCTTTATAAACCTTGACAGCAGTATTTCATTATTCATGAATGCTTGGAAAAAACCAAAAAACAAAAAACAACCAAACAACTGTAACCAGCTTTATTTTAAGGGAAATTTATTCCCCAGGCATATTTTAATTGAGTTTTTATGGTAAGTCCTTGTATTGATGGTTGAATCAACATACCAGATATACGACGTTCAAGTTTATCCTCTTAGTCACTAAGCCTCCCTTCTGCTTCTTCAAGAATATGAAGTGAGAATGAGTCTAGACCTTCATCAATTGGCAGGACACAGATTTTGCCGAACTTTTAAGAGTAATATTGATAAGGATATTATTTTTTAACTAAGGAAATTCACCCTAAACCCAGAATTTTGGGTGATTTTCCATTGTGTGCACATGTGAAGTTATTTATGAGTGTGTGTGTGCCTGTGCTTGTGCATATTTCAAAGCTGTATTGTTAAGCCTTTTAATGCCTCACTTTTGAGAGACGGAAGTTTCTTGAAGGGAAGTACTATTTTGTTTTCAATTTATCTTTGGGTAAAATGTATCATTTCTGCCTCCTGCAGTGCGGGGCACAGCAGCAGACATCCAAAATTGTTTGATCAGAGAATGAATGAACCGGCCAGCTTCAAGACGTCTAAAGGTTCCCGCTTCAATCCTTTCCTCTTTTATTCTCTGGATGTCCTGCCTGCTAGCCATCCTGTCCCTGCTGCCGTATTTCTAAGGACAGGAATGTCTCTGCTAATTCTCTTTTCTGTAGCTGCACAGAATAACATTAATCCTTCAAGCTGTCTAAAGTCCAATCTACAGCCCCCATCCACCAATTGATTTGGTATCAATGCTTTCTCTTTTTCCTCGAAGCTAAACAGCTAAAGTGTGTCCCCCCGCACCCCTCACCGTCCCCACCAACTTTTCTGACATGCTATTCTGTTCAGACATTTCTGTTTCTTCCTGGCCACTCTGTTGTGTGTGATTTGCCACGGGTCGGGAGCCGGCTTGCAGTGCGGCCCCCAGAACTGCGTGCTGTGTCCAAATGAGGCCTGACCCCTGCCCAGTCGGTGGGACCTGCACTGTTTTTCTTGTTGTGTTGCTGTTAATGAAACCCAGCATATGAGAGCCATCTGGCTGCCCCGTGAAATTGACTCCTCTTGGACTTACTGCCAGCTCTGGCCCTTAGTTCCTAGTAATATGAACAATACTGGATTGTCTGAGATTGTAGGACCCCCAGAGAAGCCCTTAATGGCTATGGGGAGTTATGGATGGTTCCAGAGCTCAGTTGAACCGGGGGTCTTACCCAAAAGACGAGTTTCAGTCTTTTCAAACAAGGTTGCCAGCCAAGAGGTAGCAGGTGGGTGACTGAAATTAGAGTGACTTGCAGCGCTGTTAGGGAGGCCAGGTACAGAAGAGAGAATGCCCAGGGAGAGGGAGGTGCAGCGGGGAAGCGAGGTTGGCCTGAACCCATAGCATCTTCCTGGGTGTTTCTTTCATGCAGCGCCTTTGTGCTTTACCTAAAAGAAATCAAATTTTAATGATAGGAAGCTGAGTTCTCATGAATTATTTGTAAGCCAGATTTCCCTTTTTCTGTAAATGTGTGCTTGAATTAAAAAAAATCTTTTTACAGGACTTTACACTTCTCTGAATTAAATTCCTTATTGCTAATGGAGTCTATTTCCCTATTCTCCAAAAACCTTTTGAACCTAAATAGAAAAAATAAGCTACAGAATTGAGGTGGTAACTCTGACAGCTGCCTGTCATTTTGCACATGTCACAAGTTCTGATCCTGGTCTGTAGAAAGAGAAGAATAGCATTTGCCTGGTTAATAAGAGTTGGCTCCCTGGGTAGTTGGGAGGGTTCAATGAGAGCGTGCTTTTGGAGAGCCTGGCATGATGCTCATGGACTCAGTTCCCCTTTCTTGCTCCAAAGCTTATTTGTCATCTTATGTGCTCTTAGTTTAGATCAGATAGGATGCCTTTTTTATTTTCATCTGAACTATTGATTGCTATTGAGTTTAATGGAAAGAGACCTAGAGAAGAAGCCACAGATTCCTAGAAACTACTTGTAGGATTCTTTGGAACATCGATCTCTGTTGGAGTTACAAAGTTAGATGTGTTCAAGAGATTCCTTACAAAAAGCATTACGCAGCCACGCCAAATGTGTGAACTTAGTATATATGCATGCTGGCATTTCATTAGAAGTTGCTTCCTAACCAGATACTTGGTGCGGGGACTCAAGGTTCCATCTCCAGCAGCTGGTGACTACAGGTTACTGTGACTTTAACACTGTGGTTCTCAAAGAATGTTCTGGAGACCATCATCAGCTCTGGGACATGTATGAACGCAAATTCTCTAGCATCATCCCAGATTGACCAAATCAGGAGCTTTGGAGGTGGAGCCTGAGAGTCTCTGCTTTTACAGGTCCTCTAAAAGATTCTGATAATGCTCAGATTTGAAATTCACTCTTTAGGAATGTGACCTCAACCTAGGCTGCACTTTGGGAGCACCTACAGAACTTTAAATATCTCATTGTTTGATTTCTAGTCACTTAAGGTCTTCTTTCACTGATTTGGAGTATAGCCTGGACATCAGAATTTTTCAAAACTCCCCAAAGGATTTTCAGGGCCATCCACCTTCTGTTCTAGGGAATGTGTAGCTATGACCACATGCCCCTCACAGGGTGGGAGATGAGGGTGGGACGCATGTGGAGTTTGACAGAGCTCCCACGTGGTCTGGTGCAGCCATTAGCCTGCTTCCCCTTTGAGAATGTGATCTTCGCCTCCCAACCTCAAGAAATATCATAGATTGGGCTTTGTGAAGATTGAGTGAATATTTACTTAATGCGATTTGTTTTAAAGGTTGCTTTTAATGTTATATTTGTTCAGCAAATGTAGGCACTCATATAGCACAAATATGAACTCCTAAATCCTCAAAGGCTTTCCCCAGGATATGCCATCTGGCAGGCATTATTGTAATCATCTCTTTATTATCCACACTAATGAAAGACTAGCACGGCATTGGTAATTGAAAAACACAGATCATTTAAAAATCATTCAGCCTGGCACCATCACTGCTTCCCTACCCAGGAGGTGTTCAAGAGTAGAAAATATTGACTGATGACAGTTTTCTTCCTTCCCTGTGGAGGCACTAATACATATTATTTTGGTCAGAAATTTGAGCAATAGAAGAAGTGAGAGACTTCGAACTTATAATTCCTTTTTTTCTGAATAAAAGAGACTCTTCTCTGTGAGAGACCTTAACACAAAACAGATGAACAGCAAGTATTTAAAATGTATTTGCACCTTGGAATTGGGGGCTCAAAGCATGGTGTGGTAGAAATTGCATGGAGTTTGAGGAGTCGATGGATCTGGAGTCCAGATCTCTTTCAGATATTTATCTGTGTCATTTGAGATGAGACACATCAGCCACCAGTGGGTCTCAAAATGTGGTCCCCAGAGAGCAGCATCTGAATTATCCAGAACTGAGAGGCAGGTGATGAGACCTACCCCTCAGAGCCCCTGAATCAGAGACTCTGGGGTTATTCCAAGCAATTGGTGCTGTAAAAAGCCTTCCAGAAGATTTCAGTGCCTGCTCAAATTTGATCTCCCCTGTGCTCCACTGTGGGTTCAGCCTAGATTATATTTGAGGTCATCTCCACCTCTCCCATGGCCTTGGCGTGTGGGCCTGGAATAGCTTCAAAGGTTCTCTGTTTTAGACCTCGAACCTTCCTTTGGAGATTGCAATTGCACTTGAAAGTGCGATTGAAATCATTCAGCTTAGAAACTGCCATGTGAGTAACTGTAGAGAAACAGATCCTCGAAACTCTATACTGGAACCCCACCTGGGGTTGCCACCATAGATTGAATCCCGGTGTCTTCAGTGGCTGCTGCCATTTTCCCAGAGTGGAAAAGTCTGGTGCCCTGGAAAGGGAGGCAGCCACTCCCCCTTCCTCTAGAGGCTGAGAGCTGTCTGCTGTGATTCACTGAGCAGCTTCTACAGGAAACAACAACTGGCATTTCAGAAGGATGTGCAGAGGTAACACAGGCTTTGCAGTAAAACAAGGGAAAATTTCAAGCCATTTATCAAAGCTCTCGCAGCTTCCATTTCAAGACAAGTGGAAAAAAAATAACACAGAACAAGAAAAGAAAATAAATCTGTATCCAGAGCATCTCATAAATAAGAAAGGAGTAGGGGAGTTGTTGGCCTTGCTGGGTTCCCGGAGTGTTTTTGTCACAGTGCAGAAAGCTTTCCAGTGTTTCAGCATGTAATTCTTAAACTTTTTCTATTATCAAAATCTGTGGTTGTGAAATCATTTCACTGGCTATTAAAACCAGAAGAGGAAACAGAAGCAATCATTTCAAGAAGAGAGAGTCTGGGAAAATAATACCTGGAGTTGGGGGAAACAGAGGGGGGCGGTGGGAATTTAAGAACATCATTCACCTAAAACCACAGTTTTTGTTGTTGTTGTTTTTTCATCTAAAATTCAGTGATGGCTCATAGTTCAGGGCGAGACATAGAAAATCAAAGGCAGTTTCTAATTGGCTTTTGTTCAGTGACAGCCTGTGTGTTGGAGACAATTGGACATGGTTTATTGAACATGAGAGAGACTTTGGTCTGCTATGTCTGGAAATAATGGAGAAATTATAGCTTTTAATAAAACAGATGAATCTCAGGCCACTCTGCCTGGGTGAAAACTGTTAATTGAGGAGAACAGCTCAATCGAAGTCCTGCATTGCACATCTTTGTGAAATGTCCACACTAACGTTAAAAGCCCACGTTCTGAGTTCAAATTCTGATCCTGCCATATACTGACTGAGAAACTTTGAGCAAACCACCCACCTACTCAGTGCTTCAGTCTCCTTCTCTGTTAAAGGAGCATTAAGAATAGAACCTACCATGTGGGAGTTTTATGAGGCTCAAGAGTTAGTACAGATGAGGGGTTTGTCATCATGGCTGGCACACGGCAGGCATTGTTTTATTGGATCTCTGGACCTAGCTATACAGTTCTGTAAAGAACACTTAAAATCACATTATTTCTTAATGAGTAAAAACTTCTTAATATATAAAAATCTTTGAGCACAGATGGTCCCTATTTAATGTCTCCATTGTATGCCCAAGGAGGGGGTATGATTTATCGCAGGAGCCTTTGAGCACCAAGACAAGACTGGTGACTCCAGAGCCTCGGGACCCTTCTCCTGGTCAATATCTCCACCCCATGGCTTTGGGGAATTGTTCGAACTAGAGTCAGAGAAATTAATTTTCATTGTTGGACTTCCTTTATGCGTATTTATTTTTGGAATAGACTCGTAGACTTGCATGAGAAACAGACCTGAAATAAATGTCATGTTTCTCTTTGATATTTGGCACACTGTTGGCTGGGCCCAGGCTGCATGCTAATATCGATTAGCCTACATTTTTATCAAGTAAACTTTTCTCAGGCTGTGTAAAGTCTAATGGTAGCAGTGTCAATGTAAACGCATTTGTGCAAACAGAACATTGGCTGCACTGCCAGATTTCAGTGGAGGCCCTGGGCAAGCTTGTCTCATCTGAATGGTGTTTCCTACTCAGTGAAAGGCAGACAACAGCGATAGTTCTCACTGCCTGGGGTGTTGGGAGGCTTAGATGAGATAATACATATGAGAGAGAAACTGGTGCTCGCCCCAGAGACTACTCAGCTAATGTTAGTTTTTAATGTCACTTGGGCTCAGGAAAATCCAGTACATCTAAGTAAAAAGAATAAATTTAATGACATGAGGGCGGTTCTACTATCCTTTTCTAAAGAGCTAAAAATATGATATAATTTTCGTTGCAAGTTGCTTTTTAGACTCAATCTCTGTTATTTATTTCCAGCATTTTGGGTTTTAGATTACCCCCCCCCCCATTATTGAATACCTGTCTGATCCTCTTATTCTAATGAGTCTCAGATCAAGGCTAAACTCCAGTGCATTTGATGTGACTAATGATTTTCATTTTGTTACAGTTATATTAATTTTATGAGATACAGCTTTCTTATCTTTGGTAGTAGTACTTTGGTAAATTAAACGCTGTCCAATCTCTTAACAATTGAATCAGATAACATGATAAAATGGAATAAATACTGACGTCACTGCATTGACCTCAGCTGCTGCAGAGATCTGGGCAATGATGTTCTCCAAGTCGTGGAAGCAGGCAGCACCGCTCTTCTGTTATTTTACATGTTTACTCACTCATAGCATTTCTTTCAAAACAGCATGGAAAACAGTTAAGATATACCCTTGAATAATATAGAAGAGTGTGGGTTGTGTGAACTTTGAACATGTGAACAGGAAGGCCTTCCCATACATATAGTAGAAAAAAATGCAGTTAACCAGAATTTTCTTGGCAAAAGAGAGATTCCAGCTGTTAATAAGAAGTACTTAGGAACAAAATAAAGTATGTAGGTCATGTTACCTAAAATTTTTAGGAGGAAAAAATAGTTTTTTTTAACTATTTCTTTGACATTTTCTTTTCCATCCCTGTAACATGAAAATAAATTACTTCCCTTTAATCATTCACCAGTTCGATTTGAAGTTTCAGGACAGATATTGGTCATCACTTTCAGTGGTTAATAGTAGAGAGTCCTTTCCCACACAGGACAAGGTCTCATGATGTTCTTTGGGTGATCTCGAACCCAAGACTTAGGGCATATTTCTAGCTATGATTTTGTCTTCATGGTTCTTTGAACTGTGTGTGGCGACCACAAGACTAGACATTCTGGGAGCAGGCAGAGATCAGGACCTGTGACGTGGGAATTTTATCAGGTGTCTGTGCTGAGAAACCTGCAGACTGTGGGATGCTGGGTGGTCACAAAACCTTTGGGCAGAGGTAGCCATGCTTAACCCTCGGGAAAGTTAAGGTGCAGAAGGTAAATGTATTCCTTGGAGTCTGTCTCTGAACAAGTGACAAAGGTGTGGCTTCATCCCAGGGCCGATGCTATTGATTCCACTAGAACAAAACCATGAGAAATAGAGTTTTTACATTATTTCCTTTTTCCTGCAATGTGTCATGTCTAAGGATAATCCCTATCTTTTGATCATCAGCCATGTTTCCTAACTCTGGTATATAAGCTGTATTTGCTGCACCTGTAGAAAGAAGTCTCGTGGACACCCATATGGAGATAGAACGTGTCACCCTGCTTGATTATTTGGAGTTTGCCTTGTGCTATTTCAGTCTTGAGGAGGCAATCAGACCTCAGGTGGTTAGTGAAATCTGCTGAAGAGTGAACCTAACTGGTGAAACATTTTGTTTTAACCACAGAATCATGTCAACCCTGCCATGGACTTCACTCAGACCCCTCCTGGGATGTTGGCCCTGGATAACATGCTGTACTTTGCCAAACATCACCAGGATGCCTACATCCGGGTAAGCATACAGCCCCTTTTAGCTATTGTGGTTTCTTTTGAAATTTTAGCTTCAAACTTAGACATGAGTGACCCCAGCTTTTTGGTTTCTTTCTCTCTGAAAAGTAAAAAAAAAAAATTAAAATTAAATGTTAACCACCAGAGTCATAGAAATGAGGATTTGAAATCTCTACCCAAAACCTACATGATCCCACCTTTAGTGAGGACTCCCGTAGATTTATTCTTACAGTTATCGGCCCAGGATGAACTCTGATCCTGTGTTGTTCAATCCATTGCTGGAGATATAAGAAAAATGAAAAGAATGGGGGAGCTAGGAAAGAAAAGAGATGCCTTTTCTCATTTCCTAATAGACTAGGGAAGCGCCAATGCCCAAGTTGGACTTGTTGGTGGAGCGGAAGGAAGATAAGAGATGGCACTGCTGATGGGACAGTGCAGAAAGGTGTGGGAAGGACAGACACGTGGGAACAGTGACACAGAGCCCCGCCCATCGAGGCTGCTCCCTGGATGCCGTGGGTGTGCGCTGATACCTGCCCCCTGTCCTCAGGGAAAGAAGAATTGATTGTCAGAACAAGGTACACCAGTCCAGGACTGAGGTGGGGAAGGGTTAGAATAAATGAAACAAGGGAGTCGGGAGAGGTTAAAGTGTCTGATGACCAAATTGCTGGTAGCAGGAAGAGTGAGGCTGGAATTAGAAGTGACATGTCTGTTACTCCGACTTCCTCTGTTGGGTCTCTCTTGGAGGTACTGGAGGTCTGTCACTGTCGTTATGTAGAGATATCAATGTGGGCATTAATTTTTTGTCTGGCCTCAGGCTTCTTCTGGAAACTAGACAGAGTTGTCAGTTGTCAGCTAGGCAGTGTCCCCACGGGGGTTTGCAGAAATGTGGCGGGTTTTTCTCTGGCCTTCTCCATGCCTAGAGGGTGCTACTGGCCCAGTCCAGTTATGCCTGTGTTAGTCAGTGCAGTGAACATGTGTCCTACCCAGTCTGGCCCCCTAAAAAGTCACGCCAAGTCTCTGAGTTCCTGCTTTGACTTATACTGAGATATCCTTGGTAATTTGATTAATAGAAGATTTCATGCATTTTTCTGAAAGGTTGGGGATTAAAGTGCTTAGAAATGTCATCTTTCCTAAAGTATTTTTTCCCTAAAAGTTTCATTTGATTTATATGTGAAGATACTGCACAGATCTGTTCTCATAGTAAACTAATATTTTTGAGATACCATGTATGAAAAGAATAAGCTAAGCAGAAACTGAATTTAACATTAACTGATTGATGTTTGCGGATGAACATTTCTAAAATTAGAGCTTATTGATGCTGAGTATGTTGTTAATTGCATAAGAAGCATATGTCTCATGAAAAGTAATTTAATGTTTGAAGCCTATTTTCCCCAATGCTTTCTCTAAACTGTTATAAGAGAAGTTAATACCATGGAAACCTGACAGAATTTTATATATGAAAGGGATTTAAAAGAAAAAAACCTGTTTGTAAAGAAAAGTGTGGCCTTTTCTGCCCTCGTGCACTTTTCTTTGTTGATTAGACATTCCTGTAAATGAGATTTCTGTTACTTTCTCAAAAGTGTCCCTTTGCTGGGGGAGAGAGAGTGTGTGTGCTGTGAGTGTGTGCGCGTTTGAGTGTGTATATGCATGAGTGTGTGCAAGTGTGTGTTCATGTGTTCGTGTGTGTGTGCATGTGAGTTTGTGCATTTGTCTCATTTGACTTTGGAAATTAACTGTCAGATGGCAAGCTAAAGCTTTTGACACGAATGAATGAATTCAGGCTATCATATATAAATTCTGAGGCTTTCTCCAAGGAAGGTTTGTGGTGACTATGAAAATAGATACCTCAGCGATAGTGGAAAAATGATTTAGGTAGTGAAAATAGTCATTTCAGAGATTCAAAGAGCTAATGAAATTTTCATCCATGGACTCAGTGGTTTCTTCTGAAACAAAGAAACATAAAGATGAAATTTTTTTTTTTCGGTTTGCGCTTTGATTGAAATTTGCTCTCTTTTTTTTTTTAACCTGGTAAATCTTCTGCCTTAGTGCAGTTATTTAATTATTTATACCTTTGCTCCCGTAGGTGATTATATTGTGCTTGAATATGGCCTCACCACTGATTTTCTTTAACAGTCAGCTTTAGGTTGAGGTTTTTAAAAGGAATGTGAACGTAGACACACACACGCGCACGCACACACCGTACACACTTGTACACACACTCAGATATTCCCTCTTCATCTTTATAAATCTCCCCAGCTACTATGTCCCCTCAAACACTGTCTACACATTTCTTCAAGTTGATTTCTTTCCCTGTGTTCTACTCACCTACCACAGACTGTTAAACACCCCGCACCAAGACTTCCACCCATTGCTTTCCAGAAACTCTTCTCTTACCAAATGTGGAGCTTTTTCTTCTTTATTAACCCCATTTCACCTTCCATTAACTCTGGACGTGGTTTACCACTGACCAGTTCTCTCTTGTTGCCTGAAGCTAGTCTGTCTGTCTCCTGGGCTGTTCCTTTAGTCTGTTTGGTGGGTCCTTCTGCCTGCCCACCAAAGGCATGTATAATCTCCAGGACTGTTTGTGGACCTGCTTTCTTTTCAGTCACTCATCTGCATTTGTTTAAGGCATAGCTATCAAATGCCTAGTTGTGAGCTAGGTGCTGGGGATTCTTCCAGAGCAATCACTCGCAGTTCTGTCATTGAGGAGTTTACTGTCCAAAGATGGAAAGGAAGGGCAGGGTGTACATACTAGGCACCCTCTAAGTCACTTGGAAGGTATTTTGATTGAGCAGAAGGGTTACTGGGGCCTCAGTTACTAATATAGATACGAATATCAAAGCAGGAAAACTTCCTGGAGGAAGTGGCATGTATGCTGCGATCTATTCCACAGTACCACTTAATTGGTGAGAAGAGGAGGAAATGAGAGAGTACTCCAGGTGGAGGGAAATATGTGAACAAAGGTGTAAAGGCTTTGCTTTGTCCAGGTGACCCAAACTTGTCTAGTATGGCTAAAACAGGGAAAGAGGAACATGGTCATGGCTTGAGAGTCAAGTGTGGGCTAGTTTTCCAGGAGCCTTTTAAGCCATATTAACATGTCTGCTTGAATTTCAACCCAAAGGCAGTGAAGTGAAAACTTTCTGAATTGTTTTAAGTGCCTTCTTTAAAAATGAGAGAAATGTCAGTAGATTGAACTAAGTATTGGTGCCATTGGGGAGAAGCAGATTTTGAGTTATTTGGGGGCTAAAATAAACCAACTGTATCTAGGGAAGGAGGACATTACTGGCTAGAGCTAATGGATGGATGGAGTGTCATTAATGCAAGAGATAGGGCAGGTCTTTGAAGGGCAGTCATGAGAAGTCATCCAGACCCTAAGTTTGCAGGTGGACTTCTGTCCCAGTGGATGTGTCTAGTAGGCAGTGAGATATGGGCAACAGCGCTCAAGCCAGATAGACACCATATTCTCTACAGTCTATCTTCTTAAATGTCCTCATTCCCTCAGAGCTGTTCATTTGGATTGTTGCAATAGTTTCCCAGTGGCCTCCTGCCAAATTCTGGTAACTTTGAGCCCACCTTTCATGCCAGCTGCTTGGGATGATTTTTCTAAACAAAGTCCAGAATGTTTGAAAGGAATCAGCCCTGGCCCAAAAGCCTACCTCTGGGGAGTGATATTTGGCACATAATGGATTTTAATAATTCGTTGTTAATTGAATAAGGAGTTTCCTTAGTTTTATTTAAATGGTCTCTGGCCAATGATAAGTTTACTTTTTATCATCTGAGAACCATTTGTTCCTTTCAACAGTTATATAGAGTATATTTGCAATGTGCATTTATTGATTGGCAGCTTAATTTCTCAAGTAATTTTGAAGAAACCCTAACTGGATACTAATGAAAGTAGTGGATGTAGTCAAATTATCCCATACTTGAATGGATACAGAACTTGAGGAGGAAATGCAAATATGAGCATCCTGTTATGCCTGGAGTACAATCTGGTGACATAGCATGATTTCAGACTCCTGGGTCTTATTTGCTCTGGGAATAAGTGCTTTTACTTTTCCTGAAGATGCTTCACTCCCCAACTCTCTCCACCAAGGCTCTCTCTGTGAGAGGTGGAGGGCGGGGGTGGGCTCATTCCCATGACCCTGCTGGTCTGGTTCTCTCACAGACAGGATAATGTTATGGCGCTGAGGGCATTGCTTGCTTTGTTTTGTTTGTTCGCTTTTGTTTGTTAGCTTTTGCATCTCCCCAGGAATGAAAATTTTCAGGACCATTCCTTTGGAAAGAAAACGTTTTGATTTAGAGCACGTGTTTTTGGTGTTTAATTATCCCTGAGACACACACATAACTTAGCTTTCAGCTGATTTAAGATTCATGCTGGCTGTTGTGGGTGCCAAGATTTAATCACAAAGTAGGAGAGAATGTCAAAGAAGCCAAATATATGAAGACCAGGTCTGAGGTGGAATTGAGATCCTTAAAAGCACTTAAGAAATATATTACAAAATTAAGAAAGAAAGGTTTTAGGAATATGTTAATTCTTTATAGTATATTTTACTGTGTTTGATGGTAAAATACCCTGTTTGGTCAGAGAAAATGAGTACCTGCTCTGGGTTAACTAACATGGAAGATGTACTCCATAGATGAACACAGTCTTGACAAAATGTCTGTGAGGCAAGGTCTGTTACCACCATTTAAAGACTCACAAACTGGGATGTGGGAGCAGAGGTCCAGTGGGTCAGTCAGGAGACAAGTGAAGCTTGAATGCAATGTCCTTGGCCTCCACATCTCAGTCTCTTCCCAGGAGTCTCTTTCTAGCCTCCTGTTTCTGGGTCTGGGACGGGATGGACCCAATAGGTTGTCTTTCTGAACACAGAGGGAAAACGGACAGGGTCAAAGAGGAGGGTGAGGTGGTATAAAAATTGATGGGCCCATCAGAGAAGCATTTGTTTGCAATTATGATCCCCTTGAATCTAGGATGGTCAGAAAGTCATTCGTGAAAGTAACAGGTTACTCCTTCCCTTTGCATTTTATTACAAACGCTTTTTGCAATAACACATTGTCTTTATTAAATTGCAAATCCTTTGAAAACCAAGCCTCTTCTTATATATGGCAATATTACCAAAGGCTTGATTGACACCCAAATAATATTATTTAAAGGATAACAGGAACCTGGTGGAGGTATCACTGCAAAGTTTCCCATATGTTAGATCTGATTATTAGTTTCAATGAGAAGTTACTTGCGGAAGTGTTTCAGGAGATCAAGGGGACTTGCAAACCTATTGTCAGTCCTGTGGCCTGCCTCTTGGCATTGTAGCCAGACAGAAGTGTGCTGTGTATCCCAGACCCTAAAACAGTCAGATGAGCTATTGAAATGGACAACAATAAAAGCCAAAGTATGCAAATGAGATGTTTCTATTATTGCTTATATCTTTCAGAGGAAAATAATTCACACAGAAAACAAAAACAGTCCTTCTCCTTAGATGTTAAAGTGCATCTAACTCAAGGAAGAGAACTCCTTTTCAACATTCACATAGGCTCATTCAGGAAATTTTATCAAACACCTGCCATCTGCCAGGCTGGTGCCATGCCTGGTGGATGCTGTGGTTAATAAGAAAGGCAGGGCTGAGTTCTTAGATACCAGAAAATAGTAAGCAAGCCAGAGAAAAGAACAAGAGTTTTGTTTGTTTGTTTGTTTCACCTTGTTTTCTCTCCACCCTCTTTAAATGTTTACTGTTCCCTCTGGATTTCTGCATGTGATTTCTCCTCAGTATATCTATCAAGTCATAAAAACTTTATTTAATGTTTCTTTCCAATTTTCCCCAATATATTGAACAAGTGAACAGTTCTGTTGTATAAATTATTTCACTGTTTATATGTAACACTTAGGACTTGCTTTCTTTAGAGTGACGTAATTTTGGACAATGGCACTATTTCTTAGAGCAGTATTTTGATGTTGGGTCAATATGAAATAGAACAAACCCGACCCATCTTATATGTTTTACTTGGTGCTATGCCATAAATAATTCACCTAATGAGTCTGTTTCACAACTAGCTACAGAATTTGCAAAATCTTGAAGCTTCCCATAGCATTATCAAATGACTTGCTTTTATACACTCCCCAATTCTTGCCTCAAAATCATTCATAATTTGTGGTCAACATTGCATCCAGTTGGAATATCTTTATACTCTGAATGACCATGGCAAAAGATCATAAATTTTCTGAGGAGAAAATTAAATGCTTTTTAAAATTAGATTAATGACAATCATTTTAGGGAACATATATGTTTCTAATATACCATATCAGGACAGAAATATGTATAATATGTCAGGTAAATGAGATTATGGGGAAAGATGGATATTTGTCCCAAGGAATTCTTTTCTACAGTTTTTTTTTATTATTGAGATTTTTTTGACAGATGAAGAAATGAAAGTATATTCACAGCATTTCAAAACCCTTGAATGTACTCATCTTGATGATGCATTCCTAGTAAATGGTACTTTTCAAAAATAGTTGTAGAAATAGTCGTTTGAACCATAACCACTAGGACTGGGAGACTTGCTTGTTGATTGAAAAGAACAGGCAATGAGATGCCCTCACGTGAGAAAAGCTGCCATCTTGTAAACTTTCACTATATTTTGAGTACTTGATGTCTGTTATTCGTGATCTTCTCTTCAATGCTCCCAGATGTAGAAAGAGAAGCTCACCTTTGTAACCTCTAATATGTAGATCTTTCTTTCCATTTAAGTTCCAGTCAAGTTCAAAGACATTTCAGAAAATGCTTTTCAACTTCTCTCTCCTTTCGAAGAGGGCATGCAAAGAATGAGAATATTAAGCTCACAGCTTGCTATAGAAACAACTATGCTATACTTTCTTTAATTTTAACAACACGCATATGAGGGCAACACTATTGCATTTTTATTTCACATAGGAGGAAATTTTGCATAGAAAAGCTAGGCAACTTGCCCCAGATCACACAGCTAAGGAAGCACCAGAGTTGAATTTAAGACCAAGCAGTTTGTTCCTAGTGTCTACACCCTGTGCCTTTTAGGGGTTTGTAGGTTTACATCGGGGTTGCAGGTACACTTTAAATAAATTGTATGACTGTATCCTGCTCAACTGACAGAATGTTTTAAAGGGAAGATAATTTGAATCGACTGCAGGGTAGACATGCATTCGCTCTCCAAATAACCATGAGCGTCAGGCTTCTCTATTCTATTGTCTGACTGCTTTCTTCAGTCTAGTTGTCTGCCTGACAGCTGAGGGACTTGAGTTAGTGGCCACTGATACTTGGTGACCACCAGTCACCTCTGTGATGTTCTGAATGTGTTGTCTATACACAGTAGGTGTTCCAGAGCTGATGCTTGCATGTTCCCTTTCCCAGTCCCGAAAGTGGAGCCAGATTGATAGCTCACTCCTGGGGGCTTCATATTTATGTGCGGGGTGCATGTTGTATTTCCACCTCGTTGTCAGCTCCTGGAGAGCAGGTGCTTCATCTTGTGTTTGGTATTTCAGCTCTTGCTGAGAAGAAAGGACTTTAATTTCCACTTCCCAAGAGTAGGGGAAGGAAGAGGCGCGCTTCTCAAATTCTCCAGTTGTAAATCTTAAAGAAATGCAAGTCATGCATCTTGTTATGAATGTTCTGGGTCAGTGTTCTGGGGGCTCTGATCACAGTCGGCCCTCCTCACGCTGTCAGAGTGGGCTCCTTGCTGCCCAAAGCCTGCACCCACAGGAACAGAAACCCACAACCCCCCGTGCCCCGAGGAGGGGTGCTGATGGAGGCGAAATGGAGTCTTTAAAATAAATTACAGAACTTTTAACATTTCAAGGGGGAAATTGGCAGTTTCCCAAGCGACATAATTACAGGACAGTGTGTGTAATGTGTAATTAAACTTAACTATGAAGCAAATGATTGGAATAAAGCTTGGTGGCACATCATTTTTTTGTTCCCATAGTGCTGACAGATCATCCCCTCCCCTTGTCCCTGAAGCTGCTTCTAGCAGCAACTGCGCCTAATTTCTTTTTAATGAAATTATATGGTGCCAGTTAAACACACAGTTTCATGTAAAGGAACCTTTTTTTATTTGAATGACATTTTTCTTCTAGGTGATCTGGAGTGCAGATTGAATTTAGAATAACAAGGACCTCAAGGCACAACCTTGCTGGGACTTTCCATGATGCTTTGTCTAATAATTCATTTAAGTACTTAATTCCTTACTTTTATTTTTGTTCTTTCTTTGACCAAGGTCCACAGCTTGGAAGCTTGATTTTTATGTACAGATTCCACCCCACCCTCATGTTTTAAAAATAGTGGCATTAATTTTGTTGATTGTGAATAACCAAGCTGTTCCTCCCAAACAGTCAGGACCCCTTGAGAGTGTGCGTATGTGATGAGATTTACTAATTGAGCTGGAAGGCAGAATTTCTGACTTCTCAAGTCAAGGATTTGAATGGAAGGCTTCAGGCCTCAGGATGAGATCATTGTTTATCATGAGCTTGGTTAAATCTCAGAAGAACCATCATCTGAGGGAGGGAGGGCAGGTCCCACATAAGAAACTGATGTGCACATGCCACCTGACTTCTTTCAGTGCTGCCTTTGGTATCTGAAATCTGGAGCAGATCTGAAACATGGCAGTTATTAATGTTTCATTCTCCCTAACTACTAACCCAAGCTGGGTATTAGGTTTCAGATTCTTTTTTTTTTAATTTAGTTATAGATGAAGGTTTGGGCGGGGGTTGTTTCAAACCTTAAAACACAGTGGGATTTTAAAACACAGTGACGGATGATTTGAGAAGAAATGAAATCAAGCTCTATAATAGACTATCTGCAATTGACACTTATAAACCTCAGCCTAATGTAAATGACAAGGTCGAAAACTACAGGCAGCCCCATGTGTAGAGGACTCCTTCATGCTAGTACTGGGAGCCAAGGTCACTGTCATGGGGTGTCTAAGATTCTGTGCTTTTTCTCATTTTTTCTCCAGCCTAGTTCTCTAAAACCAGTCCTCATTGTCCATTTTCATCTCCACATTGCTGACTAAAGACATTTATCAGGTACCTGCTCTGTGACAACCTGCTTCCTTTCTACTGTAATTGATCAAGCCTCCTCCTTTAATTATGCGTTTTCTGCCTTCACTGTGCAGAGCTCAGTAGTGCTGTGTTGGGAGTAGCTATTGCTCCCCCTCTTTCTGCTGTAATTGCTGCACTCCACTGTGGTGCAGGAATTCAGAATCTGCAGCTCATTTCTTCCTCTTCTTTTTTTAAAAAAATATAATTATTGTTATTTCTTTTGTTTACAAAATCATATCCATTTTAAGATTGTGAGCTAGCTGCTTGGTCTGTGGGTGTCACACACTGCACCCACCACCAGAGTTCTAGTGTCCATCACCACCAGCTTGTCCCCTCTCTCCTTCCCTCCCCTCCTTCTCCACTCTGGGCCATCATCGTGTATCCTGTAGGCTTTTGCTGGGGTTTATCTGTTTATGTGTTTGATTTCATTATATTCTACATGTGACTGAAACCATCTTGCATTTCTCTTTTTCTTTCTGACTTATTTTGTTTAACATGAGCCCCTCAAGTTCCATCCAGATTGTTGAAAAGTGTTGACCTGTTTATTTAGGAGAGAAATTTATCTGGAAATTCCTTCTATTTATACAGTTTCTACAGTTGGGAGGTATTTTCGGGCACACTGGCTTTTATTTATTTTAAATTAATAGACTTTGCTTATTTTTAGAGCAATTTTAGGTTTATAGAAAGAACTGAGTAGAAAGTAGAAAGGCTCTCCATATAGCCCACTCTTCCCTCTCCCACATGCAGTTTCCCTTACTGACATCTTGCATTAGTGTGGTGCACTTGGTATATTGGAGGGAGAATATCCTGCGATCTTGGGGCAGCTTAGGGTGAGGACACAATTCAAGAATGAATTCTTGAGACGTTAAGAAGTACAGTTCATAGGTTTATTATAGAAAAGAAAACAAAAGCAAAAGCATGAGATAGAGTTCTCATAGGCAGAGAGAGCTGCACTGATTGCTATGATATTACTAAATTCATAGCCCTCCTTTAGCCAGAGGAATGGTTATTGATACAAAGGGAGTGCCTTTAATCATCAAAGACCAAGCCATCTCTAGGGGCAGTTCCTAGTGAGATGGGAAGGGAGCACCTGCCACCAAAGGAATTCAATACCCTTTTGTTTGTTGTTCACTCCTGGATGCTGATTTTGGAGGCTTGCAGAAATGCTGAGACTGTAGGTATGCAGCCTCCCATCCTAATTTACCCCCAACCATGGAATAACTGCTTATTAGTTGTAGGAAGATTTATGTATTTGTTTTAATTCTTTGGAAATTTCCACATAGACAGTCATGCTATTGTTCACCAACAGTTTTATTTTTTCCTTCCCAATTTATAGACTTTCAATGTCCTTTTCTTAGATGATTGCATTAGCTGGGACTTCTAGTAAAATGAATAGGAGAGGTGAGAAGGAACACCTTGGCTCTAATCCTCATAGGAAGAAAGAGTCAAGTTTCTCCACACTAAGTATGATATTAAATAATAGTAGATATTTTTGTAGAGGTTCTTTATCAAGTTGAGAAATTTCCCCTCTTTTAGTTTGCTACTACTGCTGTCATCACAAAGCACTACAGACTGAAAGAACAGACATATATTCTCTCATAATTATGGAGAACAGAAGTCTGAGATCAAGGTATCAGCAAGGTTAGTTTCTTCTAAGACTTCTCTCCTTGGTTTATATGACTGTCTTCTCCCAGTGTCTTCTCATGGTTCCTCTCTGTCTGTAGTTATGACTGTGTCCTATATACGGACTCTAGTCACAGTATCTGCCCTGATGGCATCACTTTAACTTAAGGAACTAATCAAAAACCGTGTCTCCAAATACATTACATTCAAAGATTTTACAGGTTAGAATTTCAGCATGTGAATTCGGGGGAGGATATAATTCAGCCCTTAACACCCTCTATTTCTGGTTTGCTGAATGAGGTATTATAATGGACACTGGATTTTTCAAATGCTGTTTCTGTATATGTTAATATAACCGTATTTTTATTCTTTAACCTGCTGATGTAATAGAATTTATTCATTGATTTTTCACATGTTAAACCAACCTCATATCTTGAGTAAATCCCACTTGGTTATGGTATTTAATTCTTTTTATGCAATGTTGGATTCTATTTGATCATATTTTGTTGAGAATTTTGTCTCTTTTCATGGTCTATAGATTTTCTTTCTTATAATATCTTTGCTTTTGATATTGTGGTAATGCTGGCCTCATAGAGTGTATTAGGACGTATTCTTCTGTTTCTATTTTCTGGAACAGATTGTAGAGAATTGGTATCATTCCTTTCTTAAGTGTTTGGTAGAATTCACCAGTTAAACTATTTGTGCCTGATGTTTTCTGTCTCAGAAGTTTACAAGTTATTGATTCCATTCCTTTAATACATATACTGCTATTAATATTATTTATTTCTCCTAGTGTGAGTTTTGGTAGATCATGTATTACAAGAAATTGGTCTATTTTATCTAAATTATCAAACTTTGGGGCATAGAGTTGTTTATAGGAAATTCTGTACCTTTACTGTCACCTTTACTGTCCCAGGATCTGTAGTAATAATAACTCCTCTTTTCTTTGATGCTGGTGATTTCTCTCTCTCTCTCTCTCTCTCTCTCTCTCTCCCTCTCTCTCTCTCTCTCGATGTGGTGGGGGAGTGGAAATGAAAAAAATTAGAAAGTTTCTCTGAATTTAGATTTATCTTAACTATTCAAATTCATCAATATGTACCTGACTTAGTAATTTTTCACCAAAGAGCCTGCAATGGAATCCCTTATTTCTCTTCACCAACCCAGCCTCGGAAAGATACACCTGTCTCCAGGCAAGGAAACCTGACTCTTGTAGGGTTCAGGAGGGACTACCCCCACTTCATGCCAGACCCAGGGAAGAAGTCTAAACAATAAAAATACATTGTTTTTGTAGATATTTTCAGATA
The DNA here is from genome assembly GCA_004363575.1 of Solenodon paradoxus. Classification (NCBI taxonomy): domain Eukaryota; kingdom Metazoa; phylum Chordata; class Mammalia; order Eulipotyphla; family Solenodontidae; genus Solenodon; species Solenodon paradoxus. Next base: position 195,070 of record RJWH01000379.1, read on the forward strand.
ACCAACTTTACCATAATCCAGTCCGTCATATCTCTCTTTTGTAATACTGTAATAGTCTCCTAATTAATTCCACTTGTTCTTCCTGTCTGTCCTTATCAGTAGCCAGAATATTTTAAAGCTAGAATGACCCTTCTCAAATTTGGTCTGATCATGTTACTTCAGTGCTCAAGATCCTCCAGTGGTTCTCCTGTCTCACTCAGAGTAAAACCCGGATGGTTGTCACAGCCCGTACAGCGCTACAGTAATCCATCTCTGTCTTTCTGTCCACCCGCTCGTTCCTCACTCAGCTCCAGCCACAGAGATGTTCTTTGTTTTGATTTGCTAGAGCTGTCATAAGGAAATAGATTGGCTGAACAGAAAGGTATTTTACACAATGGAAAGCCATTTTCTCAGTCTGGAAGCTGGGAGCTTGAGATCAGAGTGTCAGCAGGGTCAGGTTTTCTTGAGCTTTTTCTCCTTGGCTTGTAGATAGATGACTGCTTTCTCCCTGTGTCCTTACGTGGTCAGCCCTCTTTACTCCCATCCCTGATGTCACTTTCTGTTCTTACAAGGACACCAGTCATATTGGCTCAGGGCCCCGTCCTAATGTCTTCATTTAAATTATGTTGCCTTTTAAAATCTCTAATCTCCCAATACAGTCACATTCAGAGGTACTAAATGTTAGAACTTCAACATTAAAAAATTAAGAGGGGGCACAATTCAGTCATAGCATCTTGTTGACCTTGAACATATGAGGTACAGTCCAACTTCTGTCTTATACAGCTTCTTCCTCTTCCCACTTAGCCATGTGACTCTCACTTCCTATAGCTTCAGATTGTCTTTCCACACCACCAAATATACCTTTCTTTCTATTCACCTTACTGCCTCATTTTTTTTTTTTTTTTTTGGTCCAAATGCAAGGGTTTTTTTTTTTTTTTTTTTTTTTTTTTTTTTTTTTTTTTCCCCACATAATCTAACTTTACCCTTTGCTTTATTTGCTATTTACCTGTATTGGTGTGTAAGCTCTATGATGGCTGGGCCTAGGTGTTATATCTCTCTGTGCCTCAATGCCCAGAGCAGTGGCAGGCACACAGAAGATATTCAGCATACAGCTATCAAATTAGTGCCTTAATCAAGTGATTTTTGGTGTTATATTTTTGGCTGGCTTGCCAATCATCCTGGGGAATGAAGCCATGGAAGTAGGTTTCCATCTGGAACATGCCATAACCTCCCTGGATGCAGCTGTCCTTCTGACCTTTGTCCCATCCTGGGATAAAAACAAAATTATCAGCTATATTGGTGTGCCCCAAAATGGCCTTACCCCGATATACTGATGCTCAGACTTGGATGAATCACTGCTGACTTTCATTTTTAAATTGTATTCATGTGACCAGAACCCATCCAGTATTAGCAACCAGCCTACTAAATCAGAAGGCATTTTGTATAGGTATAATAAAATTTAGGTGATAATGTTCCCAGTGTCCTATTGTATTCAGTAAAAATAGCTTTCCCCTTAGGAACTTGGCAATACACTTGGTGCATCCATGAGTGTTTGACATTGTCAGGTAATTTTATTTTCACACTGACCTTAATTTTAGCTATTTTCCCCCTGCATTGGTTAAACCCAAGATTGCAAAATTTAGTATGACACATAAATAATAGACATTTTTTCTTTTATTTTGTAAACAACTGAAACATTATTAGTGTTCACATCCCTAAACATTATAGTCCTAACAATTCAGTTCTTTCTGATTCGTTAATCAAATGCTGTTCTGTAGCAAAGTCCTGATAACTGGAGACTTGCAGATTCCCAGACCCTGGTCTATGTTCTTCGTATCTGTATAAAAATTTGCAATAATCAGTAGCAGGGGAGCTGACTTAACCTACCTAGTTCTCAAAAAGTCCTACCACAGGACCTTTGCATTTGTTGTTTCACAACTCAGTTCCTCTCTCTGCCCCTCTCTCTTGCCCATTTAACTCCCATTCATTTTTTAGGACTTCATTCTCTGGCTCTTCCTTATTGGTTTTGTTTACTTATTTACTCAATTGGAATTTGAACTAACTCAGTTTGGAATACATAATCCTATATTTTATTAGTTGAGCATTTTCTCTCTCAAATATGATATGTTTGTGCAGGGACCTGTTTTATTTGCCCCATATTCTCCCTGTCCAGTGCTGGGTCATTTAAATTACTTATTAAATGAATGGTTTAGAGATTCACTATATTGCATATATATCCATGACCAGTGTTACTTCCTTTTTTTTAAGTGCTTTGAGTTTGAAACCATACTTGGAAGAAATTTGCCTTTTAATGAGCTGATGAGGACACTGAAATGACCACAGTGTAGTAAGTATACAGTATTAGACCTTATAGAAAGTCTCAGTTAGGAAAGCCATGAAAACGTGTATGTTACTGAATGAACATGAATTCTGCATGAGCAAATGACTGAGAAAATCAAAGTTTAGTGAATTATATCTGCATTGGATTCAGTTCTGCTGATAACCTGATAGCTTAAGTCTCTACTCTTTATATGGTAGGAACAAATAAAAGCTAAAATATGTTGCATAATGAATATAGGCCAGGTGCTATTATGAATATTTAACATAATAGGAATTCATTGAATTCTCACTAAAACTCTGTAGGGTAACACTATTTCTCTACTCATTTCGCAGATGAGGACACTGAACTTCCAAGATTCAAGTAGTGTGCCTGTTGTTACAATATATATTAAAGGCACCCTTGGAATTTGGATTGGTGGTGACTTTTTAATACTTTACATTAAAATTCACTGGTGTGCTAGTGAATAAACCTTAAAGCAAACAAAATAAAACTGACTTGGCCAATTTTGTGATGTAAATATTCCCACAGAGGCTAATTTCAACCTACCTACAGTTTATGCCTTGCAAAGTTTGGAGAGTTAAACCCTTGCTAGTTAATTTGCTCTAGCACACCATTTACTCAATTCCTCTAGTAATTTTACCTTCATATGCATTATCTTATTGGCTTTTCTAAGCAATATGATGAGCAATGTGGAATCATTGGAATTGACATCAGTATCCTGACATTTTTGGGAAGTAAGTGGCCTGCCCAATTCACAGTGCCAGTAACTTATGGAGTTACTCACTCTGGGCAGAAACTAGAGTAGCACTCAAAGCTAAAATAAGAGTTCTAAGGGTCATACTCTCATTGGGACTGATGAGCTGACCAAAGGTGGTTCAGGGCAGGCAGAGGGAAGTCCCATCTAATACAGACATCTCTGATTGTATTGAAATGTGGATATAGTGGGGGAGGAGAAATGAAAAAAGAAAAACTAGAAACTTTCTCTGAATTAAAATTTCTCTTAATTATTTAAATTCATCAATGCATACCTGACTTAGTAATTTTTTGCCAAAGAGCGTACAACGGAATCCTTTATTTCTCTTCACCAACCCAGTCTTGGAAGAATGCACTTGCCTCTGGGCAAGGAAATCTGACTCTTGTAGGGTTCAGGAGGGACTACTCCCACTTCAGGCCAGACCAGGGGAAGAAATCTAAAGCTATGGAGCAATTGTGGGACATCAGTGCCCTCTAGCCATTTCCTTCTCCCATTTGGGGAGAATCTTGAGAACACAGATATTTTTCTATGAAAACTCACCTTAGGCACAGATGAGCCTATGAAATGATTTTTTTCACTAAGACAATATTTTCAGAGAAGTTTAAGATTCACAGCAAAATTAGGGGGAGTATACAACCTCCCCTCTGCTTCTCCCACCAGAGGTCAATTTGTTAGTCTATGAACCTACATTGATGCATTATCAACTGAAGTCCATAGTTTCCACTAGATTTCGGTCTTGGTGTTGTACTTTCTGGGTCTAGACAAATGTACAGGAACCTGTATCCATCATTATGGTGTCACACAGAGCAATTTCATGCCCTAAAAATCTGTGCATTGCCTTTTCATTCATCTCCCTTCCTCAACTCCTGGGAAAAACTGAGGTTTCTTACTAATTCCAAGGTTTTGCTTTTTGCAGAATGTCAAATAGTTAGAATCATGTAGAATATAACCTTTATAATTTGACTTCTGCCAGTAAGACACATTTAAGTCTCCTCCATGTTCTTTCATGAATTTATAACTTACTTCATTTTGGTGCTGAGTAATGTTCCAGTGTCTGTACGAACCACTGTTTATTTATTTATTCACTTACTGCTGAAGTTCATCTGGGTTGCTTCTGAGTTTTGGCAATAATGAAGAAAACTGTTATACAAATTGGTGTTCAAGTTTTGTATAGATGTACGATTTTGGCTCCTTTGGAAAAATAGGAAGGTGAGCAAGATTGAATCCTAAGATCAGAAGGGCATGTTTAGTTTTATAAGACACAGCCAAACTCTCTTCCAGAATGGCTGTTCCCACCAGCAGTGAATGGTGAGAGTTCCTGTAGCTCCATATCCTCACCAGCACTGGGTCTTGTCAGTGTTGCAGATTTTGGTGTTGAAATGGTTTTGAAGGGAACTCTCTCTGTTTACTTTGGGAAGTGTGAAATAGCACAAGCTTTTTAGATGATGGTTTAGAATATATTTTAAGGGGAGAAAAGGTTAAGATCTTTGGACATATTTCCTTTTGGAGAAGTTTACATAAGGAAATAATTGTGAAAATAAACATAAATTGACATTGGCAGCCTAAAACACATTCAAATTTTGTTTTAATAAGAAAGGATTCTAAAATGAAGGACAAAGAAAAATCTTGTTGGTAGATCACAACTGTGAGATCATTGATCATCTAATATTTACACATTTGTGCTATTTATCATGTGGGTTTATTCAGAACAGGAGTGGCTAACCTCTCTGAGGGCCATAGCATATACCTCATAAAGTACAAGAAGGGCTTGTTTATTCAGAAGTCAATTTTCAGCTAGTCAAGACTGACTCTTGGGAAAACCACAGGCATTCATTGCTTTGGCCTGTAACACTCTCTTCTCTCCATTTATATCTTCAGGGATATTTGTCAATTGTAGAATAATTAAGAGATTTTTTTCTTCATGAATCATATTGTAAATGAATACTTCTAGTCTTTCGATTTCCATTTTGCATGTTTCACCTGAAAGCATCTTTGAATCAACTGGACACAGGACAGTCATCAGGCAGGAAAATGGGGTTTGTTTTGCAGCCTGTTTTCAACTCCAACAAGGGCCTGGGAACCAGAACTCTTCCTAAAGATGCCTCAAGAGACATTATCACTTGGGAGATGTGAGTTGGTTTCTCTTCATATTCCAATGCAGGATGTGGGTTGCTCCTTTCCTGCCACCAGCTACCTGTGCACAGAATCTGGAGCCTTGTCCATGGTATAAGGAAGCTGTGGCGTGGGGCCAACACACACTGTGCAGAGAGGCCATTTCTTTACTGTGGAAGTTGGCTTCTTATCATCTCATATATTTCTCTTACTGGTTCTCACTCACAGCATTTACAGGAAGCATTTATAGTACGTACTTGCCAAGTGTTTTCCATAAACATGTAACTACGGACATTTTTCACAATTCTGATATCTGTAAATGTTTATTTTCACGATATACAAGGTGAGTGTGCAGTTTCTTAAGCAGACCTTTGAAATGTGGACTTTGACCTAGTGAGAATGTGTGTGAGTCTGCCCTTCAGTGTGCCACACCATCCCCGGGGGTATCAGGCATGTGCAGTCGACTCACATAGCTTCCTAATGAGTTTTCCTCAAAAATGTGGACTCCTGGGTAGCCACCTGCCCCAGTTGCCAAGTAACTTCTGGGTCCTGAGACTTCCTGGGAGCAGCATAGGAGCCTTTGTTTCTGATGAAGTCCACAGGGAGACAGAATGAGAAATATAAATGCAGGGGAGGAGATTATTTTAACTCACATTTGATGCATGTGAATGTACTGAAGTAATATATGATGGAAATTGGAAATGATCGTGATAAGATCAACAAGTGGGCATTCAACAAAATGGACAGAGATGCCCACTGGACTCTGATGGACAGTGACACCCAACTAGAGCTCAGGTTTGTGTCCTATGCTGTCTATTCACTTGTTCAGTAACTGCTTCATTGATGAGCAGCTGGTATATGTGCAAATTGGCTGCAGTGTGAGAGATTCATAGGTGGTTGAGACCCTGACCTCTAGGACTCAGAGCCCATCAGAGGAAGTAAGATAGGCATGCTTCACCACAATGTGAAGCAGAAAGTGAAAATTTCTCTTAAAAAATATGCAAGACTATGGGGCTTTAGAAAAAGGAGTTGCATAAGAGTCTCTGGAGAAAATGACATGACATTGGGTCCTCAGGAGTAGGAAAATGTGTACATGTGTGAGCAGGGAAGAGGGGACTAATGGGGTGTCACGAGAAGCAATTTCCATGGCAGGAAACCAGATCTGGACCTACCCCTGCATGGGGGAGTCGAGATCTTCCCTTTAGACAAAGTAGCCATGATTTGGGATTTTTACATGCAAGGAGCTGAATTACATTCAAAAAGCTAGATTTAATAGAACAAAGATTTCTTTTTCACATGCTTTTAACTTCAAGTAAAACAATGTATGTTTTAGGTCTCAATAAATAATCTTCTCATTGTATCCAGTTTGGTATGTGTATCATTGAGTAATTACTATTTTCTATTTGAAAACATTTCTGAAAAGGCCAATTTATGATTGTCCAGAAGAGGGTGATAGGGAATCGTTCTCTCTCACCTTTTCATCCTCTCAAGTCCATTATTCCAAATCAGGAAGAACTTATAAATCTGAGAGCCAAGTGAGAAAACAAAGTGTGATCTGACTTACAGGAATTCCTTTTATCACTTGCTCTCCTGGAATGTGTTTGTTTAGTAAAGTGAGTTATTTCCAAATATATTTCAGACAATATATGTGGAGTGTAACTTAGCTTTAAGATTGCAATAACTGTAAAGACAGCGGTGACAATTCCTCAGTAAGAAATCTGGCTTGAGAAATGTCAGGCCTAATTTTTCATCCAACAGTGACTATCAGTGTCAAACATCTTGGTGTCTTTGCATTCCACCGAAGGAGATGAGAGGCATTTATATGCAGTAATGTAATGTTGAGTGAGTCAGAATTCTGCCCTGTGATCTTGTGATTTATTGCTAATATTGCCCAAGATGCAGTGGGGCTTCTCTGCCTTCATTCAGCATCCATTTCCCAGTGGCAATTAATCTTTATTATGTTCTGTAACTCACCTCTGGTTCGGAATGTTAAAAAGATGCCTCAGGAGAGAGTCCAGAACCAGTTTCTTCTCCTTCAGACTGAACTCAAGGCTCACCCTCTTGCTGAAGTTACCCACTACATCCTACATGCATTTTCATCACAGAAGTAATGCTTCCTTATAGAAAGAAATGCCAGCGATACAGAAGTACAGAAGAGAGGTGCATGGGAAGTAAAAGACTGACCACACTGCAAACCCCACCCCACTGTGTCTCCCAGCTAGACCTCAAGCCCTCAATGTGGAGTTAGGTTGCATCTGGCAAGTTACTTAAATGCTTAAAGAAACAATGCTGAATGAATGAATTGAAGTCTGGAGAAGGGCATAGGGGACAGATTCGGATGATATTTACAGGGGAGTCTGCTATGTTGCTTTTCGCAGTGTGACCCTTAGACCCGTCGCAGTCTCCCCTGGGAGCTGACTAGAGACATAGGACCTCAGGCTGAACCCAAGCTGCTGGATCAGATTCTGCATTTTAACAAGATCCCTGGTGATCTGTGAGAGTTTCAAAGCTTGAGGAAACTTAGGATAGTGTAGATCTTCAAAACAATGAAAAATGTGAGCTTTCAAAAACAGATGCAAGGAAGCGTGTGTGGTTTGCATTTAGGCAGTATACAGGGAGCTGTTCTCCATCAGTGGATAGCAGAGGGCTTTGTAAGGACTTCATGCTTCACTCCCCGTGCAAGCCCACTATGGCTGTCCTTGAACCCTTACACATCCTGTGAGACTGTCATCCTAGGCTATTTCCAAATCATAATCTATAGTGCCCCGATCTGGTTGGTCCCTAAGCCCCTGCTTGGAGATAGAAAGCTTCCATGCCACCCTACACATAGTTCAAGCCACATTTTAGAAGTCAGGTGAGCTCAGGAGGTCTCGGAGAAGCCTCCAAGCTCAGGATGCTGGCCATCACATTCTAACTGCTAGACAGCAGGCATGCTACCCAAACTCAAGATACCTAAACTCCTCATCGGGAATATAGGGTCCTGCTTTGGTGATTTCTGGCCATCAAACAAGATAAACACTTAAGATTTTGCATATGATAATCCATCCATATGTCTTAACTCTTTTTAACTCAGGTGATATCCACATAAAATAAAATTAACCATTTCAAAGTGATCTAGTCACTGACATTTATTACATTCCCAATATTGTACAACTATCACTTCTAATTCCAAGAAATCATCTTTGCCCCAAGAGGAAACCCCATACCCTTCAAGCAAATGCTCTCTATTCCCCCTTCTTCTCAGCCCCTGGTAACTACCAGTCTGTAGTCTCTCTCTATGGATCTTAACTCTTATTAATTATATCTGATTAGTCACAGAAAACAAAGAACAGAAACAACTGATTTATTTTTTTCCTCCATCTACTTTCATTGCTTTGCAAGTCTTTAAAAACAGGAGATTTGCTAATGGTGGAAACTGGGAATGTAGACTTGGCGTCATTTTAAACAGTGAAGTGTGGCCCTAAACTGGCAGCCTCCACATTACCTGGGAACTTGTTAGAAATGCAGATTCTTGGGTTGACGTAGAACAACTGAATAATAGCTGAGATTGGGGGAGGGAGAGCAGTATGATCTCACTGCAAGCTCAAGTAGGAAAACCATTACTTTAAATAAACAAGAGGCTGCCGTTCCAAGGCTGATGCCTACAGGTGCTGCCACGCATGTGTGTCCTTGGGCCCAGGAACACATGTACTGGCACCAGCGGAGAGGTCTTCTAGTCCAATCTCTTTGATGCAGCATCAGTTAAAGAGTCACTCCCGATACCCTCTTACCTGTGGAATAATCAGCATAGCTGACTCCTGGACTCCTGTGACATTGGGTCAGTGTATAAGCACAAACACAAGTCATTCTTGCTGTTACTTAATCCTTTCTGCTCTTTGTGTTACCCACCTTCTACTGAAAGGGCAGACTTTTTAACAGAGTGTGACTGTGATTGCTTGGTAAGTTTCACACATCTTGCTTTTGTGGAACTATATCAAAGTACAGGCAGTGTTTCTTTTTGGTTAATTAATGTTCAATTTGAGGTCTATTATGAACCTCCAGGCTTTAATTACTACACCATTACCCAGTCAATTCCTTGCCATTTTATATTTATGGCCTTTATTATGCCTCTGTATGTGCAATTGCCTAATTTTGTTCTGGAAGGATTTCACCTCATTAGCTGGGTTTTATACCATTCTCATTTGTCCAGATTGTTATTTATCTCAGTTCCCTGTGTGCATGTTTTATTTTGTTTTTTCACCACTATGACCTCTTATACATTTTTTCTTTTCTCCTTTTCCTGGGATTCATGGTTCTTTTGCCCTTGGAAACAGCTCTTTTGGTGTTTGCGAACTCTGCTGGGGTCTTCTTTTCTCTGGTCACACACTTAACTAGGTCCTTCCATCTCAGCTGCTTGGTGTCATTGGTCCTGATCAAAGGCCTTGGGGTTGGCTCTTTAGCCCTGGGCCTACCATGGACAGCTGCCTCTCTCTAAATGGCCAATTAAAGCTCAGAGAAGGTGCAAGGATGAAGTTGTTTTTTTTTTTTTTTTTTTTTTTTTTTGTCTCTTTTTAAAGAGTATGTGGCTAAAAATAATTTGAAAATGTTCTCTGAACACTTTGCCAATGTTCCTTTCCTCAGTGCCTCCAGTGCCTCAGAAGAATTTAAGGTTTGGTTTACTTGCTTATGTATTCTCTCAGGTTTCAGCCCAGATCTGCTGAATCAAATTCTGGGGCAGCCAGCAGCCCGTGTTTAATAAGCCCTCAAGGAGAGTCTTCGGCCCCTTCAAATTTGAGAACCACCATTCTAAAGAAATGCTGAAAAAAATCTCAGGAAACCTATCCAAGTCAGAAATAATATTTCTTCCACCCAAGTCCTTACTTTGCCAAAGAGCAAGATTCATAGTCTCTACAGCAGGGGTGTTTTTGTTGTTGTTGTTGTTGTTGTTTTTCCCTGCAACCTTGCTTGAGAATTTTGAGAAAATTTTGGTAAACCGGATGGTAACACCTTGGAACAATAGCACGCATAATGAATTTTGCAGTCATAGTATCAGCTGTCTCTAGCATTACAGGTTTGTGATGTTTTGGGGACAGAGATTTTTATTTTCACCTTAAAAAAAATAAATAAAACCTCTACAACCTTTTGTAAAGGGTTTGTAAAAATGGCCCTATTTTTACAGGAAATAACTAATATGGATAAAGTCACCGAGTCTGGTAGAAGTAGACCTAGGAAAATAATTTTTCTGCACAGACATTCATTTCTCACCATGTTAAGGCTTTTCCTCACCAAAGCTATTTCTGCCTTCTACGTTTTCAGTAAGAATAGGCTTGTTTATTTTTGGGTAAGCTGTACCATACTTCTTTGCCTCTGTGTTCCCTTTTGTAAAGTGGGATAATGCAGAATTTCTGTCATATAGTTGTAGATACCCTAACATAAAACTGACCATACAAAACCTATAAGACAAGGCTGGAGAAATAAATGCTCTTTATAAATATTAACTGTTCTTTATCTTCTCTACCCTCTGTCCATAACATAAAAGCTATCTTTTTAGGTCTATACTTAGTTAAGGGCCTCACTTCTGCTATCTGTAAAATGGGTATGGTGGGCACTTATCAGGTGGACCAGCAGCCTGGGTTTCTGATTTGTTCTGGCTTTTTTCCTGCTGGGCATGCTAATCTTTTAAATGTAATGTTCTTCTTTCTCTGCCCATTTAAAATCATCATATTATGACTTTGGCATATTTATTTAATTTTACAGATTTATTCAAAATTCATGATCACAATTAACCTCTTAAGCAACTAACCTTTGAGACGTCTCAATGTTCTTCCTAATGCTTCTATCTGACTTCCTGCGACCAATCACTATTGGTGTTGTGATGGAAAAGTGGTTCTGTGGCCCTCAATTCTTTGCTGGAAGATCCCAAGCTGGACTTAGCTTTTGACCTCAGAAGAGGTCTGGGTCTTCGTGATGTGATGTGAGTCTAAACCTTCACTCTGGGGTATTCTGTGCTTCTACTACTCATATCAGGTTACTCCTGTGGTGGGGCTAGGAGGTGCTCATTGATACAAATAAGGTTTTTTGTGATTGGTTGATTTACTATGGGAAACACAAGCATTTCCACTAGTGGGTCAGAGGTGGGTTTTAACTGAGCTTGTGAGGTTGACAAGGGCTGTAAGGGTGGGCATCCTCTGGTGGCCATAACTACACTACAGGGATTTTACTGCCAAAAGTGTCACGCCATGACTTGCTCTTCGGTGTCCTTGCTTATTTCCTGTGACTGCACCACTCTGCATTCCTATGGATGATGCCTGTTTAAATATATATCCATAGGGCTCCCTGTCTTGTGTTTCTGGTGTAATAGGTGAAGACACTGCTTTATATGCAGCTTGTACTAAAACAATGGGAGAGCCTCTAGCTTACTTTCACATAACCCCAGAGGCCTGTCATCAGAGAGCCAGTCTCACTGATTTTGGCCAAGAGCCACACAGAGATGGAAAGAGGGAGAGCAATAAAGGGAAAAGAAACACTAACTCTGTCCAGTCTCTTGGGGTTATTTTGCTTCAGTTTTATGATTTAACATGCACACTAGTCCTGTGAAGTAGATTTTATGGACTCTGTGTACCTCTCACAAAGAGATGGCATTTGGGTGCCAGCCAACAGTAGTTCTGCCCAGGCTCTCAGCATTATTGTGGCTTCCTGGAGTTGCTCTGTGTCAGAATTGGCGTGAGGCTGACATTCTCTTCTCAGTGGAGAAAACACCATATAGTCCACAGCTCTCCTCAGAGGCATATGAGGAGAGCATGGTGCTTCCTGTAACCCTCAGTTAGAGTGGAAGCGACATTAGAAAGGTTCATTGTGGCCAAGAAGCCTCCCTAGTTGAGCAGTGATGGCACAAGCCTTCAAGGTTTGATCTGGGCTAGCTGCAGAGAAAACAGAATGGATTGGGTGCATCCAGGTAGGGAGCATGTAAACAGAAAGTAGAGGAGAGTACATCCAGGACAACCAGCAGAATATAAAGCAGCAATGTGATACGGAGACTGAGAGGGCAAGGGTGTCCCCAGCATCCAGGGAGTGGGCTGGTGCAAAAGTGTGGCTGACTTTGTGCTCAGCCCCTAATGGCCACACCCAAGCAGAATAGATTCCTGGTTGACAACTGGAGAATGAGGAGAAGCAGAGCATTTGAGGGGAGCCCAAAACTGATAGAAATAGTCTATGGGGACCCACCCCTAGTGACTTGTTCATGCACCCTAGTAACTGTACTGATCTTCAAGGATAAGGACCTTGCTCCTTGGTCTGGGAGGGGCTGTGCTTTTAGCGCTGCTTCAGTGAGACAGAGGGAACTGATCAGTTGAATCTCTTCAGACTTGAAATTCATGGAGTTTCATGGCAATATGTCTGTGAAAATGATTTGTAAACAGTCACCAAACAGGAAGTGATTTAGAAATTGGAGACCTTAAAAACTGAATTCTAGGGCAGACCTAGACAGCTCTATGATAAGCAAGATATCTCTTCTTTTGTCCAAACATTCTTAAGAGAATAATAATGATACCTGTCTTGTTAGTCATATGAAATTGTTGGTAACAGTTCATAGAAAATATTTAAATAATCTTTGTAAACTATAAAATATTTGATGAAATGTTTTATACTTATTATAGCATAAATATCCAGTATTCTCATTTATAAAACATGAAGTTCCAACTCCTCCTGGTGGATGACCTAGTCTAAGATGAGTGATAATAGCAGGTTTTAGTACTCCATCCATTGTGCTTTCTGTTCCAGTACATTTACTCTTAAAACTGAAAAGTGAGCAAAAAAATAAAGATGAAAAACATTCCTTGATATTACCATGCAGAACTTTTCAATATATCTTAGGGGAACATGGATGGTTAGTACTGAGATATCAAAAGTGAATATAAGTATATCAGTTGTGTTAAATTTTTTAAAAAATTACTGTCCAGCTTAAGAATGACCTCACTAGATCATCTTATTAGTAACCTTCATAATCACAGCCTTTTTCAAATATTTCTGTAGGAATATTGACCTTAGCATAGCACCCACATGTAAACTTAAAGATTTTTGTCTGCCTTGTCTAAAGAAATCAGTCAAGGAGGGGGATTTATTTTTCTTGAGATATGTAAGTACAAGGTGGATGATATATTATAGAATCAAAAGAAAGACTTCTCCAAGCCGATTTACATATTGATTACTTAAATTACTCCTTAATTTAGTGCCTGCTAATAAACTGTGCCTTGGAAATGTTTCCTGAACATTTATTGGTTGCAGTAATTCTACCTACATTGTATGCAGATCACATCCTCATTAAATATTGATGTACTCATGAAATGTTAATAGAATGTTAATTCGAAATTCAAGGGAATGTCCTCCCTGGGAGCTAGAAGCTGGCTGAAAACTACCTGTTTCCTGTCTTTTTGTTCTGTCTTCTTGCTCTGATTTTTCCATTAATTTCCCCATCATCAGGACTTTCTGATTAAGTCCTGATATGACTGTCTTGGATACAAGATTTTTGTTAAAGATGAAACTTCACTGTTTGATGGAAATTTAGTTGTGCTTCCTTCATTCAGTCAAAATTTCCATTTAGAACCAGAAGGATTCTCTTAAAAAGAAGAATGTGATTCAGGTTCAGTCTAATGAGACTCCCTGTGCTTAGGCAAATGGTCCAGAAGAGACAATGAAGAGGGAACTGGTCTTCAAATACTCCAGCAATATTCCTTCCTCGCTTCCCAAGGAAAGGATTTAGTTGGAGTGTTCATTCAGCATTCCAGAGGAAAAAAAAAAAGCATCAACAAGAACACGTTTTCCTAAAAACACCATAAAGGAAGGATTTTTATTATAACTCCCCAGGACAGTGATGGGATGATAATATTCACGATGATATTCAAGGCATAATTATTTATGTGAGCATATGTTGCAAAGGGTTGGGAAGTCCCATAAAATGGGATGGTCCATCAACTTGGACAATCCTGAGGGTGATAAAGTGATAATGAGAAGACTGAAAACTTCCTCTGACTTTTCAGATGGAAGAGGAATTGAATATATTGTGCTTATAGCAAGGTAAAAATGTGGTGCTGGAAACAGCATCTTCAAATGTAAACAGTTGATTTATTATGGGATACTTTCAACCCATGTAATAATAGTGTGCATGTGTACATATGTGTGTAAATGTGTTATTCTGACGATGTTTGTACAGAAAATATTTGGAGCATGTTTTCATTAAAATCTTACTCTTGGTTTTAAACAATTCATCCTATATTGACTTTGCTCACATAATTACTTGCTATTTTAAACCCTCTTTCCATCAATAAAACAGCATTTATTTGCATTCCCTTCTCTCTCTTCCTCTTCTTCCCTTCTTCCATTTTTTCCTTTTACCTCTCTTTTTCTTTTTTCTTCCTTTTCTTTTCTTTTTTTTTTTTTTTTAAGAAAGGTACAGGCAGGAATGAAGATGAGTAGTCAGGCAGGCAGAAAAAGAGAGAGGAAGAAGCACTTTTACACATTTCATTTGGGTGTCCATCCCTGGCTGTTCTCCCTGACCCTGGGGCGAGAACCCTGGACTTTGGGATGTATATGGTTGAGTGCACTCAACCTCTACTTGCTTCTCTTTCTAAAAGCCTCCTCCTCTTTGTTCTCTTTGTTCCTTGTCTGCCTCCTGTTGCCTTTTTTGAGTCACTCCCATGTACTGAGTGTATGGCACAGGATTCAGGCTGAGTTGCCTTCATTTCTGCCAGGGTTGCTGCCCAGTCCTTTAGAAAGAATGTGCTTTCTCTTTCACGCCTTTTAACTATTCAGCACACCCCAGATCATTTCAAAACAAGGCAGGTCATTTGACTTGATGCCTAAGCCTCATGGTTAACCTCTTGTGGTATTTGAATGACACACCCCTTGGCCAGTGGCTCTGCCCATCTCCACCCTCCCCTTGCTCACTCTGTCCCCATCATGATTCTGGTACCGAATTGCTCTCTTAGATGACTCTAGATCCTTCCACGTTATAGACCAGACAGTGTGCTGACTTCCTGAACTCAAGCGTTCTGTCCCTGCTCCTTCTACCTGATGCTCTTGCCTCAGACCTTGGCATGGAAAACTCTTCCTCATTCTTTGGCTACCAGTAGTCACCAGATTCTCTTAAACTCTCCTCCTAGGTCTTTATTCTTTATCACCTCCACCTGTTTTTTGGTTGTTGTTTTTTTCATAGAACTTGGGATAAACTGCAATCACCTTTATGTTTTTATGTGTCTCCCTCAACTAGAATGAATGCTCCATGAAGTCAGGCCGCGTCTATATTGTTTTCTACCTTATGGGGTCTAGCATCTTCCTGGTAGGTAATAGCACATCATGAACACGTGTGTGTACCTCTGTTTCCTCAGTTGTCATGGAAACTTGTGTCTCCGGAAAGATTTTTCTAGAGCATGGACCAAAACAGTGCATTAGATGGAAGGAGAGTTAAAGCACAGGGGTGAAGCCAAAGAGGTCTTATTTAGAAGGAGGGGAGAGACTCCCGAAGAGAGAGTGGGTCGTCCAGAGAGAAAGAGACCCTGATGGCCTGGGGACCCTGGTTTTTAAGGGATCTAACAGCTGGCTTTCCATCCCCATTGTGTCATTAAGCGCTCTGGGGTGGGACATGTTTTCTTACTGGCCCATCGATGGTCTCTTCTTGATTGATTGGAAGCCATCATATGGTCTCTGTTATGATCAATTTCCTTTGTTCCTTTCAGTAGCCCTGTGCCTTAGCATGTAGGCTTGGAGTTGGCCACTTACCTGTACTTTAAACTTAATTGTACTGGCTTCCTGCCTTTTGGTATGTTCAACTGGCTTGGTACCACTAAGGCTCTGTGCTGATGGCTGGGTTAAATCAGTCACAGTCATCTATTATTTTCTGACTCTGGATTTCCGTTTTCTTGCACTCTGTTCATATCTGGCTAACTACCTGTCAATAATACATGCTCAATCACTATGTTGCTTAAGTGAGTGAGACCCCACTCCCAGTACTGAAGAGCTCATGGTTTTATTGTAGATACTCCTGGTGTACACGTTACTCAAAGAGGCACCAGACGACAGCACTGGGGAAGCCAGTGCAGCTTTAGAGATAGAGAAGTTGGTTCTTTTGTAAGACAGTAAACTACTTCAGATATCATTCTTTTGGTGGACATATGTCTTTGAAATTGAGTGAATAAAATAGAACTAGTTGTTTTGTTTCCCTTTTGTTTAATCCATGTAGAGAATGGTCCCTTCTTTGTGGTAGGAACATATCCAAGTAGCTTTAGGAAAGAGGAGAATTAATTAACAGATCAAAGAATTTTCAGAGAAAGTGTTGTCCTCAACAAACTGCTAGGACAGGGGAGTAGCTGTGCCACAGGAGAAAGTGGAGCTAGTCATTCAAACACCGGCACTCACTGTTTTTTTGCCGTATTTCCCTTCCTTCCTCCCTTCCTCTTTCCTTTTTCTTTCCTTTTTCTTTCTCTCTATATATTTTCTACTTTTTGGCAGGCGCACATCCAGGTAACTTGTGAGCTTACTCCCTTTGGTACTGTCAGCCTAGTTTGGCCAGTTTCCCCCTTGTCATAGAATATGTCCCAGGGAAGGACTCTGGTTGGTCCAGTTTGTGTCTTATGTCCCTCAGGCGTGGTCTAATCAACTGATGTCAGGGGTGAGATCTTACAAGAACATGGAGACTTCTGTGTGAAATGTGTAATTAAAATATAGAAGCTGAGGTCATAAAGGAAGACTTGCTATTTCTGAGAAAGGAAAACTATAGCAGAATGGCCGAGAGAGGTTTTGTCATTTAATTAACGAATTTTGATTATACCCTTTGGAAAATCTCCATAGGTTTTTCTGTGTAAAAGGAAACCAACAAGCAAAATATTCTCTTACAGGGTCAGAGAAGATTTTAGAAGACTTGAAAACATGAGAAGTTGAGATCTTTTATGCTTAGAATAAACTTGGAGCATAGTATACTTAGGATATAATCCTGTTCAACAGCCTCAGTCCTAGCATGGGTCTCTAGAGTTCTCTCTTACAGTAAGGTCCAGATTCTGGGTGTTTCCACCCGCTCTCTCCCTTTCTGACATGTTCCCTTTCTCACTGCAGATCGTGCTGGAGAACAGTAGCCGAGAAGACAAGCATGAGTGTCCCTTTGGCCGCAGTAGCATAGAGCTGACCAAGATGCTATGTGAGATCTTGAAAGTGGGCGAGCTGCGTAAGTACCTTTGTTTCCCATCTGAGGGTAAAATCTGAGGGTAAAACCTCAGCTTCCAGGGTCAACCTCCAGCCCACACACAGAAAAAGAATCCCAAGCTGCTGCAGCTGTGCCCAGGCACCATCGTAGACTGATCACTCTTGGGCTCAAAATCCCAGTGTAAGACATTTCTGGATGTCTGCTCTGGGAGTAAATATTACTAAAATCTACAGGAATGGAAAAATCTGCAGGTATTGTGACTAAATTTCAAATGGTATAAAAATGAGTATATCTTGAAACATACAGACTTGCATTTATTACTCTATTTCAAGTAAAGGTCTGTGTATTTCTCATTTAAAAGTCTGTTCTTACCAATAGATTGCTTTCTCATCTATCTTTTGAAGCAATTTTCTCTGTAAAGAAAATGTGAATACCTTAATGAAATTTTCTTGTTTCCAGAATCTCACTTGTTCAGACTGCTGTCTCTAAGAGGAATTGTTGAAGAAAATGAGTAGCTCATGATAAAAAATGCATACAGAGATACACTTATTGTACTTTTTCTTGTTTATATTATAAAATTTAGGAGAGGGCACCCAGAAAAAAGGGAATGATCATTGTCTTGCCTTTTGCTCACTGGCATAATTTGGCTTTAACCTATTAAGCTAAATCTTATGTAACTGTCCTCACAGTCACTGTCAGTGTCTTTAAAACTGCCAGCTTCCATCCCTCCAACACCTATCGAGCCGAGTCGACATCCATATAAATCTTTTCTTGTAGGCTTAATAACGTGGGCGCCAGAGAAAAACTGTTTGTGCTAGAAAGATGTTGAGTGTTTAGTATTATTGTGAAAGCATAAATATTCAGTCACCTGCTTGAAAGCTTAAAATAATGGTCTGAAATGATTAATGGGAAAGAATTGGATGATTACATTGGACAAGTGGTTATATTTTATTTACACTGTAGTACTGACTACTGGTAAAGCTGGGGTAAACTAAAAATATTAGAACTTAGTAAGAAAAAAAAAAACAACTAAGAATTTGAGCCTGTTTAACCAAGCATAGGAGATGTGACCATCTTCGTGTGAAGAGTGAAGGAAAGAACTTTCATGGAATTAACATGACAGTTCATGACTTGTGAGCTCAAAATAGGATGTTTCTGCAGTGGACCTGAGAGATTTCTGCCTCATTCCACTCTGGTTTGCTGATCACCAGTGCTAATATTTTAGCTTGATATGAGTTGTCTTTCCTACTCCTCACTAGACTAGCTTGTGGAGGTTTCTCTCTGCCTACTCAGCTGAAGGATTAAAATCTTGAAGCAAACAAATTCTGCTGTATTCCTCAATTTGAGAGCATGATGTTTGTCTCGATAGTATGGGGACAACTGTAGGAAATCGCTTGCTAAAAAGCATTGCAAGATCATCTAAGATTTTCAGAAACTGGAGCACAGTCATGCTCTGCTTGGATGGTTCTTGTACCTATGATTTTGGCCTCCGCTGCCCGCTCTCCCATCTCCATGTTGGCTGCCGCCTCTCATCCTGACTGTAGCCGATGAGTAGTAACTGCCATAAGCAGATGTTTGTTCTCTTCTGCGCAGACATTTGTCTGTCACACGAAGTTAGCACAGAGAAGAGATGTGATGGAGGAGAATGCTGGGAACTGGGTTCTGTCTTTGCCACTTATGACCTTCGTGTCCTTATATATAAAGTCACAAATTTCACTGTGCTCTTATGTTCTCTTGTTTTCTCCTGAAATAGATTGTTGATACTTTTGTAATGTTTTTAAGTAGTTGTGTTCATTTTGGTTTAATCACTGGGAATCTCAGTTACTGAAATTGCAGTGGTAAGAGCGAGTGAATATCCTGGGAAAGATAACATTCAACCTACAGGGACTAACTTAGAAAAAATGACCACATTCATAGACAGGGTGCTTGTGGATCTGATTTGGACTGGCTGCCATCTCAATAGGACCCCATCTGGTGGAGAGAAGGGAACTATGGTGGCAGGAGTCTGAGAAGATGGTGCTGCTGAAGTGAATCTCAGGTTTGTGCTTCAGGGAGGAAGTGGGCGCAGAATGGGAGCTGACCCCTGACTGGTGTAGAACAGCCCACCTGGGCTTTGGAGGACCTTGTATTCGTCAAGAACTAGAGCAGAGACCTAGTCTCATGGACTGAGTTAATAGAGTGCATATGAAGACAAATACTTTGAGGATTCCAGAGAGTACCCAGATGCTGTTCTTACACTCTAGACTATTCTATAGCTCACCTTCTGCAGGAGGGAAGGCTCCCAACATTCTGGCACTACTTTCTCAGTGTCTGGTCAGCCCTGGGAGTCTGGGTTTGGTTAGCCTGATATACTCATAACAGCTTCCCTTTATTTAAGATGACAAATACACTTGTTAATTTGCTTGATGAAAGTGTGTTGGTTACTTACAATGTGCCAGGGATAGTGATGAGCACTGCAGGTAGAAAGGGCAACCAAATAGTGTTTTTGTCTCCCAAAAGTATTTGCTTCTGAAAAGATGAATAGGGACTGAGGCTTTCTGCTAGTAGTTGTAAGTAATTTCATATTCGTGTTATGTATTTATACTTTAGTATAATTTTTCCAATGTTTTGATAGTTTATGTTTTCGTTTTGACCTGTTGCTCACCACCCATTGCAAATGCCATTTTGGACTTTTTGCAAGGCTTACAAAAGACTCCCCCATTTCTGAAGTTTGCATGCCCAAATGAACTGTTTTTTGCTCATAAAATATTGAAGAATTGCTACATTCTGATTGAATGTTAGACATCAAATGATGAAGCACCCAGTGGTAAGAGGAAAATTGGTTTTTAATGGATTGCCTTTTGCCCATTGCCATATTAAATAAGTTACTAATATGAAAAACAAATCTGAGTGCACCCGTATGTTGAAGGATATATCTATTTTTCTTCTAAAGAAAATTAGTTTCACGTACAAATCCATCTTCCTTTGGTGTGTATGTGTTCATCTTTCTCTATTTCTAAGTTTATGGTTCTCAGATTTGTGTTACCTAATTGACCTGGAAAATTATGGCCACTTTAGATCTACAATCAAGTGCTACAACTAAAAAAAGTCTCCACTTAAAAACCTAACTGATTGAAGGAAAAAAAGGAACATAAATAAAAGTACATTCAAGTTTCTAGAAATGGTTTCCTTTTGATTTAACTTAGGTCTTTTGGGGAAACCCATTTCTGAAATACCAATTATATTTTGGTGTCTAAAGCAAACATATTAATGTTCAATGAAATTACTCATACCAAATATTTCTGCACATAGTATTTAAATTACTTTTTTAAGAGTACTGTTTTTCTGATTCTCAATTATTGACATTAAAAGAGGCAAACATTTAACAGTATAGTCTACAAAACAACATCTAATTATATTCCCCAAGCACTGTATCAAGGTTATTTAATTGAAGCCTATAATGCCCCCAGGAGTTAATCGACATCAATCACATCTGCATTTATTAATGAAGAAAAGACTTGCACTTTCTGCATAGTGTCTTAGTCACTGAGCTCAAGTTGATGGTTAGTATGCCCACAGGCTAGTGTGAAAGAGGCCGGAGAGTCTCGTGGTAGAGTTTTGGCCTCTGAATGATCCATCTTTGAAGCACACAGCTCAGCTACTAGTTGGATGCCTGGGGCATGCCTTTTCCTTGTTCTGAGCTTCTGATTCCTTTTCTAGGAAATGAAAATAATACTTACTGAGAAATAGTGGTTGGAAAGATTAAATGTAATAATAGATGATGCCTTAGTTGGAATATGACTCTTTTTTTTTTTTTTTTGGTAACTGTTAGAATCTCACTTTCCATATGCACACATCAGGTAAAGTAGGGAGGAAGGATGCTCTGGTTTACATGAAAGCTGGAGCCAAGAGTGATATCCCTTACTTCTTTACGTTCTATATTTAACTGAAATCACTCTTTCTTTTTTTTAAGGAAGAGGTGCAAACAGGAATGAAGGTGAGTAGGCAGGCAGGCAGGAAGAGAGAGGAAGAAGAAGCATTTTATTTATTTTTAATTAGGTGTTCATATTGTGGTTTCCCCGAGACCTGGTACTCGAAATTGGAGGCACGTGGCTTGCATCTTAAGAGGTAATTGACCTAACCACTAGTCCACCTGGGTGTGCCTGAAACTGTTCTTTTTAAATTGTTGTCTCCATGAGGCTCTGTGGAGATCAAGGTACTTTTTTTTTTTTTTTTACTGGATTCAATTTAAAAGATCACAAAATAAACCAAACAAACAAACTTCTGGACCTAGGTGTGGTCACATATCCACATATCCATTTATAGTCAGCAGTCTCAGTTAGAAGAATAAGACTGAAGTAAAGGAAAAGACTAGTTTTCAAAAGGAGAGGTGTGTTTTTGTAGGGTATGGACAAGGGTGGGGGAAGCAGGTACTCTTACAGAAGAAGAGGTATAACATATATATATATATACTTAGAGACACTCATTACGGATGTGAAGTCTTACTAAGACATCCAGCTCCTAACTGAAGTTAAAAAAATATAACATTTTTTTGTTATTATAGTACTGTCCCCAAAGCAACAACTAAGTTGAAATATGCAAGGAAAACACAATTTCTTATAACTCATCCTTTGGATATATATCATCTTAACCAGTGTTATTTAAATGTCAGGTAGAGCTGGAATAGTCTTTTGTCTCTTGTTTACTCATTATTCAATAACTACAGAGTTCCTTGTCTGAGTTTAATCACTGGTGACATGATGAACATATCCTCTCTCCCCAACTCACAGGCTAAGAGGGTAGAAGAAGGATATAATCTGGTGATTCAGGCGCAGAGGCCCAGCTGGGGTGTGGGCCATGAAAAGCCCCAGGACCTGGGTTCTGGACCTAAGGCTGGGGGAACAACCAAAAGTGAATAAATCAGTTAATAAAAGTTAAAAAAAAAATAGGAACTAAAGATTCCATCTTTTTATTCTGCCATCCTTAGCATGCTGAATTTGTCTTCAGGTTGGTAGCATTGTAGTGGCTGCCACCACTTCACTGCTGTCCAGAGAAACAAGGGGCTGTATCTTTGCATGAATCTCTTTTAGGTGTATGGAAAAGTTTCCAAAAGCCCTTCAGCAAACTTCCTCCCAGATCTCATTGATTAATACCCGTGTCCTGTGCCTGTGCCTAACCAAGTCATTAATGAGAATGGAATCTTCCAGGATCAGATCAATGGCTAGTAGCACCCTAGACTGGATGTGAAACCAGCTTTCTCTGAGTATGTGACCCCAAGGCGGTAGATAGCTAAGGAAAATGAGGGTTTTGTTAAGATAGGGAAAATAGCTACATGAAACCTGTAATTCTGTCCCTTTACTTCAAAAAGTATTTTCTACATTTTCCTTACTGCTGCAGAAAACTATCACAAATTGAAGTCCAATTACAAGCCTCTGTTATTTTGCCTTTATTGGGAATTGGGGAAATGCAGTAGTGTTTTTTTTTTTTTTTTTAATGTAGCAATATCAAAGCTTGCAGAGAAATGGAAATTGAGGTTTGATTATAATGGATTTCACTTTTCATCGCTAAGATGCTAGGGCTCCACTACGTTACTTTCCTCTTAACAAATGGCCATTTTGACTTCCTCAATTATGTTTTTTGTGTGCAGGCTATTCTCAGATGTATTTTGAAGGGCAGAATGGACATGCATTTGTGATTGAAACCTTACTCTTCCCTGAAACCAGTTTGCCATCTTCATCTGTTTGACCATGCAGGATGAGATAAAACTTAATAACTACTTCTCTGTTTTAAAAAAATGAGAATCTATATCACACACTCTGAAAATGTCCTGGCTTTCCTGACTTTGTCTTTCAGTGGCAATATTTATTATAACACACCAGTGATGCTGAGTGGAGTACCTTGTATAATCCATCACTCAGACACCTTGACTTTAGTGAGTCAAAATAACACAGATGAGCCATCTGAAAGACTCTTTGGAGTGCAGCGGCAATTAGAATAGACACTTAACTCTGGGACATTGGTGTTTTTGTTCTTTAAGAAGTACCATCCATCACTTTCATTCTTAACCAGAACATTCTGGCTAAGGAAATGTCAAGAAAATTAGCTCACTTTTAACAATGAAACTTCTTAAGGACTTTTTCCTCCCCTAATTATAGTTCGTTTCCAGATTTCATGCAAAGCTGAAGGCTCTTAGAACTTGATTCTGTCTTGGTTGCTCATATTCTGCTTCTGCTTCCATGTTCTACTTCGAGGTTATGTTTAAAGTTTAAAAAATCCAAAGAAAAAGTAAATATTCAGTGCCAGAGTCTGGCTTTAGAAAGTTTCCTCCACTTTCGACCCACTGAAAAATATTATAGGAAGGAGCATGAAATTAGTTTGTAGTGAATGTGTAGAATGATGGTAAAACTGTTGTCAGGATTTCTAATTGTGTTGACTGCTATAACTAAGCTGGATTAAATAAAGTTACTAAAAACTGTATTTTTTTCAGAGTCAGGTTTGAGAATCTACCCAAGGAGGCAGAGCCAAGGTATCTCCTGGTGTCTAAGTCCCAAATTCCGTGAAAACAGGACCTAGTTTTATATTCTAGCAGACAGCTAGGTTACATGTGACAAGGACAATGGTTTTATCAGTTCCCACAAAAGTTTGTTTAAAGCAGGCTTCTGGTAACTTTCTGACATTCTCATATGAAGATAAGAGATTAGAGCAGGGGCAGGTATTTCACTGCATACATTAAAGGAGAGTTGTCAAGGGGGCCAGGTGCATTCCACATGTGAGAAATCTGAGGACTTGTTCTGAAGAATTTTTTTGTATCTTAAAAAGGAGGTTTTCTCTGGTTGTTGTATAAGTGGTCTGGTAATTGGGTGTTCTATTCATCGATTGTTTATTCCATTTATTCTTCTAGAAACCTACATAGTGTCAGTGGGTCTTAGGGCTGGGTTTGGACTTCTTCACAGCTGCTGGGTTTCCTTCAGAGCTCCTTGTGGCAGACTTATTTGTGCCCAAAGCTGGTGATTTCCATTTATTTCTTTCCATAAAAGTATTATCTCAAGACAGCATAAGATTCTTGCATTAAGAATTGGAATCCCTGGGTAATGGACATACCTGACCTAAGGACTTTTGTCAAGATGGTTAGACATCTTGCATCTTAGTCTCCTACTTATGACTTGGGGAAACCATACTCACTCAATCATCATCATCATTCTTATCTGAGAATAAGATGAGAAAATGTAGGTCAAAGTGTTTTATTCACTGTAAAATGATCTATTTGTGAAGGAAATAGCATTAACTCAAATATACACAGATTTAGAGACACTCCGATGAACAATCAGTAGCAAAGTCAGCTCTGTCAGTGCATTTAGTATCTGTCTTTAAAAATGTGAAGTCTGTGGTGGCTTGTTGGTATTTCAGAAGACAGTACTTGTAACCTCTTCTAAAACCATAATGTAATGCTGTCTTCTTAGAAAGTGATTACTGAAAGAAATCAAAGTTGGCAGTTATAAAGAGACTAGATAAGGATATTGCAAATACAATTGGACGAAAATAATTGCTATTCATCAGTTTTTGTTTTGCTTTTTAGATCTCGCCTTTTATGCATTATTTCTGAGAAGATGCATAGCTGGAAACAATCAGCATTTACTTTTATTTTCTCCTGGTTTGTAGATTTACGCAGCTTCATACTGAAGAGAGTCACAGACATGTTGAAATAACATGACTGTCGCTGCTCCTTTGCTTCATGGAAATACTTTTCCTTCAGGTTCCTCTCAAGCAACAGGTCTGGGTATCTCTTCTGATTCCTCCTTGACCTCCTGCAGGAGGGAAGCACATACTTTTCTCAAATCCCATGATCCTTTTCTGAGTCTTATGTTCTATACTTTCTATTGTCTGTCTGTTTTTCTTTAACTCCTGATTAAGAAATCTTCCAAATTAGTTTTTAATTCCCTAAAATTTGAGGTGTTTATAGAAGAGTTTAAATATAGTAATATATATAGACATATAGATGTATGTTTGTGGGTTGAAAACTAGGGAAATTTAAAAACAGAGATGATGATGAGTATTTCTGCAAAGTGCATGTGATAAAAACCTTTGTGTTTACTGGGGGTGCACCTTGAATTTAGCACAAAGACTCCTTGGTCTCAGGGAAGCAAGAAGAAAGGAGTTCAATAATAGAAACCAGATCAGTGCACGTCTCACAGGAATAAACCTGATGTGAAAACCCAAATACTAATTTCAGTTGATGCTAAAGTTGTGTTTAAGAACAGTTAGCATTGTTTATTAAATATGATGGACAAGGTCACGTTCCCACCATCATTAAAAGGAAAAAACCAACTATAAGACAACAAGCTGACACTGTATTAATAAAGTGATGATAAAACAACTTTCCCACTAAAAAATGAAACTATAGTGGGGTACTAGAGAATGCTGAAATTCAACATTCTTACTTCTTCTTGATCTGAAGACACAAAAGCTCACGATAGAAGCAGAGTATTTTAAATGATAAATAACTAAACCCATTATCTAGAAATCCCTGAAAAATTAAAGAATAAAAGCCTGCTAGAATGAACGTAATTGAAGAGTAGCTACATAGCAGATAAACAAAACTTAGTGGTATTTCCATATGTCAGCAGTAATTAGTTAATTATAAAATGGATTAAAAGCGTTATTTTTAGTAGTGGCAATATAAATGTAAACTGCTTCGGAATAATCCTAGCAGAAAACATCTTGGACTTGTGTGAAAAAACTATAAGAATGTATTAAATTATAGCACACAAGTTTCAAATAAATTTTAAAAGCAAATGCTTTATTCCTGGTAGGAAAACATTAAATTGTGATAAAAATGTGCATTCCAGTAAATCATTGTATAGGCTCTCATTTTATTCCAAAATAGCGGTAGGAATTAAGACAGAGGCTTCTCAGAATGATTACAGAATTCATTTGGAAGAAAATGGAGAGGAAAATTTGCTAAGGAAAAATTGATAAAGAAGGACAATGAAAAGCGAATGCAAAAAATTTTTACAAAAATTCCAAAGAACTCATTTATACATATTTCACGCAGATTCATCTCTTGTTGTGATAATATTTTGCTATATTTGCTTTATCATTCACTGTTACGTTCCTCACACACACATACACACACAGTCACACATTGTAATTAAAAGATGACTGAATTATGGAATACTTTTTAATGTCATGGGAAGAAAAAATCAAAATAAATAAACCCAGGCAATTTCTAGTGGGGTCCAACTCTGGCCTGGTGTCTCAGAGAGAGAGAGAGAGAGTACAGAGGCTGGAGACCCTGCCTAGCAGGAAGCTTCCCAGCAGAGCCCTGGAGAAGAAGGTTCCCTTGAGGCAGAGGCATTAGGGAAGTAGCATCAGGAACCTGATTCAGCACCCACTCCAGATGGAGAGCCAAGAGACTCTCCTCAGTGTAGGCATCACAGTGTCCTTCCTTGATGAAACCTTTATCCATTGTCCCACTGGTCTTCACCAGCAATTGTGGGTGTCACATACTGAAATCAAATGGTTATAGATTTTAGAAGAATCCAAGAGGAACTATGGATTTCAAGACATGCAGCTTCTTATGTAAGTGGAGTCATCATTTAAAAGAAAGAAAAAAAAGGAAAGAAACAGAAATGTAACATGACTCCACTAGATGAAAGAGGCAATTTTCATGGAGGGCTTCTCCACTTCTCATCCAGAAAATCAATCTAGTGTTAAAATTGCTAGTCATTCTCCAAAAATGTAAAGTGTAAAAGCAATCTTTCCCTAGTTTCCCCAAGACATCTGTCTCTTCTAACCCCAGATTTGAACTCAAACGCTACTGTTTTCCTGAGCAGTGATCACCATCTCCAGCATTTACGTAGGACCATGTTAGACCAGGCTGTGCAACCAGAAGTCCTAGAATCTTCTAAAAGTACAACGAGGATTTGGAAAGCAACATGAAATTAGAGGGGAGGTATAAGCAGAATGTTAGAGATACAAATAGATAGCAAAATGGAATAAAATCACCAAAGAGAAGAATGAAAACAACAGAAACCAGGATGGTAAATGGCACTTCTGTAGGAATGAAATGCTAACTGGTAAGATTTTTTTTTTTTTAAATTGACATGACTAACGGAAACAAGAAAACAGCCCAGGAGTACACTGACAACTTCAGCCTGTCACATACAAGGTGGTTTCCCGTGGTAGTGTTTCCTCTCCAAGAATCCCCAGGGGTTGGGGGACACATTTGGCAGAACCTTTTTACCCCCTCATCCTTAGCCTGCGACCTTTGAGAGAGTACTCCCTGGCTGCTGGGGTAGTTTAAGGAGGTAGCTGCCAACAGAATCTGCAGCCCCGGCACCTGAACTTCAGTGAAGAAATTCTTGCTGAGTTAAAGCTAAGCATAAAGAATTTATTAAAAAAAAAAAAAAAAAAAAAAATGAAGAGTCCTCCCCTACCATTTATTAGATGCTTTCTGTGTAGCAGGTAATTCCTTGAGGTTAATGCCCTGTTAGCCCTAACCACCTCTCCATTTACAAATGAAGAACCTGAGCCCCTGGAGAGGTTGAGTAGATGTGACCACACCAGCATTTGTACTTCATGCAGTGTCCCCTTAATTACTATGCAATGTTATCATCTAGTGCTTTCATTTTTTAAATGAAAGCCTCCATTACAGACTGCAAGCTCTTTGGGAATTAGAATCAGTGAATTCATCTTCCATCTTAGTCTCTAGACCAGCATTTTACATGCAGTCTGCATTTAATAAGTACCTATAGCATGCATAGAGTAGTTTTCTGTTTGCTTTAGGGTCAGTTTCAAAACCATTTTCTGATATCGCTGAAATTTTTATAAACTTTGTATTTTACCCTGAATCCTCTCAAACAGCGCCCTTCATTCTTCTACATTAGTGAGAATGAGCTATCCAGCAGGGCTCCTCTTCATCCCTCCCCCTCTTCATCTTCCTTCGAGTAATTTGGTAAGAAGGCCTACTGAGTCCAAATTTGAATTAGAAAATATCAACACTACAGTATGTTCCCCAAAGAGGAAAAAATTATCTATTTTCAGTCGTGTGTTTCAGAACACACAGCTGTGTGACTTCCTAATTTATTGCATTCCCAACTGGCTCCAGACAGCATTCAGCTTGTTTCTTTTACCCACTCCTCTGATATGCAAAATAAGGCAGACTAGAACCAGTCCAGAGTTTGTTATCTGATTAGGGCAGGACTTCAGTGAAAATGTAGAGGTCCCTAGACTGTTGTTCCAAGGATGCCTTCTCCCCAAGCAGATTCCCCCAGCCACCAGGACCTAAGGGGAGCCTGGTCCCCCGATGGCTGCTGCATACTGGGAAGCTGAGTCCTTGTCTCCCCAAGGTCAGTGCCAGATATAGCTTGTCTCTATGGGGAGTGAGGATTCCTGCTTGGCAGAGAGGCCTCTGTGGTGAGCAGGACACAGCTTTGGATCCAAGCAAATAATCAAGCCCATTGTGGTTTCTCTTCACTTGACTTTCCAATGGTTTTGGCCGCAAAAACAGATGGCAACTGTGGCCTGAGCATCTTTAGAAGTGTGAATCATTTTTTTCTCCTTAAGAAGTTATTTTGAGCTTTATAATTGCATATTTCTGATTGTTGTTGGTTTTGTTTTGTTTTTTCGTAGTGTGAGTAAGGAGAATGACTTGCAGTTTTTAAAAATAGAAATCTGCTGGTTTCTTTGCTCTTCTGTCTTCTATCCCAGGCTGGTGATCCCTGAATTTGACACTGCATGGGGTTCACTTGGGGGAGCTTCTGTGAGCTATGCATTCTTCCAATGGAATCTAGGAATTGAATGTTGAATAAACTCTCCAGTTGCTTCCTAGGGGATCCATCTGCCTCTTCTAAGTTAAGAATCTCTGTTGAGCCCTGCCCCCACCCCATTACCCACCCCACCCGCCCTCCCCAGGTTAATTGGGATCCTGGTTAAATGGCTGTCTTTTGGGAGTGAAAAAACGCTAGACTGGGCTTTAGAAGACCTGGATTCTGATTCTAATTGCACTTCCAATTAGCTCTAGACAAATCCCTTCTCCTGGGGTCTTAGGTTTCTCCTGGTGTTAAACACTTACTGTTCGGGTGACTGCCATCTCCAAAGATACTTTGCCCTTTCTAAATAAGTTAAATAGAATTTACCACCTTTTCTTGACTGGCATGTGTATAACCCAGATTGGTATTGGATTCTGGGAAAGAGAATTAAAGAATTATCCGAAGACTTTGTTAAGAGGGCTCCTAATGATTAGACAACCTCTGATCCTGGATGAAGGGCTTGTCTTCTCCCAGACAGATAAGCACAGAAAATTCCATGTAATGTACTTTTCTCATTTTGAACTTTTTTTCTCCCTTGCAAGATCACCTTTATTGCCAACAAAAAGTCCTTTAAGAAAAATTAAACCTTAATTTTGCCAGAACGGATAAAGGAAATGGCAGACATATTCCTTTTACTTTGTTCTTCCATCCTAGCTGAGTTCAACCCCGTCTCTTCCCACCTAGACATCCTGGTTTAGGTGATTCTTGTCACTCTATAATGTGGCGAGGCTGTCGGGGCTGAAACAGCTGCCTGGCCCATCTTTACTAAGAAAAAGGCTTTTTTAAATAATCCTGAAACTTGGTGGAAGAAAACTAAACCTTAAATTCAAATGCTGCTTAACATTTTTGCAAGTCATGCCTGTCCTCACTCTGTGATGCACGACTCTAATGGTTCTCTGGCTTTTATTGGCTGTTTAATAGTTTGAGGAATTGCTTTTTACTGGAGCCCATAAGAATCCTCTCAAAATGCACAGACTTATTTTCCCATCCCAATGTGTCCAGATCAGAATGAATCCTGCTGCTTTTCTGAATCATTAGTGTCATCAGAGGAAACATCAGATTCAAAGGCTCGTGGGCTTGACAGTTTTGATCAATTGAAAACAATGTTTTTAGGAGCAGGAGTTCACCTTAGTGCATATACTTTAATCTGTGTTTTGATTAAATGTTGTTATAAAAATCAGCTAACATTATGCATAATGCTTTGCAACTTGATTCTTTTCACTTAATATGTTACAGACTAATTTCCTTTCCGTAAATTTATTTACAACTTGTTCAAACTTCTAATAGTGTTAAAATAGTGTTAATACTGACTAGTAATCTAGTTCATCTATATGGCCATTGTGGAGATATATGCATTCACAAACACACATTTTATCAAAGTCTGGCTGTCTTATTGACAGATGTCTACATTGTTTATACATTTTTGTTTTTATAAGAGTACCAAAGTAAACATCTGCACAGTAAATATGTTTAACATCTTAACATTGGGGCTGTAGTAGTGATATTAAAAAAGGCATAATATTCATTTCCTTAGTAGAATATATTTTATTTGGAGGAAAACAGACAAAAGACAGGTAAAGCATTAGATAAGAAGGTGGAAATTGCAATGGAAAAAAAATCCAATAGAAAAGGGAAGATGGATCACCTGGGGAGCAGGCCACTTGGCAGGAACAGGGGGATCTGTAGGCCCTTGTAGGACATGGTAACAAATCAGCTTCTACTCCTAGTGATAAGAAGCCATGGAATGGATTAAAAATACATGTGACATTATGTAACTTACTATTTGAAAGATTATTTGATCTATTGAGATTATCAACTATAGGGGAGCAAGTTAATATACTCCACTACAATAGTCAGAATGAGAGATAGTGGTATCCAACCACAATGTTAGCAGTGGGAGGACTGAAAAATAATTTTGTTCCATAATTTGAAGTTAGAGCCAACAGGATTTTCCCAATGGATTAGTTATAGAGCCATCTAATTGGATGTAAGGGAGGTCAAAGACAGACACTAGAAAATGGACTCGTCATGGAGATTGATGGAGAGTACAGAAGATAAGCCATTCTCTTTTCATTGTTAATTTTGAGATGTATTTTAGACATTCAGAAAAGGATGTCGATTTTGTAGTTGGATTTTTCTGGAGCTCAGGGTATGGTTCTGAGCTTGAGACTTAACTTTGGACATCATCAGCTTCTAAATATTAATTTAAGCTATAAGACTGGATTAGAGGATTAAAGAGGTTCAAAGGTAGATCCCCAAAATACCCCCAAATTTGGGAGTTGGAGAGAAGAAGAACTAGGAAAGGAATTGTAGAAATGCAGGAAGATAACAAGAGAAAACTCTAAGGTGAAAAGAGATAGTATCAAATGCACAGGTTGTGGAGTTATAGGAGTTAAATGAGGATTGGAGGTCAGGGGTTGACCTAGTAAGGGTGGCTTCAATGGGTGTGTTGGAGACAGAATCCAGTTGGATGGATTAAGGACAAGTGATAGCAGAGGGTGTGGGAGAGTGAGTACAAGGGTGTATTGCTTAGCTTGGTTGAGGATTTCAGTGAGAAGATCACACAGCCAGCTTTCAGAAGCTTTTATAGATGAATTTGACATGGCCACTGCAGCAAGCTCATCTTATTTTTCTAGTGATTAATATTGTTCAAGAGTGACTTTTTCTGTCAAGGGATTAGAAATTAAAAGCAAGCTGGTTCTTTACCACACGTAGTTGGAGAGATATTGGTCTTTTTAAAGTGGTTTTGCTTTACAGTGGAACAGAAAAAAAGGTGGAGGCTGGAAGGGAAATTGAGGACAAGTGGGATTGTTTTTTAATGGTGAGAGAAATCATAACATGTTTATATGTTTATGGGAAAGGTTCAGTAGAAAGGGAAAAACTGATGCTGAAGGAGACATCTGTGGTACATCTTTACACAGATCTTTAACAATTGCTTCAGTGAAATATCTAAAAATGCACATACTTTTAGTGCATATAATATCTGCTCGTTTTTGGAAAATTCAAATGTTGAAAAGCAAAACTAGTAATCATCCATTATTGTACCATCAAGATAGATTAGTATATATATTTTCATACCTTTATGACATTAAAATAAGATTAAACTATGCAATTTTAAGTCTATTCTTTACATTGAATAAAACTACTTTCTACAACCATAACTATGTAATCGTATCAGTATTTAATTGTTGCTTAATATTTCAGTGTGTAGATTCACTATAATTAATTTGACCAGAGTTCTATTGCAGAACATTTAAGGATGTTCCCACTTTTAATGGAAATAGCATGAGAGTGAACACCCTTGTAATTCCATCTGATTATTTTCTGAGATTTAGTTCTCCATTATAAAAGTTTCTTGCTCAAATGATCTTAAATTTTAAAACATTTCATTTTTTTTATAACATACCCTCAGAAAGGCTGAAGTGGTTTCACTCCAAAATGAGCGGTCATGAAGACATGATACATGGTTTAATACAAGATTTTGAGCTACTGAACAAATTAGGGGTGGAGGAAGAAATCTAATTGATATGGTGGGATTTGGGGTGATTTTATCTAGGGAGTAGTAAAATAATTATAGATGCTTGTAACTATAGCCATAATCCAGCTTTGTAGTTAGAGATATGAGACATATTTCTCTTCACTACAGCCACATTGGGACTTTCATGGCCCTAGGTATTTTGTCTTCATGGGCCCCTTTCTCTGTAAAACTATATTAACATTCATATTTTATAACTGCATAGTTATAAAGATGAATATAGTCCAAGCTGAATTCATTAATAAATATTTATTATTATCCTGTTTATATTTTTCTTCTGATTTTAAAAGCAATTAAGATCAAAACATTTTCATGCACATCTAAAAATATCATGGGCCTCAGAATTGTGCCTTCCAGGCCCATGGATATGTCAGCCCTGACTATGCTGCTCTTACCTTTAATATTTTAGAATAATGAATAGCTATTACTTACAACCAAAAATAAAAGAGAAAAGTATCAGGCAAAACTTATAAATATTCATGATCCCTCAGTAGGTTTCTTTAGCTTTATCACAAAGGAGGGAGATATGTGCCTCTCTTTCCTATTTCTATCCTGCCTCCTCTTTAGCACTGTAATGCGACACCTGGATCCTGCTGTAAAGAAAAGGTAAAAACTCAGTAGTTTCTCTCCCAAACTTGCTGCTCCTTCTGATCCCTGGGATCACAATTTACCCAACTGTCCATCCCAAAACTTGATAGCATCACAGCCTCATGACCCTAGTCAATCAATGAGTGATTCAGTCAAGTCAACAGCTAAAGATATTTTTTAATTGAGGTACAATTGACATATAACATTGTGTTACTTTTAGATATTCAGTGTCATGATTATATATATGTGCATACGTGTGTGTGTGTGTATGTATGTATACTGCAAAATGGTTACCAGAATAAGTAGTTAGCGTTCATCATCTCACATAGTTACAAATATTTGTATGTGTGTGGTATGAACTTTAAAAATCCACTCTCAACAGTTTTCAGATATGCAATACAGTATTGCTAACTACAGTAACCATGCTGCACATCACATCCCCAGGAATTGTTCATCTTTTGACTGGCAGTCTGTACCTTTAACTAGTAAAGATTTCTTATCTTGCTGTATTTTGCTGTGTTTTCACTGCCGTCACCCTAATGTGGATCGTTAAGAGCCTCCACTCTTGACCCTCCAATCCATCCATGGTTTATCCCGAACTTTTGCCTTTATCTAAGGCATCTATCAGATCATTTTAATCCAATTTATTAAAATGTGATGGCTCCTGTTTTCTCTCAGAATAAATTGAAACTTCTTTTCACCACTCCCATGCTCCAGAAATCCTAGCATGATGTGCTTCCTCTTCACTCGGGGCCTTCACACATGCTGGCTCTCATCCTACAGTATCAGTTGTCCTTTCCTGAGAGTCCCCTCTTCAGACCTGTTCTCTAGTCCCACTCCCTGATGGCATCCTTTCATAGAGCTCAGTATCACTTCAAACTCCCTCCTTTAAGCAGATCCCACACCTACAGAAATTACATGTTTTTGTGTCTGTCTTTGCACTTATTTCCCCTCCAGCTTTCCCCATATTCTAACTAGTGTCAATTCCCTGCAGGTTCTAATATAAGGTTGCCTATCAATGCAGCAGAGATGAGAGGCTGGGCAAGGCTGTACGGCGGGCAGCTGTTGGGTTCCATATTGAACTGAGTGGAAGACGGTTTTGTTATATAGTAAAATTCATTGACCCTGGGGCCATTGTTTGAACAGTTAGTAATAAAAGAATCCTCTCCATCAGGACAAACAATGCCCTTTGTGATAGATGTAATGAGATGGGTCTTAGCCACAGTGTTAAGCACAAAGAAAAATCTCAACTGCTTGTCACTGTCATCTGTATGGAGACAGCATGGGGACTCTGGTCCATGAAGGTTTGCCCTTTACCCTGCTAGGGACTGACTTTTGGGTGATGGGGCAGCCCCAGTCTGTCATGTGTCATCGTCACTCAGGTGAGGTTAGAAACCTGCAGGTGAGTCCCTCTGCTGCTTGATTGTCACCAGTAGGATTAACATTTTTGTTCTCTTTATGTGGGAGCAGAACCCACATTTCCTTGTTGCTCCTGATCTTAAGGAAAGGTCAGAATTGTTCCTAGTGACATTTGCTGAGCAATTTTGGCTGAATAAGAGAATTGGGGATTTGGGTGATGAGGAAACTAACTAAATAAATAATATATAAATAAATCTGACCCTCTGGCTATTGACCCAATTTGCTTTTTTCTTAGGACATTGATTATCATAACTATTGAGAGGATTAAAAAACCTGTTTTTCTTATTTCACCAGTTCCTATGACATGTGATTGCCTGTATTTATGCTTAAGATAATACCATAGTTTATTGTTTTTTGAATATTTCTCGAGTCATGACCTTGAGTCATTTGATTTCTAACTTTGTATAGTTTCTGAGATGTGGTTGGAGGCATTTTATCTCAAGAAATATGAAAAAAATATGGAAGGAGGCAGTCAAATGGATTCGTCTCTTGAAGTAATTGCAAATAGTGACTCATCAGGAGGTAACGAAATCACTTTAGTGAATTTTGAATAGTGTTTTAAAAATGGAATGAAATCATTTTTAAAGTGCTTTACAAGTAGCAAAGATAAGTGTTTCATTAGATCAGTTTCATATTCACCTGCGTGTTTACTGGGAGGCAGTACAAAGTGCTTTTGGGGTTGTCAGGTCACAACTGAAAAAGTTTAAAAGTTGTCTCCCCTGCCCTGTCCTAAGACAATTCACCTGGGTATTACTTAATAGAACATTGTTTATTTTGTATGCTGATGTATGCTTTATGCGTATTTTCATTCAAGGATGTTGTTTCCCATCAGTTTATCTTAAGGGACGAGTTGTCTGCCACACAATGACACAAGTGAGACTGATCATCACCTGGTGACAGGTCTTGCTCACATCTGCTGGTACTGCTTCCACTTCTTAGTGATTCCTTCAAATTCCCAGATTTGTTCCTCTTAGAAAATGAGAATTGTGTATGTGACATTTCTTATGTGTACATAAGAGGGAGCCACAAGACATATGATTGGAGCTTTAAAACAACTTTTGTGTTTCAGATTTATTTTGTTGTTTTGTCATTGTTGTGTGTGAAAAAAAATATTCTGTTTAAAATTTTTCTAAATGTGAAGTTATCAACCACCACTTATATAAAATCCTGTTTCTCAGACCCAAGCACAAGTATCTGGTGAAATGACAAATGTCCTTCCTTCCTCCTGGGCTCCCTTCATGCACGACTGAAGGAACGTGAATGAGAACAAGTGGGGCATTTTGAAGCAATTTCAAGGTCCTGACTAATAAGAAAATCATTGACTAGTCATTCATTCCCACTCAAGCCTAGGGCGGTGAGAATCCCCTACTGCTTTGGGCCTTTAAAGGCTCCACGCACTGGTTTCTGTCTGTTTTACTTTCTCCTGCCTTATTTTCTATACAGCTCAGAAAGCCCCGCACCCTGTCCACTGGGACCACCTTGCATTTTGTTTAGACGCAGTGCATTTGCGGCTCCCTGAACAAGTCAAATCAACTCATGTGTGCCTTTGTTTATTAACATTCTCCCACAGCTGCTTTTGGTCGTCTGTCAACCTATACTGTCACCAACTCTGGGCCTTCCCAACTGCTTTAATCCACTGCACTTCTGGTGAGCACCCATCATGTTCCACAAACAGTGCTCAGACACGGTGGCAATAAAGACACAATTCTTGTCCTTATCATCTCTCCCTCCTGGGAACCCTACTAACATAATTTTTCGGCAAATATCTGTTGAGCATCTCTGATTACCTGGACCATTCTAGGCTCTAGGACTTCACTGATCTGTTGTAGATCATATAAAAGTTAATTGTAGAATTATCTTGTTGTTCCTTATTAACTTATATTCTGGAATCCAGCAGCTGCAGGAATAAAAATACTAGAAGATATAACAAAATCTCTATGCATAATTCTGAGCTGCTCACCAAAGAGGAATTCTTCAGAAATGAAATAAAGCATGAAAAAGACTATTTTTCCCCACAGTAATTGTTTGATTTCTATTTCTGTTTAGACACGTGGCATCTTTATTTTAAACTGAGATATAATTGACATATAATATCAGTTTTAGGGGACACATGTTATTGCATGTATTTTATTTTTACATTTCTATTATAACTTTTAAAGAGGATCAGTATTTTAAATATTTAATAAAATATCACATACTAATTGCCCTTGGAATTATATTTTTTATGTTGTTTCACTAATGATAAAATTCACATGAAAAAATATATATTTAAGGTATTAATTTTATGACTTTTATATATATATTTTTTTTTTAAAAAAAAAACAACGTACATCCATTGTTGAAATTTTAGTAACTGGGAAAGATATTTAAAGAAGAAAATTAAAACCAGTCACTTTTCTGCCACCCTGAGATAACAGTTATAGGCAGTGTGGTGTATTTCCTCTTACCCTCTGCTGTATCTATATTTGTATCCTCACATTTCACTATCTGTGCATATGTTTGCATATACATAAATATATACAAAATGTGGGATTATACTGTTTCTGCAGTTCAAAGTCTTGATTTTTCTCTTCACTCAAACTTATCCTATCTATATCATCTTTTTATATCTTAAGATATCCTTCAAGGATATATTCTTCAATGGCTCCATATGATTCCCATTCTGTAGTTATGTCATAATTTATATAATATACATCTATGTCTTTGTGTTGAGATTTTTCTGAATTTTTACCACTTAAAACAACCCTGTTGTGATTATCCTTGTACATAAATCTTGCATTTATCTTTAAACCTACACTTAGAATAAATTCCTAGAAGTAGGATAGTAGTCATGTACATCCTTAAATTCTGGATACATGTTGCCAAACAACTGTCTAAAAAGGTTACCTCAATGTGTACGTTTCCCTCAGTAGAATTTGAGAATCTGTTTCACTGCATTAAGTGTTATCTTAACAGCAACACCAGCAAAACCATGAAACTTCATTGTTAACTGAGAGTTCAAAATGTTTTCTCTTGACTATTTCATGACAAATGTTAAACATTTTTGACACAGGTTTTGTCCATTTATATTGTGAATATCAAAATGATTGGTTCTGTTCTGATTGCATGAGAATTTCACATGCCTGACCTTGATTAAATAAGAACAACCAATTATATTCTAGTGAGTACAAGTTTTTTTTTTTATATAGGGACTAGGATGGTTGATTATTTGAAATACCAATAATGAATAATTTGAATTTGAAACTTACACAGGGTGATAGTTTTAGATTTCTTATACTGTCTTTTAAAACATGGGAACACCTTACTGATTTGCATTCTGAAGTAATTGCAAAGTTATGGGCCCTCAATCACTATTTTTAGAGGAAATTATTATAAAATGTCCCTTTTTAGAAACAACCACTTTGGGGAACAATGTTCTCTGTACTAAGTTGCAAAAAGTCTATAGTTTGGACGATATGTGATATTTTTTAGATTTTAGATTCTAGATTCTTTGTATGTAACTCTTTTATTAGAAGAGTAGTACCTGACACTGTAAAACACTTTAAATTATTTAGGAGATTCACAATAAAGGAGAATGTTGTTTTCTCTCCTCAACTTGTTTCTTCTTAAGAACTAGTTCCTAATAGTAAGTTCAGCTTGATTGAATGTCCTAAATTTTTTTCATTGTACATGCTAACTAATTGTGTGTGTGTGTGTATGTGTGTAATGTTAAAGAACTCATCATTTTTTTTGACTGGATAATATTCCAGAGTAGTGTCTGACTTAAGACAATGTTTGAAATGTGAACACAAGTAACCCTCAGTTTGCCTGCAGAGAATCTTGTTTTATTTTAATCTGTTGAACATTGAAAGACCAGAAAAATCGCTTTTTTTTTGACTAACATTAGTAGAGAAGATATGGTAGAAAGAGATTTTGTTGCTGATTTTTAAGTTGTATCAAGTTAACAGAAGATGTTACTGACTGTTCCATATTCTTATTAAATTTACTTAAATTTTGGACCCTAATTACATTTGCGAAAGGTAGTAAGGAGTTGAATGCTCACCATCAAGGAGTCTTCTCTGAATTCTCTGTAGGAGAGCTGAATTAAGCTGTCCAAAATTGATTCTTTATTGAACAGTATCCTCACTCAAGACTCCAAACTACAGTTATGAAATTCCTCACTAGTTTCTTTTTGAGAGCATGAGCCAAGCTTTGGGAAAAATAAACTTTTTTTCTGGGATTAGGAGGGTGATGAGATGTATGAAGTGTGTATCTGTGTATATGTATGTGGGTAGGATGTGATTCATTCTCTTCTACCCACAATTCATCTAAATGAAATTGTACAATATGTAACCTTTCATACCTGGCTGCTTTCACTCAATATAATGTTTGTGAGAGTCATTCATGCTGTTTTGTACTGTTCTAATGCCAGGTGAGCCTTGGTTTGTTTTGTTATTTTTTCATTTTTCCTTTTAAATCAGGTTTATTGAGATATAATTAGCACAGCAGGGTTCACCCTTTGCAGGTGTTCAGCTCTTTAGTTTGGATAAACGTATAATCATGTATCCACTATCACAATCAGGTTATAAAATCTTTCCACTTACCCAACACATTTCCTCTTAACTTTTATTATGCTTTTGACCAGTAGTTCCCAATGAGTAGAGGATCATGGGGGTATCACGGGGTAGAAGGGTTGAAGTTAAATCTAACCCAATTGCCAGAAACCTCCAATAATCTATTCAACTTTTAGGATTATGAAGCTAATCCTTGATTAGAATAATCCCCCACATACACACCTTGAGAATCATATAGAAAGGAATGTCAAGGGCACACCCTGGTGACCTAGAAGATAAGGCCACTAGACATAGTCCACCTACATCCCAAGGACCCAGGTTTGCAACCCAGGGCTAGGGGGAGCAACATCTAATTAAAATAGATGTTTCTTCCTCCTCTCTTTTCCTGCCTGCCTGCCTATTCTCCTTCATTCCTGCCTGCACCCTTCCTTTGAGAGAGAGAGAGAGAAAGAAAAAGAAAGAGAGAGACACAGAGACAGAGACAAAGAGAAAGAGATAAAATAGATGGCATATATTCGTCTCTCCTTTGCTTGATCCAGGTGTGATAGTTCCACCGGGTAAGCCGGACCTCCTCCATGACTCAGAGAAAAACTAATGCCTACATCCTGAAATTGATGACACTAACTGGAATTCAGTATGTCCAGAACCAAATTAGAAAGACTTTTTAAAGAAAATAAGGAATCATAGATGGTGGCCGAAAGAAAACCCACTTGATTTGTTAATCATTTTTCCTAATTTACAGATCATATCTAAATTTGATACTTAGACATGAATTCTGAATGTAGCACACACAGTGTTCATAGATGTCAGCAAAACTCAAAATGGGCTTGATTTTAACTGAAATGACCAAGTTGATAAGTCAGTCCTTTTATAGGGTCTAGCTCTCTAGTGCAGATTTAAAAAAATAAAAAAAGAAGACTCAAGATTTCATCTCCATAGGAGTTTTGTTCTGCCTACCATATCCTCTTTAAGTCTATTTATCGTGCTCCCACAAGATATGGAAGCCTCTGGAAGCACTGCAGAATGAAGTGATTTAAGCAGCATGGCCTCTTCTGCCATCAAATGGTGCCATGAAGTAGGGTACTGAGGTTAAAATGATGCAGTTACAGTTTCCTCTGTTTTACCTCCCTCGATTGTTATCTTCTCACCCCCCCAGAGGAATGTCTTCCATGCCTAACCAGATGAAGTGAACAAAAGAAAATTGCATTTATTTTAAGCTTAAAGTTTAGTCAGGTGGGAGGCAGCTTAAGTTTGGTGTGAATATAATTTGATTTTTCCCCATCTCACCATCCCATGTTGAGTTACCTTTGACAACTGATAAAATTCACATTTCCAAGCAAAGCTAGGATTTAGATAAAAATATGCAGAGTGAGCACACAAATTAACTCATGTTCTCAGTTTAAAACGGGTGAAATCGGACTCACTTCTCATAAGGAAATTTCAACTTGCTGGTGAGGTCGATGGAGCAAAATAGAGTATCATTTATAATTAGATGTCAAATTTCTTCTAGTTCATAGTTTTTTAACAGAGAAAGAATATTCTAGCAAAAATGATTGTTAAGACTAAGACCTAATTTCTCATTAATTTTTGGGGGTATAAAATTGGAGATGGGTACATTTGAAATAATTTCCCAAAGATTGGCCTAAAAGTGCTTGTTTTGACATAAGTTAAAAATTGAGGAAACGTGGTGAGATGTGAGACATTGAACTGAAGTGTTAGCACCTATAAGTGGTCCACCTTTCTTTGCTGCCCTGAAGTACAATTTGAGAATTTCTCTTCACAGGGATTGCTTCACTCCATATTTGCTGCACCTTGATCTTTCTGCTTTTAGTTACTTTCATTCTGAATTTTTATCTTGGCTTATAAGTGAAGAGGTTGGGAAGTGATGGAGTAGAAGTTGTTTTTTCTTTTTTAGTCAGATCGAGGATTGACTTTCTAATTCCAGTGGTTTGGATCTAGAAATGGATTCTTTTTCCTAAAATATATATTAATCTTAAGAACAGATTGCAAGGTAAGCTTTCATATGTATTCCAT
This sequence comes from Solenodon paradoxus, assembly GCA_004363575.1. Classification (NCBI taxonomy): domain Eukaryota; kingdom Metazoa; phylum Chordata; class Mammalia; order Eulipotyphla; family Solenodontidae; genus Solenodon; species Solenodon paradoxus. The sequence goes on from RJWH01000379.1 coordinate 236,343, forward strand.
CCTTCCTAGCTAAGCCCAGTGGGAAAGAAGGACAAGGACCTGGCCATATGGAGGAGTGAAAAGTAAAAGTAGTACTACTTGACACTCTAGGCCATGCAGAATGGAGTGGAATTGTTTCTACCACTTTAGCCTCCCTGGGACCTCCTGGAGAAGTCATTGCAGGAAAGTTAAGGTACAGACCTGACTCTGAAGGACCAGTCATTGGGGATCAGGTAACCCACCAATAATTTTTAAATATGGTCATTAATACTTTTACATTTCAAAGACAGAACTGTTGATTAAATTCAAGCTGCTATATCATAATTAATTTGTTTCTGCCATCTTTTTACTTAAAGTCTGCAACCTTCAAATAAATTGGAGGCAGAATCTTTGCTAAGAAATATTTGCATGAGAGCTCCAAATAAAGATGATATCTCTAGGGATACCTTAAGAAATCCATTATTTAAATAAGTACCATCATCATCCTTTTAGTAAAACCAGCCCAAACAGTTCTGAAATTCGTTCCATTAGGTAATGTATTCACAGCAGTGCCCTACTCCATCCTTCTATGGGTTTGAAATATTGTCCATTATATTAATTTCTGAATCATCTGTTTTGCTCTTTCATATGGCTGATTTTCTTATTTATATTTTCACGCAGACAAATGTTATTGTTTGTGAGCCCTAGTGGAGTGGGCCTTGTAAAGTAGGCAGGTGATTTCAATAAGAAAAAGGGGTGCTTAGGTTATATCCTGGGAATTAATGCTGACAGCAGCATTGGTCTTTACCTGTGACATTATCACACATTAATGATTTCAAATCATTTGTTAATAATAGGTAACATGTCTGACCTTGTGGGTGAGTAGTGGAGCAAGTTCAAGATTGTCTCTTTAACAACATCACTCTTACATGTTACAAACTTTCATCCTGTGTTGTCACAGTCTTCATTTGGTGATACCTGGAGGAAAGATGAGGTCTGTGAATGCTCATAGGCATCAAAGTTGAATAGGGTACCCACATCAGTTCCCTCACTACAGTAGACATAAGCCAAGTCTGGGCCCTGTTATTTCGCCCACCCCCTGCCACCCGCTCCCTTGATTTTTTTAGCCCAGCATTTTGTTTCCAATACTCATATATGCAAATATTCTGGGCACCCTACATGATTCTCAATTTTGGATTCTCATAACCCAGGCAGAGGTTGAACTGTTTTATTTATGAGTGAGAATAACCTGCTCAGGGTTCGTATTTCAAACTCGTCCTTTTGAGATTTGTGAATGAATCCAATCCAAGGAGAGCTTATAAGAACACATTTATCAGTCACATAACCTTTATTTCCAGGAAACTTTGTAACCTTCACAATGTTAGTAACAAAGAAAAATTTGGCTCACTTAAAAAAATTTTATGTGTGTTTTCAAGCTGTTCCAGAATAACAGTTTCTATTTCTGGTTTGTTAATTTTCTAATTCTAAAGTTAATAGAGATAACTTAGAGAGAAGCAAAAGTATTTCAATATTTTAACAGTCAAAAGACATTTCTGAAATGATTTCTTTTAGATTTTTTTCTTAAACAGAGCTATCTGTTTTTTTTCCTCCCTGATAGTGAAACAGAATCCTTTATATACTAGAAAAATTAAAAAATTAAATAGAGAAAGAAAAGATGACCTTAATAGCTATTACACTTTGCATTTCTGTCAGTCTTTGGTGCATATATGTTGAGAAATCTTTCTCCTCACTCTACCCCAGCATCCAAATGACCTGAAATAGTCTTTTAAATTAATGGAATACTTCAACAGCATTTGACTAGAATGTTTACTTCCAAAGCATCGTATTTGCAGATGAAGGTTTTGGCTACCCATCACCCCTCTGTAGGCAATGACATCTACAAAGTTAAGAGTTTTACCTACCTACAAATGAATGGGCAAGTTTCTATAGAATACATGAATCCTGTCTCTTATTGGATCCTCTTTAAATACTGACAAAGTTTGCCTCATAAGTAAGCTCATGTAAAATTGTTTCTGCTCTTAAAATAGAGAATTTTTCCCCAAGTCTTTTTAAAAAGTTTTTTTTCTTTCTTTCTTTCTTTTTTTTTTTATTGGCATCTCTGTTCAATCAATTGAAAATCTTCTTGAAGGTTATTGTAACTTACAAGTTTTTTTAGCTGGGTCATGGAAGTGCATTTCCAAATATCATGGAAAATCACAAACTCGTTGCCCTCCAGTTTTCTTTTAAAATTAAATTTGCTCTTCCCCAAGATGATCTGAGTGCCTGAGTCCGTTTTCCTCAGTTTCAGTAGCTTTTTGCAGCGCTAAGCCTCGGTGATCTGAAGTGACGTTTCCTTTTTCAGAAAAGGACCACAAAGACCCGAGTGTGGTACTGAAGAGCACCCTATGTCTTCGGCCGATGGCCTTACATTTCTTCCTGAATAATCAGCTCATGCTGAGGGAGATTCTATTTTTCAAGTTCTTGCCATTGCCCTCAAATCTCGAAATAGAAGATTCAATCAAGCTGAGCCCTGCACCCAGGCATAAGGGTTTTATTTACATTAGTGGACACTCCGTACCTAGTGGTAACGTCAGCATTCAGTGCCCAGCAGGCGTACTTCAGACTCTTCTTTCTTTGACCTGCATGTTTGATTGACTGTCTTTGCAAGATTGACTGTCTTCCCAGATAACCTGAATGCTGTTTGAGACAATTATGCCTACTCATGTTTTGTTCCTCCAGTCTGCTGGGATTATAGCGTTTTCACTGTCAAAATAGACATATATTCAGATCAGAGAACATGGAAGAAAAGCCTATCTTACACACGTAAATTGGGAGTCATTACCTTGTAAGTTGGCACTGAAGTCATGGCATTGGTTAAGATTGTCCGGAGAGAATTTGGAGTGAATCAGCCGGATCCAGGAGACAGACCCATCTTAATTCAGGGGCCCTATAGAGCAAGAAGGGACCACAGAACCAGAACAGCTGATAATGATGCTGGAAGGTGACTGATATGTACCTGGAAGACACTGGAGATGTTAGCCAGAGCTATTTTCATGAAGGGTTGGAGACAGAAGTTAGAGATTTGGAGGTAGAGATGGCTGCTGGACAAAACTCTTTCTAGGAGTCTAGCCAAAGGGCAGTTAGGATCGGAGTGGGGTTCAGGGGAAGTGTTGAAATCCTTGGAACCTTTTTATTTTGGGTTTGATTGTATGGTCTTTGGTTTTTTATTTGTTTAAAGATAAGAGAGTTTACAGCATCCATCAGTGATATGCTAGAGCCAATTATTACGTTTTCAACAAGTTTGGTAGCTAATTGTGAATAGTCAGCAACTTAAAATTAACCATAGAAGTATTTGTATTTATACCGCAGAAACTGCCAAGCACAAATAAACCCCAACCATTACCACCAAGACCTAGTGACTAAACCTTGGCCAGCACACATTACTGGGCATACCTGGGTACAGACAGGGTGCACCAGAGTAGGAGAAGCAGGAGATGCTTATGGAGCCTGGATTCTGAGGGTGGAGAAGGACATAGGGTGCAAGTACGAATGGAGAAATTGACTTTTAAAAGGAGAAATAATATGACCTCTCTGATGAGATGCAAAGAAAAGAGGATGAGAGACAAGAGAGCTAGGATTTATAAGAAGACTGGTAATGATCAAAAATAACATTCCTGAGTGCCTAATGTATGTCAAGCATCCTCAAGTGCTCTGTGTAGGTCACCTCCTGTAATAGCCACATGCTGAGGCATGTGTTGTCATGTCTTCATAGAGAAGAATCCATGCCACAGAGGTGAAGTGCTTTGTCTATGGCTTAGCAGCAGTTGAATTAAGGAGCCTGAATTTGATCCTGGTGGTCTGATGCTTCCACCCCAGTATGTGGCCTCTGCACTCTGTACTGCATCCCAGAAAATGTATAGATTCCATGGCAGGGAGTTTTCTTAAGTTTCCTGCTGATAGCTCTTTTTTTCTCTCTGAAGATACGGCAACATCCCCTTAGAGTGAGAGGAACTAAGAAGAAATGTTGAAGGAATTTAGAAAATGTGTGAAATGATGTTGTGGCACCCAGGAGAGCCAACAGACTAGAGAAACAAGGGAAGATGGCCTGGAGTGCCAAGGCCCAGTTGACGGTGTGGGCCATAAATATACAGTGAGACCAGCCATAGGATGTGATGCTCTCAGTCACCTCACATTCTCTCTGGGCGGCACAAAGTAGGGGAGCTTAGGGCTCCTCTGTGGTTAGGATTATCACAGAGGGATGAGATAGAAGATTTGAAGGGCACAGGAATCAGAGAAGAAAGAACGTGAAGGGCCATGGACTCCGGTAGGAGAAAGAGGATGTGGGAATGGGAAGTGGCAGATTGCAATTGATGTCTTGGTGAAGATGAATAGCATAGCAGTTGATCTAATTAAGAAGATGGGATGATGATAAGATAAGGATCATCCATGTGGACCTAAAAGTCATCCAGGATGAAGGCAGAAGCTGTAATGAAGGGAAAGACAGTGATCATAGATCAAGAATAATTTTTTATCAAATAACTTGTCATTTAACATGTATGCAAGACCTTAGTTACTTCTAATGTTAATAGAGCGTATACTAACTTATATTGTATTTATCAGAGAGGGAAGGAATATTCATATCTTATCATTGATCAACTTTATTTAGTAGTTAGTTTGGTATCTTTTATTGGTTTCTCTTTTAAAGATTTAGATACTTTATTGAGCCTGAAAATAAGTCCTAGCATAATAAAGAAATCCTTATTGGATTAATATAAGTCAAAGTTTAGGTATTTGCCTAATTTACTCATTCATTTAAAGCACAGTCATTAGCTCTCTCCAGGTAATGCAGTCAGACTTTGTTCAGGTGTACATAATCAATATGACTGTTAATCACGTAAGACTTGAAACCCGATTTTCACACAAGTTTCAGATTCCTTCCCCTTTTTCTCTGTTGGGCTTTCTTTGAAACCTAAAGAGAATTGGCATCCATACTAGTAGTAAGTTACTGTATGCATATTGGGGTTCCTTTTCTTACGGGATAGGTGAAATAAAATTACATCTCATACCTTGGTGTGCAGAAGAATATGTTTATTTTCTTTGATTTCTCTGGAATTCCTGGGCTCACATGCACTGGATTGCCCACTGGTCCAATGGTGCCTATAGAAGGAAACACTCTTCTTCCTGAACAGTAGTCAGTTGCCAGTGCCAGTGTTGTTTCCCCTGGACCTCTCCTCGAGGAGACTTTGCTATTCTTCATGGAAGCTTGATCCAACTGTGGGTTCCCTTACTTAGGGGCAGTGTTTCCTCTTGCTCGAAGTGCGATTAATTTTCGTAACTTAATTTGCCAGGTCCAGGAGATTATGTAGTTGCTATGGGAATGATAAGTGAATTTTCTGGCTTTGGTATATTCAACACATCAGCAGTAATGCTATAGTGACATAGGTACATCTTCCTTTTCATACTTTTATTTCCTTTTCCCTTTTTATGCGGATTATTGTTGGGAAAAAGAGAATGGATTTTCTTTTGCAGACTGGTTGATCAATTAATATGTCATAATATTCACATGCTGATTTATTTTCATGATAATTTCATGTCTGAAAGATGCAGGTGTCTAACCTTTACTTCCTGCTCTTTGCTCACGGCTAGCTAGTTTCGGCAGACACTTCAGCCTTGTGGAGACCTTCAGAGAAAGAGAGAAATGTTGTTCAACCTCATCCCCTGGCTTCCCAGACTAGTGCTCCAAACTAACTCATTGTTTTTGGAAATTAACATGGCTTGTGTGTACTGTAAGTCATGCTCATTCACGTTTTGCCTGGATTGCCATGAATCATTTCTTTGCTAAGTCGACAGACCTTTTGGGTTAGATATCTATATGCTCGTAGAGTGTGGTTGTCAGAGAAGTACTTGTATTGCATTTCTAGGCCACATAATCTTTAGCCTAACATTTGCATATTAATGGATAATTGTAAAACATTATGTAAATTATACATGGTGGTGAATATATTATCAAATCAAATGGCCTTTAGGGGTAATTACAGGATGCTGCTACGTCAACTAGGACGCCTCGTGTTGAATGCTGAACACTTCTCATAGAAAGAAATACAACCCTGGCCAGGGTTTATTTCCATCCAAAGTCACGAGTTGCTTTTCAGTATGAGTTTGCATTCTGTTAGATGAAGACTCTGACATTTGGAAAGCTTAGTTGCCGAATATTAGGTATTAAAAGAATGAAATCCTGATTGAAAAATATTAGAAAGTGCAAGCTTTTCAGTTTGGAGATTATGCTAAATGCTTGAGTCATAAAACAACACCCATGATTACTTATGTCTTTAATGTCCTTATTCTAACATACTTCCTTTTTTTTTCTTTTAATTTTAAAGTGATATATCCTCTTTGTAAGATTTCCATAGACAGTGAAGCTTCCTTAAGTTATCCCGTTGCTAACGGACTTTGTTTATTGATTGCACATTTCCTCTTTGAAGTCCGCCGTTTGATCCATCATCCATTCTCCATCATTCTAACTCTGCTGTTGTATAGATGGTGGCAAGAAAATATAGTGGAAGGAACAGAGGGAGGGAGGGAGGAGTAGCAGTCAGGGAAGGAGCTAGGTCAACATGCGCTACCACTTTAGGACTGAATTCCTAGCAATGCTATTCACTTTCGTGGACCCTTTGTCACTTGTTAAGCTTGCTGTATTAGGGGAAAAAATAAGCTTTCTCTTTAGAACATGTCTTTATACACAAAGGAAATCTGTAAATTTATTATCTCTTTTGTTCACAATAATGCAATCATCTTTGGATGCTGAAATTGCATAATTGCATCTCAGTCTATATTTAACACCATGCCCACCACCAGAGTTCCAGTGTCCTTTACCACCTACTTTTCCCCTCTTTCCTTCCCTCCCCCTCCTTCCCTGGCATCCATCATCTTGTAGCCTCTGAGTTTTTGTGGTGGTTCATCTGTTTACTTGTTTTATTTCATTATGTTTCACAAACGAGTGAAATCATCATGTGTTTCTCTTTTTCTTTCTGACTTATTTCACTTAGCATGATCCCTTCTAGTTACATTAATATTGTCATAAAAGGCACAATTTATTTTCCCTTGGCTTTCTTTTTTTTAGTTAGCTGTATAGAATTCCATTGAGCATGTGTATATGTGCGTGTGTGTGTGTGTGTGTGTGTGTGTGTGTGTGTGTGTATCTCACAGCTTCTTCATTCAGTCATCTGTTGATGGGCGTTTAGGTTGTTTCTATATTTTGCTATTGCAAGCTGTACTGCTATGAACATGGAGGGTGCAGATATTTTTACTTATTAGATTTTGTACTCTCTGGGTATATGCCTAGGAGTGGGGTTGCTGGATCATACGATAGTTCCATCTTTATTTTTCTGAGGAATCTCTATACTGTTTTCTAGAGAGATTGCACTAATTTACATTCCTACAAATTATGAAGGAGGGTTCCTTTTTCTCCACACCCCCTCCAACACTTGTTCTTCCTAGAGTTTTGTATGTAGACCATTCTGGATGGTGTGAGATGGTATTGCACTGTGGTTTTTATGTACATTTCTTTGGTGATGAGCGATGTAGAAAATTTTCATGTGTCTGTAGGTCTTCTGTGTGCCTTCTTTGGATAGGTGTCTGTTCAGTTCTTCTGCCCATTTATTGAGTGGGTTTATTTTTTGTTGAGATGAATGAACTCTTTATACATTTTGGAAATTAAACTCGTGATGTTGTGTGACTATTTTCTCGAATTATGTGGGTTGCCTTTTTGTTTTAGTGGTGTTTTCTTTTGCTGTTCAGAAGCTTTTCAGTTTGATGTAGTCCTAATTGTTTGCTTTTACTTTCGTTTCTTCTGCTATAGTTGATCTTTCCCCAGTGATCTCTTTGAGGCGGTGATCATGGAGTGTTTTCACCACATTTCCAAATATTTCATGATTTGGAGTTTTATATCCAGCTCTTTGACTCATTTTGAGTTAACTTTTGTGCATGGTGCTAATGAGTAATTAGCTTCATTTTTTCAGATGCCTGTCCAGTTCTCAACACTATTTATTAAATAGAATTTTTCCTCTTTCACTTTATGTTCTTGACTCCTTTGTCTTCAATTAACTGTCCACATAGCTGTGGCTTTATTTCTGGGCTCTCAGTTCTATTCCACTGATCTTTGTGTCTGTTTTTGTTCCAGTACCATACTGTTTTGATTCCATTCTCAATAGTACCCCAAAAAGATCAAATGCCTGGGAACAACCTACAAAGGAGGTGAAAATCTGGTATCAGAAAACTGTAAGACTTTAACAAAAGAAATGGAATACACAAAGAAATGAAAAAATATTCCATTCTCATGAATTGGAAGAAATAGCATAGTTAAAATGGCAATCCTTCCCAAAACAAAATACAAATTTCGTGTGATTCCTATCAAAATTCCAGAGACAATTTTTTAAGGAAATGGAGCAAACCATACCAAAGTTTATTTAGAATCACAAATGACTTCGAATAGCCAAAACTATTCTGAGAATAAAAACGAAGAGTGGAGGAATCACTTCCCGACTTGAAGGAATTTTTTAACCAAGTATTCTAGGAGAGGAAATTTGTGTCTTTGCCTAAGGAACCTCTGTGGTCAGGAACTTTTGACTCTGCATTCTCTCTTCCTCCTCTTTATGCTTCCCATACCCCCAGGGGCCATTACTAAATTGGGCCAAATCAGGTGAGTTGGGAATTGACCCAAAGTTTTGGCAAAGTCATTTATTTACTCAGTTTAGTTATGCTTTAAACAAAATAAAGTCAATCAGCTAACATAATACAGACATTAAAGTACAAATAAATTGTTACCTGAAGTTTTTCTGTTTAAGTTGATTGTTCTATATTTTGGAGGCTTGTTTCTAGCCAGACACAGGGAAAGAAGCTAGGCTTCATTATAGGATGTTTCTTTATCTTTTATCTTTAAATTGATGTTAGGTTTAATCAACATCTGTTATGTACATGCTGTATTCTACACTATAACATTGGGCCTCAAAACAATAGTATGATTTTAAGTGCAGTGTTAACAGGCACAAAAGACTTAAGAGGGTTACATTAGCTCATCTTTTCTTTTCCCTGACAGTGTTCATGCCATCATAGGTTCAAACTTTGATCAAGTTTTGTGTTCCGGTAGTTTTTGCTTTTGTTTTTATTTATTTTCTCTAGTTTACATTGCTGTATGATTTTATCAGATATTGACTTTGCATCTCAGTCTGTGTGCATTTCATGCCACCCCTACCACAAGAGTTCCAGTGCCTTCCATCATCACCGTAGTACACCTTCGGTCTCTTGTTCCTTTCCCCCTTCCATCCCTGGTAACCAATGTCCTATGAATTTTGAATGATTTTTCTGTTTATTTCTTTTGTTTCTTTATAGTCCACATATGAGTGAAATCATCTTATACTTTTCTTTTCACTTTCTGACTTATTTCACTTTGTATAATCACCTCCAGATATATCCAGGTTGTTTCAAAGGGTACAATTTCATCTTTTTGAACAGCTGCATAAAATTCCATTGAGTTATGTAGACCACATTTCCATCCCAGTCTTCTGTCAAAGGGCATTTAGGTTGTTTCTGTGTCTTCATTATTGTGAATTGTGCTGCTATGAACATAGGGGTGCAGACATTTTTTCTGATTGTTTGTTTATATATTTTGGGTATATGCCGTGGAGTGGGGTGTTAAATTGAATGATAGTTCCTTTTTTATTTTTATTGAGACATTTCCATAACGTTTTCCAAAAAGTTTGCATTAATTTGCATTCCTGCCAACAGTGTTAGAGAATTCATTTTTCTCTACACCCTCTCCAATGTTGCTGTTTCTAGGTTTTTTGATACAGGCCATTTTCATTGGTATGAAGTGCTGTCTCACTGTGATTTTTATTTGTATTTCCCTGATGGCAAGCAGGTGGAGCAGTGTTTCATGCGTCTGTAGATCATCTGTGTGTCATCTCTAGAAAGGTATCTATTGAGCTCTTCTGCCCGTTTTTTGACTGGGTCACTTGCTTTTTATTGTTGAGGTCTACGATCTCTTTATATATTTTGGAAATTAAGCTCCTGAAAAGACATTTCTTTTGCTTTCTCAGCACCAGGGTCAGAATTAGGTGGTTAAACCTCTCTTTCGCCTATTGCAGATTCTGTGACCTTGGACAAATACATAAGCCCTCTTTAAAGGCATGAATCACAATTCCCATCTCACAGGACTTTTGTGAAGGTCAGTACAGATATCAGCTCTGAAAACCCTTAGCAAGAGGCTTCATTCTCAGTGGATGCTCAACACGTCTTTCCTTGTAGGTATCTTTCCTTGTTTCTATGTCTTCCTGCAATGCTAGCACAGACACCTCTAAAGGAATTATTGCTCATCGAAAATGCCAATAGGTAACTAAAGTATAAATCCGTACCTGCCCTTGGGCAGCTCATGTATTTATTATGCATTTTCCTTTTCTCCATTTCCAGCTTAGATTGGTAATTTGGAACCATTGGGAACTAATGAGAAAATGAAAGGCATTGTTATCATTATTGCCCTCGTGCCATGAGGTCTCATCTGGGGAAATTTGAGAAAAGAGGGAAAAGATAATAAAGAAAAAAAGAAACCTGGTTAGAATTAAGCTGCGCTATCTAGAGCCCCCTTGACGTGACTTCAAAGCCACATTTTCTAAAGTGGGAGTTAAAGGCTTAATCTTCTTGCCAGTAGAAATAATTCCTAATGATTAACATAATAGTGAATCATTTTTTGACTCTGTGAGGTACTATTGATGGCAACACTGAAAAGCAGTTAAACTCAGAATTGGCTTCTGCATACAATGAAAGAGAAAAATAGAATTGCTAATTAATAGACTATAAAATATTTTCTACTACTATACACTCAAGGTGTGACACACACACTGTTAAATTTTCAGCCAGGATAAATTATGTTGTTTTTTGAAGGTGTTAGATGCAAATAGCTGATACATTGGCCCTGACTTCATATTCTAGCTTTAAAATCATTTTTACCCGTCACTCATGAAAGGTGTTACAAAGAATTGTAGCTCACTGGGCTCTCTATTTCCCAGGACATCTGTCTGTATAAAAGCCCTCCACTAACATGCTAGCTGCTGTGAACAAATAAGAATTATCTTCCTTGCACTCATTAAGAGAATTCCTCAATGTGGCGAATACAGAAGAAGAAAGGTGAAGGTGATGTTTTCGGGTGAATCACTGAGCACTGGAATAGATGCCAGCATCCAACTGAAATCTGAGACGATTTTCAGTTGCCTCAGGTGGCCCTGGCGAGAAACCCCAAGTCAATGGGATGCCTCATGGATAGAGGTACTGTGTCTGATGGACATAGGTCCTTTCACAAAGTCCCTTTTGGTCCTTTCTAAGAAGCTCCCCGAGATAAAGGAAGGATCCTACCATGGATTCCAGAAATCTCTGAAAAATCCTTTTTTTGCATACAGATGGAATTAAACCACTAACTTTACATTTTCTAAATAGTTTAGTCTTTGAGAAATCATCAACCAAGTATTCTTTAGAAGAGATTTTGCCCATGTGGAATAAGTTCTCTGGTTTTTCTAGAGATGTCTTCAGACCACTTGCAATACTCTGAGACTGTCCTGGTCCCAGGAACTCCCTGACCCAGAGATTTCTATATTGGGAGTCTTCAAAAGAAAGCTAACATCATACAGTGATTGAAGGAGTTTCAGCCCTTGGCAAACCTGCAGAAGTTGTCTCTTTACCTTCATGGCAGGCACAAAATCACTTTCCATCAAATTTGCTGTTCACTCTAATGAAAGCATAGGTGGAGTCCTTGTCTTACTTTCTTCCCCATGTCCTCTGGCTGGTGTGTCCCCTGCTCCCCATTGTGTCTGGAAAGTGAAGGGGCCGCTGGAGTGCCTTTGGGGGCAGAAGAAGGAGCAGTTGCCACATGACTCCTCACTCCTCAGGTTTTTTAAATGAATTTCATAATCAACAATGAAAATATAATGAACCAACTAACTCTGGGAGAGGGGTATTTGTTAAAATAAAAAAAATGTGCACCTCTGTTGCTTTGACTTCAGTGATGTCTCCTGGAGAACTTAACAGTTATATGAAACTAGCCCCACAGAATCAAAGAAACTGAGGAGGGTAAGGATCTTAGACCCAAGGAGTCTAAGAGACTCGAAACTGAGGACCCTGCTGGTCAGGGATAGAACGTTCACTCTTCAGCAGCCGGTGACATTTAATATCAGAGACTGTGTGCATTTGTTTTCATGTGCTTGTGTTGCCGGTATAAAGATGCTACCTATCTTCTGTAGCACTGTTTCTGTTTAATGTCCTACCAACTTCTTGCTCGTCATTAAAAGTTGGTAGAGCAATTTTTAAATGGTTTTGCTTGACATAAAGGGAAATTGATACCATTATGTCAGTTCCCAAATTTAAGAGAAAATATTTTCTTATCTGAAAAGACCCAAGCTAAAGACCATTAACTAGCAATACTGGCCACACTCAATCTTTGCCAAGTACAACTTTTTAGATGAAGCTCAGAGATGCGAAGAGAAGTGTTCTCACCCACAGACTGAGCTCAGCAATCTGCGGGCATGCCCATGTGTGCACATGTGTGCTCGTCTGCAAAAGCTTAGCTTGCCTGCCCTCCTAGACTGGAAGTATGTTACTGAGCTGCGTAGAACCTCTATGTTTTGGAAACATCTGAAAGGATGAATATTGAAAGCTATGGAAAGAGTAAAGATCACAAAAGAATCTCTTTTGTAGATTATTTTATGAAAACCTGACTTGGGGAAAATTTGACTTCTGCTTCTAATTGTTTTTACTGTTTTCTGCCTGGAGTAACAGATGACTGTGCCTTGCAGAGGGCACATAGAGGATGATTTTCTAACACTTAAATGTCTTTTAATCATATAAAGTTATATGTTTGCAACAATGGCTATAATATTCAAAACATGAGAAATCTTCACCAGGATATCATTGATTTTAAGCTTAAATCAGAGTCAGGATGGACAGCACATTTTATATACACCAAGGAATAAAATAATATAAAAACTGCTATCACTAATATAATTTCCTTTAAAGTTATAATTTATGCCTTTCTTGTTATGTTTCTTTTGATCCATTTAACAATTATTTATTAAATGCTCTCGGTCTCTACTATACTTAAAATACTAAGAACAGCACTAAGATTTCTGAGTTCTTACCATATGCTAGGTATTTTGCTAAGTGTTTTTTGTATCTATTATATCATTTAGTACTTAAATCATCCTATGAAACAGATGCTGTCTCAGCCTTCATTTTACAAATGAGAGAAGTAATTCAGAGGTCTAGCGACCATCAGAAGTTTGTACAGTTTAGAAGGGTCCAGATAGCAGTTAGAACTCAGGACGACAACTCGAATTCACTGTTCTTCACACTGGGCCCAGCTGTTCTGGCTCTGAGTTATCATTGCATTTCTTCTCCTTCCCCTCCCACTACCACAGCCACAAATCCAAAAGCAGCTGTTTTGATGATGGACAATTACATCTGTTAAATTCCAAACACTTTTCTTTTCAAGTGTCTAGGGGGCATCCCATCCTTGGTGTCTCATAATCCAGGTGAGACTGGCTAATCAAACCTGCTTGCTTGAGAAGAACTGCAGACAGGACACATTCCTTTCATTTCCAGTGCTGTTCCTTTAATATTTAAAAACTCACAGGTGAAATGGACTCAGTTTGTGGTAGGGAGAGCCACCTTTTTTTTTTTTTTTTTTTTTTTTTTTTTTAACTAACAGGCAATGACACTCCATCTAATGGGCCATGGTTCTGTTTCATTTTGTTCCTGGGAGCCATCCTAGGTCTGATGAAAGTGGTCCAGTAGGAGTTCTGAAGCATGGTGCTCCCAGAATCAGTTGTCTCCTTGTGACCCTGCCTGATACTATTGTCAAGAAAGTCAATTAGAAGAAACTGAAGCTGTAGCTGCTCCTTAGTCACTGCATTTCCTTCCCTTGGGTACACTGACCTCCTAAAGAATTGACTAGAGAGCTACAGTCAATAAAAATAGCTCGTGTTTGTAAATCACCTTTCCTCCAGAGTGTAAGAATTGCTCCACAAATTTTACTAAAACTAAAATGTTCCTGAAATATTATTAAGGCAGGCAAGACTGTAAGTTGTAAATTCTTTCCAGGTAGGATTGTGCTTTTATATTTCTCATGTTCCTCTCAAAGCACCCATGTTTGCTAAGTATTTTGTGACCCATTGATCCCTAATAAAGATTAAGATCGATGCTAAATCTTAATGCTTATATGGAATGAAACAAGAAAATCTAGGGTGCCTTTTCAGCCAAGCCTTCTGCACAGCATCCTCCTCAGAAAAATAGTGGGTATCCACTGAATATGACTGGGTATTGCTCCAAATTAGGGGGCACCATTCACATGGCCTCCAATCACAATGGTACCCCTGGAATTAGGAGTGGTCCAACTGAAACCTTAAAATCTCAGATGTCAAAGAAATGAGAGAGTCCATATTATGGAGGACTAGAGACAAATACTCTGCCGAACATTTAATTGATTCACAAATCATTTGGGGGGCATATCCTGCAAATAGATAGATAGTTGCTCTGCTTTGTTAGTTCTTGGGAAAATAACTGGGTAGTGAGTCTGCTGGAATAGGTAGATATCTTGACAAAGTTTTTATTCTAATCTTACACACAGACCTAAAATTCTTAAGTCTGTGATATTGGGGACTCCAAGAGTCTGACTCCTGTAATAGCCAAATGATGAAATGGAGACTCAGCAAAGGATATCAGCCTGTTCAATTTCCCATAGCGAGAAAGCTGTAGAGATGTATTTCACCCATATCTTTATAAACCGGTGTTGTTTGCAGTGTATCCTGCTGCTTCTAGTTGGGACAAATTTTTTTTTTTCAACAGAGGTGCCAGCTCTTTGTTTCTTGTTATCGTTTCTGTGTATTTTTCCATTGGTCATAGAAGCCATTTTCTCATATCCATTTTAATGTTCAGTGTTTATGTTTTGGGATGAGTCACAGCACTTTTGACATGGCTGACAGGGAGACATGGGTATCATGGGAAAGTTAAATGATAAGCTCCATAGAAATCTATTCCCTGGGTGATGGAATATGCTCAACTGTATTGTTTGTAAGCGGTGGCATTATTACTAGGACAAGCAATTACTAGCAATACATATGCTAATACGTGCATGAATGGCTGGAAAGATGTTTAAACCAAAGAAGCTTGTCTGTTTCACATTTACAGGCAATGGAAGCTGAAATCTTTTAGCAGGTTTTCAATGAAAATAGGAGTGGTGCCAGGAACTGGAAACTGCTACATCTAGTGGTGCCCCTTCTGAATTACAATAGACATGCAGATACTTGCAAGGGGTTGGATAAAATGAATGCCAACTTTGAAATTATATGATTCTGTAAAATATTCCATAATATACATTTATTATATAGATCCCCCAGATAACTGAGCATAATCTACATAAATGCGAATTCTTAAATGTAACTTGAATTGAGATTATAAAATACTAACATTTTATTTTGTTTTATATTATCTCTTAATATATTCTTACAATATTTAATAAAATACCAGCACATTTTAACTGTTATTACTAATCTCAATGCAAAAGTAACCCCTTGCAACTTGGTATTTTCCTTTATTATAGCACATATCACTTGCTTCCTTGCATTTCAGTCCTTGTTCTCATTACTAAGTCCTACTCTTTGAAAATAAAAGACATTTTTTAATGCATCTTCATGGCAGGCAGTTAGTCAGTGTATCCTGAGGAACTGAGGGTGAATGTTATTTTCACAGTCTTTTAAGGTGAATTCTGAAAATCTTATCACTGACAAAATTTCTCTAAATGGATTATTGAAAAACCTAGGTTCTGGTATTTACAAGAGAAAGTAGTAAATACATAGAGCCTTATAGATTCCCTAAATGTTTTTTCTACCAAAAAATTACATTGTTTTTTGTCACATACATTAGCTTGATATAGTGTATTTGTGCCCTGTACATAGTGTATCAAGATTCCAGCTATGGTCATATTTACAGAATTTTTTAGAATAGTTTTCTTGGGGGTGTGGGGACCATGAGTCTGTTTTGGCCATATGTTTTTAAGGATTCCTACCCATCATCTGAATAAAAGCATGTAAATTATGCTCATGAGACTTCTCCCACTATCCAAATCAAGAGTATTGTTTCTTAATTATAGACTTCTAAATGTCTTAGTAGGCTGAAACCATGGAAAAAATATCAAGATAATTTAACTTGGAACAAATTCTTCACTTAGATTTAAAATATCAAGTGCAAAAGTTTAAAACTAAGGATACATTGGTCAGTAAAGTTGGCTAAAGAACTTGAGCATTTTAGTTGATGACACTGTCAGCCTAACCCCATGATCAATGGTTTTTAAATAAATCAGTGCAGTCGTCAGCGACACTCACAAAATGTAGTTTCCAGATCCAAAAGGGAGTTAGTAGCCCATTATAAAAATACTTGCCTCATAACATACCCAGAATCATTCTGGGTCACATATTTTAAGTGATCTTTGAAAAATAAGAACACATCTAGCTATGAGCAATACTCAAGTAAAGTCTTATAGAGATGAATTATGATTATCTTTAAGAAGAGAAGACTAAGAGTAAGCACATTAATTTTCGTCAAGTATTTTAAGTATTGTCACATTAAAAAGTATTTGACTTACTGTATATAACACTGGAGGATAAATTAGAACCAATGTGTGTGGAAATTTTAGAAAACAAGGCAATAATTCTTAATTATTATTTTTTTGACAAATGGAAGTATACTACAAAGTTCTGAGGTGGCACTCCTGACCTAGTCAAAATTACACGACTCTTTTGTGGATGTCACCAATTAAGAAATTTCTAGAAATGGGTGTCCTTCAGGTCTGGAAATACAGATTCTTAGAAGAATATTTGACAAGACTACCTAAAAGATAGAAAACAGAAAGCTGAGTTATTTCTGCCTGACACCATCCCACCCGCAAGGCATCTATTGACTAAATCACAGACACTGGTTCCAGGCTTTCTCTATAGTGACAGTGGATTGCCATCCGTAGGGTTTTGGATAAACGGGGTTTGTGGGCTGGTGCTCTCCGTGGTGCTGAATCGAGGCAAAGCCCTTTAGACTTCCTTCCAGGCTGCGGTTTGCTTTTCTCCGGTATACCCTGTGACCATTTAGGCTGCAGTGGTTTCTTGTTGATCTGCCACCATATTATGACTTCAGATCATGTAGATCACATTCTTACATCAATTATTCTGATAATTCCACCTGCCTTTCTTAAATCCAATTGGCAGCCTGCCCTACCTGCCTGACCCACCTCCACAGACCTCTCAACAAAGAGGATTTGTGAAATAGATTTGAAATTTGGGTAGGGAGCTGCAATGGATAAAAATGACATTATAGATATATATTGACATATTGATTATATTTCTTGTAATTTTAAAAGTCATTTATATTTTCATTAACTTAGATATGAATGCAAGTATTGTATTGGGTGGTTATCTGAAGAAGAAGGACTTACAAGTTTGATGAGACCACTAAATATAAAAACTGTAAATTTGTCTTTATACTTTTTATTTTTCATACACACAAAACATATGTTTTTGGTAGCTGGAGATATCATTTATTAAACATAGCTCTGCGTGCAAGTGAAAAATGTTGAGTGTCGTTTCCACATAGCAGATAGGAGACATAGACATGTCTTGACAACAGAAGCAGATCTGAGCAACTGGGGCTGTACAGAGTAGTCATGTTCTGCAGATGGGAAAAGGGCACTGCTGGACCAGCAGGGAAAGGTACTTCTGTCCACATGTTTTACCTGATGTGAGCATTGCTCCCTGTGCCTCTAGGGGTCTAGGGTTGAGCTCAAAGGAGAAAACCTAGAAGCCTAAAGTTAAAAGGAGGAAAAGGAAATTCTAATGAAAAAGAAGAGCATGAGCCATGATGAAAGGAAAGGTTCGAAAAGAGTTAGTTCTTAATGATGATTAACATATTAAAACCTGCACCGAAGCCAAACCATTACATTTCATAAATTATACAGCCAGGTTTTAATGGTAAAATCTCTTGAGGAAAGGATTCATTAAAAGTTCACTAGCTGTGATTTATAGAACACTGCTACAACCAATATGAAGTTAGTAAATGCTTTAAACATGACATTAGCAGAAAAGAGAAAAAACATCTTTTTAGAAATAAGGGGAAATTTAAATAAGGTTTTGGGAAATGTAACATAAAACAGTTAATCTTCAAGATTCAGTAAGGTTTTGTGAGTAATGGTTAATATAAATAACTTTAGGATGAAATAGTCTTAGAAAAATTAGGAAATGTTGTTAAAGAGGCAGCTCATTTATTGAATAATTATTTGAAATCCTTTTTCCTCAGTAAAATATTCACTAAGGTATCCCAGTGTCCATTTAAGTATCTCACCCAATTTGCTCCATAGACTCATTAGCTCCCCTTAATTTCTAATGTTTTGAAGCTGCTTTTTATCCATTCTGAAAAAAAAGCAGTATCTAATGTTTTAATGCTACTTTCATGCATTAATTCTGAAAGAAAACAGTATTTAATCAGGCACAATGTAATAGCCATAGGAGAGAGGAAGCTAAACATGTCAAAGAAAGATTTCCCAGGGGAGGGAGATCCCACATTTTGGGCACAACACTTGGTCCGAAGCCCTTAGAGTAAACAAAACCCTCCATGTGTGCTGTCTTATATGGTTAAATTGCCTCCCTGGGATGTAGTTAACCTCAGTTGGAGCAGGGTAAATGCCATCAACAAATGTTTGACTTCCTCCTCTGAAGCACAGATGATACTGTTATAAAAACATTTCAGGTTGAGTCAGTTTCTGTATTTTTCTATTAACCACCTCACAGAGTTGCTGGGAGGCACAGGGTTCATAATAGGGGCACAATAACAGTTGGTTCTCTTTCCATATTATCTTTCAAAGCTATCTGAAGCACTACTAGAAAAATTCAGTTGGGAAATAAATTTTTATTTCAGCCAAGCAGATGACAACATTTGTCCCTGAAGGTCTTATCCCCTCACCAAGTGAAGTCAAGTCTCCTCTCTGATGGTGCCGGAGCCATCTCTTCCTGAGGAGAGGATCGGAGAGCAACTTTCTTTGAATTCCAGGATTGAATATGACAAGAAAAGCTGCTGCCCTAAACCTTTAGTTGATTCAGTTGTTCCACATAAAAGGTTAAGACATACTCCCAAGAGAAAACCACACATGGAGAAGCTAATGCAAATTGATTGATGTGGTACTAAATTTGAATTTTATTAGGGAAAACAATATCATTTCAGTGTCTAGAATGTTAGAAGCTGAGAAAACAAGATATAGAAACAAAAGGAGAAAGAAGAGTGATTGCTGATGGGTATGAGGTTCCATTTTGTGGTGATGAAAATGTTCTGAAATTAAATTATGATGGTGGCACAGCTCTGGAGTGCAGTAAAAACATTGAATTTCACACTTTCATGGTGAATTTTATGGTATGTAAATTATATCTCAATAAAGCTGCTAATTTTTGGAAAAGGTAAAAAGTTGTTCTCCAATGCGCAGGTATTGAGAACAGGAAGATTTGGGTTAATATCCCTTTATCTTTATAATTACCTTGACTCCAGGCTAGCTCATTTGATACTTGTGACCTCAATGTATTCATATCTGAAATGGAAATAAGAAGTCCTTCTCCTAGGGCTGTTGGGAGGATAATTGGTATAATATATGTTAAACATCTAATAGAAAGTTTAAATAAACTCCTCACTAGTGCTAGTTAATGAGTTAGTTATTGGGAATGAGGAATATTTGATAATGTAATGTTAGTAAAAATAAATCTTTGATATGAAAGTTCAGAATCCTTGCAAAGGAACAATTAAACTATCCTGTTTCAATTTAAAGGAAATTGATTTGTGTTCTTTCAATAAGCTTCTCTTTCTTCACCCTTTTTCTGGGCTGACCTGGAGACAATATCAACTAATTCACTTATACGTTTATGTGGATGAGAAAAAATTTGAAAATTCTTCAAGGAAAGCAGTTCTGCAACTTCAGCCTCCTTCCACCCCAGCCCTTAAAATGGGAAAACTGAATTTCACAAAAGAGAAGAGTACTGAACATACACTGTATCTTTATTAGTCTAAAAGGATCAGCAACTGAGCCCTTTCTGCAGCAAAATGACCGTTCCATCACAGGAAGATGCAGTCAGAGGAGAATTCTTTGACAACGCTGAACCAGGGATATTTTGGAGAAAGGAAAGTCCCCGAGAGCTACTGACAGTGTTTGAATGACCGAAAGCATCTCCCCTCCCTCTCAGATCCTGCATTTGTCTACCCAGTTCATTCAGTACATGTGCATTGAGTTCCAGTTATGTCCAAGGTGGCACAGCTTAGCATTTATCTACTAACTGAAGTGGTGGTCTCCATCTGAAAAAGCTAGCATTCCAATGGGAAGGCAGAAAAACCAAGAGAAAAAACCTTGAATGATTGCACATTCGTACCGACTTATGAATAAGCCAAAGGGCTTAGAAAGACACTACCAATCAACTGCTTCCATCCCTGCGGGTCTATCCAGCCACATCACATCCACCACCTTTCTTTCTCATTTTCACATTTGTGAAAGAAAAAAAAAAAGCTGTCTGCCTCTAGAAATATAATCCAAGCCCTTTCAGTGAGCCAGGATATTCTGGTTTAGCTGAACTTGAATAATCCAAATAGGTTGATACTGAGGATCTGTCTTTAAAAATATTGTACAGATGTGCCCTGGTGGAGCAGGGCTTTGGTGCAGCCCACAAACATCCCAAGGTCCCAGGTTCATGTCCTGGGATGGGCAGGAACAACCAAGATGAACAACTAAATAAAAACATGTCCTGTTTCCTCCTCTCTCTCCCTACCTTTCTTCCTCAGCTCACCTTCATTCCTGCCTATACTTTCTCTTTAAAAATAAATTTTAAAAAATAACAAATTGTACAGAAGAGAGTGCCAGCAGGAGTTCAAGCTAGATAATATGGAAGCCCCTTGAAAATACTAAAGGACCTAAGTAAGAAACATTCTGAGACCTGTCTCAAGAAATATTTTTTAGCATATTCAGGCTAAGTCTTGCCATCACAGCTCTCAAATACACATACTTTTACTAGTTTATTTTATAAGCTGCATGGGAACCTAACGGCAAGACAAAGGCTTCCACCCCATGTCAAGGAGTATTAGAAGACAGCTGTCCTTTTCAGTATTTCAAATAAGAGAATAGTCATGAGTAGTATATGTGGCACAATAGAATTGTTTTCATATGTTCTCTTATGAAAAAATTAAAATCAATCACTACCATGGAGAGAAATTATTTCATTTCTCTAAGGAATATTTTATAATCTTTTAACATGTAATAAAGCAGCTTTTCACTAGGCTTCAGTGTCTAAATCAGGGTGGATTTTGCACATTTAGTCATGTGTAGAGACACGATTGTCACAACTGGGGTGTGTACCGGTGCTGTCGGCATCTAAGGAGCAGAGACTTGAGATGCTGCTAACTCTCCCCTAATGCACAGGACAAAGAATTCTGCAGCTCCGAATGTCAGGAGTGCTGAGGTTGAGAAATTCTCATCTCAATCAGTAAAAACTTCTTGTCATAAATTTCAAGGTGTGAAGATTTTCATCTACAAGTTTACAATGATTTATGATAAACTGGAATGATTTTTTTCAGATAGACTGCCACTTACAAACTCAGGAAAGTAACTTATATTCTGATCAAAGAACACAAATTTATCTTATTTGAAGACAGCTTTTTAAAAAGTCATTACGTTTTTTAGTAGGAGGATAGAGAATTAGAACACTGCAGTATGAAATCCTTCCCTAGAGACACATATCTGAGGGCCTCATTTGAATGCAGAAAGATTTCTTGGTGACATATAATTTCAGTGTTAACCTTAAAGTTCATTGACTTTATTTAGGAAATTCCCTCAACTCCATATACAGTGTTTGTTTATTTTTAGCTCAGGCATAATTCAGACATGCCTGTGGTAATAAGGTAGGGTTATGCTTACGGCACCCGGTCAGAAATCTGTAGCCGTGGTGCAGCCAGAATCTCCTTCGTAGGGAAGATCCTTGAAGGTTGATGCATTAATCCCCTAGGAGACAAGTAACACTGGATGGATCCAGTCCCTGGGCATTTGCTCTGCTAGATGTGTCTTGGATATCTCCAGTGCTCACAAATGAAAGTGGGCCTGGCACAGCTGAGGCTAAGCTAGCTTCTTGTTCAGTTTGAACGTGTACCTGATTTTTTGTTCAGCCCAGATTTGTGGGTTGTGTGTTCCAAGGCTTCTACAAAACAGTAAAGATGAGAGAGAGAGAGAGAGAGAAGAAAAACCTGCGAAAGGCAGGCACATCCATAAATGAGCTATTTCTGTATTTAACAAGCTATTTTGTTCAATTGGCCTATAAAACGAAATGCTAGGTCATTTGCATTCTGCAAACATGTTTTGCAGACTAAGTGCCAAAGACTGGGGAGTAAATCCAAGTTTCCAGTCCTAGCTCTGCCCCTCTAGACATTCATTTATATGGCTCAGCGCTTTCTGTTTCTCCTTTGCAAGTTCAATAAGCAAAAATAGCAACAGCAAAGGCAAATTGTGCAGACTTTTCTGTTTTAAGTGCAATGTTTGATTGATCCTAAGTCATAATTTCTTTACACGGGGACCAGTGACTTGCAAACATAGAATTTCTGTTTTGTTGGTGAGCACGTAGTGAGCTGTCCTTAGCATCTCACCATTTCTACCACAAGCTGAGAGGATCTTGAAAATCCCTTTGTGCTTTGTACTGCAATGGCTTAGCGTTCCCAGGTTCCCGTTAAAAAACCACAAAGTGAATTTGTGTCAGCTGTTATTTTGCTCCAGAAGCAAACCTGATCTCTCAAAGATCTCCCTTCCCAATCTGTCAGAATCTGATGCAAGGCGCCCATTGTTGCCTCCCCTTGATCTCTCCACGAGTTTTGCTGTGTTCGGGTCAACTGCACACATTTGCCTCAGTCTTTGATTTGTCTCATGCTTTGATTTTTTGTTTTGTCTTTTTTTTTCCCCATCATTTTCATTCCCCTATTTGATTCATCCATTGATGATTAAAACAATCAGAACATCAAACCTGACCTCCTGTTCTAATTAGAGCAGACATGCAACGGATCTTTCCTGGGTGATTTGACCTGCGGTTCAGGTCCAGGTGGGATTCTCACAACGCTGTCCTCCCATACAAAGGTGGCTGGGCAAGGCGTGGACTCTGCCACTTTTCTCTCACATCACTAATTACTAATATCTTGGATTCCTGGCGGGGACTGTACTTAGAAAGAGTGCTTCATGTTCTGGGAGAGTCATCTGAGATGGTTCTGTCTTCTCACAGATTATTGTATATGTGTAGACTCAGTGTTTCTCAAAGAGACGCTAACCCTGAGTTAGTCTATTGAAATGGTATGTAATTGCTGGGTAGTTACATGTTCTGTCTGTAAATGAAATGAAAACAGGTAAAATAGATGTCCTGGGTGACAGTGAAAGATCAGCTGACTCTTGGTTTATTTATGTTCAGGAAACAAGGAAGTGGTCTGTATGCAAAAGTGGACACTGAATTTAAAATGAGGATTGATTTAGAATTTGGCAAGATGCTTCTCTGTGGGCTTAATCCATGCCAGGCTGCCTCCTGTGTGCCGAGGTGCATCTGGCCAGCAGGGAGGAGAGAGGTCTGGGTCCCGCAGGAAGCAGAGCCCTGAATGGCTTGAGAAGTCTTATGTCTCCTCACACCTGGTTTCTAATCGCTGAAAGAGGGATAATTCTAAACCGCACAGTAGGTGCTACCTAAATAAAGCTTGAGAATGTGTCAGGAAATGCTTTGTTAACTCTGAAGTATTGCATAAAAGACACTTTCTATCATGGAGACATAGACTGTTTCATAACCCAGACTATTTTAGGGAATCTAGGAAAAAGAAGACTTTTTAACTGTTTTTTGTTCTTTTCTCTTAATTCCTTTGTGGAATGAGGCACTACATAAATATATAAATAACTTTCCCTCCTCCCAAGTTTAAATAAGTGATGTTTTTAAGATTTAACAGAGAATAAAGGGTAGGAAAATTGCTTCAGTGCTAAAGCAATTAGCAAGGGGGGGAGTGAGAGCATTTAAAAATAATATTTTGAACTCTTGTGATTCGAATAAAAAGATATACTGTGTTATCAAAGTAGAGAAGTTTTATAATAGTGATTAATTATGAGTTTGGAGCAGCAAATTAGGCAGTACACATTCTTAGTTTCTTATATGACTAAAACATTTTTAATGAACTTTATTTTTTAGGAGAAATACATACACCCTACATCCAGTTATTCCTACTAACATATAATATGATTTGCACTTGTATCCATTACTATAATAATAGTGATTTTGTCCATACTCTGTTCTATTTGTTGTTTTACCTATTGTCCCTTTTCTGTTCCATGAGACTTTGATTTAGCCTTGTAGTTATACTCTAGGCGGTCAGAAAACCCAGAAGATAGTGTCAATGTCAGTAGTATCTTATTCGTGATTTTAGTTGCTGTTGAATTTAGCTTGATGCTGAGAGTAAAGATGGCTACAATCACAATAACCCCATAATAATCCCAGTGTTCTTATGTGCGGATACTGACGACAACTGCCCTGCTTATCTCACAGGGAAGTCTAGAATTTTTTGTGGCATATGTAGATATATATGAAATCATCTTTTTAAAGCTAGTAGTGCTCAATGCGATAACCGTGACTCAGTATTCCACCTGAGAGGCAGCCCTGCCTGGGGAAGAAAGTCCCAGGAACTGGAGTCATGCAGACCTGGTTCAAGAATGACCTGGTTCGAAACATGTAACCATCATAAACTCATTCATTTGCTCAACCAGTTTCATCTACGTGCTGACCAACCTGTATTGACCTTAGAGTTAAAAAAAAGTGATCAGATGAGACTAGGCCCGTCTCATGGGCTTACATTTTGTTCTCTCAGGTGTTGCTGCAATCTTGTTTACATTATAAAAGAACCTCTGCATTTCTGTGGAGAAGAGACTGTAGCAAGGCTGGAACAGAGCCTCTAGTTAGGAGGTCACATCTTGCAGGAGACTACATGTCTTGGACCAAGTGGTAAAGGTAAAGGTGGTGACAGGAAACCTGGTTTGAATTTATTTCCATATAAAGCTTCCTATGTTTGCTGAATATTGAACCTGGAATTTGAGCAAAAGAAGAGTACACAATGTTTCAGGTCTTTGGTCATTTCCTAAACAAGGGAAGACTGAGGAAGATGAGGATTTGATAATGGAAATCAAGAGTTCAGACTTGCATGTTTGGTTGAGTTGTCTGTCACCTATGCATGGAGATGATGGGCAGGTAGTAGAAGATGTGTCTGACTCAGAGAGAGGACTGTGAGCTGAGACACTAGATGAGCGATATCATCACCTAGGAAAGACAGGTGAAGAGGCCAAGATGTGCGGGGCTGAGCTCTAGGTTTGCAGGTTATAAACAGGAGGAAGAACTGACAAAGTGGGCCATCAGTTGCTGAAGGAGCCAAGAGGAAGTGATATTCCACCCACAGTAGCAGTGATCGCCGCAGGAAACTAATGATACTCATGCTCGACAGGTGGAGTTAGATGATGATTTAGCATATACACTAGATTTGGTGTGTGGAGATGGTGCGAAGCTATGGTTTCCTCATTCACACCTGAAGGCAATACTAGTGCTCACCTATCAGGTTGTGGGGATGAATATATCACACGTGGAGTGCTGAGCATGGCAAATGTGCAAGTCACATTAGCTGATTTATTGGGATAAAATTGACAAGACACTTCCATATGAGTTGGTCCTTCTGAAAGAGAGGAATATCTGTTACAATCATTGTCCTTGTTTATTAATGAGGACACGCACCCTCAGAGAGGTTTGAGGGAAGTAGCAGGGCAGGGGAAAGCTCTGGCCAGCCTGTGCTTCACTGACAATTTTCAAATCTGCCCAAGAAGAGCCTATTTTTTGCCTTACAAAAAACAAAAATAAAAAACCCCAAACCATAAAGAAAACAGAAAACAAGCACCTGGTTATTGTAATTCTTTGTTTGAAAAAAGACTGAGTGGATTGCAGTGCTTTTCCCATTCTTACAAACATGCTGCACTTCCCCCACCTCGAGTCTGTCTAGGGTGGCCTGCAAGAATGCTCATTAATCCAGCCCGTCGTTGAGTAACAGCCTCACTGTGATGAAGAGATATTAGAACATAGCTCAGAAACCTCAGAAATGTGAATCTGAATTTCTCTAGAGCTTCAGCCTCGCTGGCCCAGCCCTGCTATGCTAACTCCCTTCCCTGGGTGCCAGTCCACTACCACAAGTTCTCCCCGACCCCTTGGACCCGGAAATCACTTGCCCCTTCTCTGTGACATCAGTATTTTTTAGAGGTTTATGATTTGAAGATGCAACAGTGGTTTGTGGAGCTGCCTGGCAGCCTTAATAAAATGCAGGGACATGGGAGGAGAGCGTTGGTGTTCTGCTAACACATTCAGGGAATGCGTCAGTTCATTGCATACTTGAGCTTCCTTTGTAACTATTAACTGAGAGATCATCTCTCTGTTGTTTGCTGTTTGCTATAGTTCTTTCTTTGTTTTTAGCCTTGGTTTGAAGAGAGACAGAAATAGAATGATTGGGAAGCTTTGGGACATTGTCCAGGAAGGGAAGACCCCCGTGTCTGCCATCATTGGCAGCATGAGGTCACCAAATACACGTGCAGTCCTGTCTAAGTGTTCAGTACTGTTCTCACCCCATGGATATAATGATGAACTAAATACACAGCATCCCTGCTCTAATGGACCTGACTTCAAGTGGGTGGAGATAGACAGTGAACAAATAAAAACCTATACAAAGAAGAAAATGTCATCTAGTAGAAGATGCTATGCCCAGAACTGACTCAGGTGATGAGAGGTTACTTTAGACAGATGGTTCAAATGGGTCTCTCTGAAGAGGCCACATTTAAGCAAGTGGAGACCCAAAGCTCATGAGGAACATGGCCATGTGTAGTTAAGGAATATTTCAGATCAATAAAGCAGCCAGTGCAAAGGGCTTACAGTTGGAAATGAGATCCATGTGTGTTAAAACCAAAAGAAGCCTCAGGCCAGGATAGGGACAAAGGGAAAGCTGTGGAGAGGAGGGAAGAGCAGTGGAGAGGAAGGAAAAGCTGTGGCGAGAAGGGGAGAGCTGTGAAGAGGGGGAGAAAGAGGTGGGCAGCAGTCAGAGTTCCTGAGGTTTTGCAAATGGCATTCAAGTAGATTTTATTCTAAATGTGATAGACATATGGCTTGAAGCAGGAAATAACATGTTCTAATAGATTTTGAATGGGTTGAAATAGGTGGTGTGCTATGAATGGATTGAGAAAGACTAGTGATAAGGCCGGTGAGGTAAGTGAAATGACAGTGGCTTTCTTACCCTGAGGATAGACCCATTCAGGTAGACTTTTAGAGGCAAGCATTTGAATGGAGGGTCCTCTGAGTTTGTGATGCATTAGGTGTATGGTACAAGAGAAAAAGTAACAGCATGGATGTCTCCAATTTTGGAACTATACTTCTGGTCACTTATGATAGATATCAACTGTCCTCTCCGCAAATAATTTGCACCTCTTCTTCGTACATGTCACCAATGACTACCTGGAATTACATCTTGCAGGATCCAAAGATGTGAAGCCATTACTTGATGTCACCAACATGGCAGCCCAGCAGTTCTGCTTGGACTGGCATGTTCCTACAGGTCAACCCAGGGAAGAAAGAAATCAGGCTGTGATGAAGTTAAGTCAGTGCTTAGCAGTAGGAGTAAGTTTAAAATGGAAATATTTTATAATTACTATAATACCGCCCCAGAGAAACAAGAATCCTGGCTCTGAATAGGACTTGACTGTGATACATAAAATAGAACATGAAACTCAGTGTCCCAATAAGCATGTGACTCTCTTGAAATAGATCTGTAGAAAATATCGGAAACCAGATAGGTTGTGAAACCTAAGTCATGAACCTCTTTTGTTTCCAAAAGCATAATTAACTATGAGAGTTTCTTCAAGATAGAAAGTAAAATGGAGAACACCTAGGACCACTTTGGGATAACTTGACGAACAGCAGTTCAGTTGTAGCATGTGTTCCTGGGTGGTGGCTTCTCTGCTGTATTAATTCATATGTTCCCATAGGCAAGGTCACTACCGTGCATAGCTTAATAGATATTTTTTTCTCCCTTCTTTGACCAGAGGCTGTGACTTAATTTTTGTTAGCCTCATTTCTCTTAAACTTAGGTCAAAAATTCATCCATTTAGCACCTAATGTGTCCACCCTTATTCCCTCACTCTGGCTGAGAATTTCTGGAAGAAATTGGACAGAAAATAGAAACATTCGAACTTTGTAGAAATGCATGTCTTCTCTGGACCTGAAATAGAAGCCTTTTTCCTCCCCCAGTTCCCTTCCTTTGCCACTCACAGACCCCACTGTTCAATTTATAGCTCAGGAGCTCAAGTAGAGCCCCTAAGTAGGCAAAGACCTATAGCTCAGGAGCTCAAGTAGAGCAGCTAAGTAGGTAAAGACCTCCCTGTTAGAAGCACGCCTTGTATATTTCAGGTACTGTAGTCTGCCCATGATGAATAAGACCTTCATGCATTCAGACTTTGGGCTAGAAAGTGACAAATGGTACCATTAATCTTGGCATTGTTCCTTTCCCCTGAGGACATTATAAGGACAGCCAAGGTCATGCAATGATGTAACCTGAATGTTGTTTTTCCTTTCCTATACAGAATGTTCTTACCTATTATATATGCTACACTTTTCTCTCCTTGCCCTAAATATCTATAGACTTACAGAATCCTTGCGATACAGATGTACAGGAGGCATGGTATCTATTTCATATACATTCCGTATGTGGGCCACAGGGTGTGTCATATAATGTGCTACACCTCCTCCTCTGGTAGAGAAATGCACTAACTATAGTAACATGGTTGAGAAACACATATTCATTAATTTTGTGACTTTTTGATGCCCTAGGACCTAGCATATATAAAGTCATATCTTATTGAAGAATAGGGATTTGCCGTTCTTCCAGAGTTGCATATCTGATCTTGCAAATACTAATTGCAATCAGGTGCTCTCGTGTTTACTTTTTTGCTATTTCTGTGTCAGTTGATTCTTTTGGCATAATAATAATAAATATTTTACATATAGATTCAAGATCTGTTGGTCTTGGATGGTAAAATCTAATAACAAATACTATGTGTACTGTATCACAAAGTTACCTGTTCAGCCTGTCCAAAATAGGTGACGATATGAATAAATGAATACAATGATCTCAAGCTGTGTCTACTTGACTTTAATTTTCTGCTTTGTAAGTGACAGCGGATGTCTGAGCTCAACATCTGTCTTTCAGAACTGCTCTGCTCGGTGTTAGCCACCAGCCATAAATTTGAATTATGCTTGTTTTGTTAACCTGTGAAAGGTGCACTTGAAATTTATAGCACTGAATGTCATGTTTTTAAAAATTTATTGTTTTTTTTCATGAACCTCATGTTACTAATCACCATAAAACAAGGGTCTATTATTATCTTACTTGAGTTGATTTGAACCTTTGTCACCATTTTCAATGCAGTTCTACTCTTGGTAATAAAATAGTTAATATGGTAAAAATAAGTAAAAATTAATAACATTTAAAAATTCACTTTTGTGGTTAGACCATACACAGGACAAGTGCTCAATAGTTTCCCAAACATACAGCACATTTCCATTATCACAGAAGGTTCTGGTGGAGGGAGAATAATAATGTAATACTTTTTCTGAGTAAAATGAAAAATTTAAGTCTTTGTACTTTTTAATTATTCTGGATAGGAGCGTACAATTTATCTTAGATCAACAGTATGTTGATCATGTATACAGAAGAGATCTATAATGTTAACAAATAAGTAAAACCGAAATCTTCATTTATCCAAGTAAATCATGTGGATTAAATGTGTCTATTGCCGATAGTTAAGAAGAATTAGGCACAGAGTCAACTGGAATCAAGCTAAAAAGGGAGCTTTCCCGTAGGAGAATGCCTAGAAATGTTTTTTGCCTTCCTGGTTCTGTGTCCATGATGTTGAGAAAGGCTTTGTGCTCACATAGTGCTCATATCTGGTGGTACTTCTTTCACTTGAAAAGTCAAAATTGTCCTGACACCAATACACTTGTCCTCATTGCTGGGTGAGTATTAAGTGAAACTGGAATGATGAATCTTTCCTTCAGCTTTGTGGGGAAAGAGACCAACACACAGTTTGATAAGTGCCCTGCCCAACATGTGGGCTGGACCCAGAGAAGGGCTCCCTGCAGGAGCCAACTAGATAGAAACCTCCTCCTCCTCTTTGCCATGACTGAGTCCTGTGCCCAGAGTGCACTTGACTCTCTCAGGAGGTTGGCGGGGATATGACTCTCACTAGCGAAAGAAATCAGCATTTTGAAACAAAGCCATTTTACCTCAGCATGTCATCATCTACACATCTTACTCCATAATAAATACATAATGTAGAAGTGCCATCCAATTTGTGAGCCTATGTGTACCCATGTGAATGTTGTTAAAAACAAATGTTGATGTCTAGCAACTGACTTGTTTTTACTAAACCTGGCACAGAGCTTTTCAAGAATTAAGACTTCTGAGTTTGGACACATGATATTAAAAGGAAACCCACTAAGCAAGGAAGAAAATTGTCACACCTTTTCGCTTCTAGTCTCTGTTGCTAAAATTCAAAGTGTAGGTGATGCTGAGAATATTAAAAACAAACAAAACTTTTCATGGTAAGACTCAAAGGAGACCAGAAAGTCCATAAGCAAATATTATAAGCACTCTGTAGGTCTCTGGCAAGGACTAAATTCATTGCCTCCAGAAGGTTCTACTAAAATAAGAGCAATTGTGTTAGGAAATTAGAGCAACACCTGGGTGGAGTTCCAGGAAACATGAGCCTATACAGCTGCAAGTCAGGGACCCAAAACATCCAGGACCTGGGGCTGCACATAGATTGTGTGACACGCCATGAGGTATATATCATGTATCCTGGCGAAAAGGCGAGAATGTTGTAAAACAGAAGAGATGATGCTGAGACTGATGTAATTTAAGGGTGTGCATAAAGCAAGAGCCATGGCAGCTGTTGTCAGGGGGCTCCTGGGCTTGTGCTTGTTTTTTTGGCTTCCGATGTGTTGATCTATGTGTGGTTCCCTGATTGAAAAGCACAGAGCCATGCAGGACAGTTACAGCATATATATTTAGGGGATATGGGAGATGATGGGCAAAGCAGGTGGATCCACTCAAGTGTGATGTCTATCAAATCAGGACCATCACTCTGGAAACACTGGTTCTAATCTTGATTGCAATCTCCATTCAGTGGCTTTCAAATAAATGAGTTTTCCATAACTTCCATAACTTTTCCTCAATATGAGCACTTTTAGAGGTATCAGCTGTTTAAATAAAGCATGTTACGAAGCCATAGATAAATGTAACTATGTGTGCATCTCAATATCTTTCATTCAGATAAAAATCAGAAGATGGCCTGAAACAACAAAAAAAGCCTTTGAAAATGACCCATCTTGTTAGAAAGGGTTCCCATATTCAATAGGAAAAGTATTTAGGGGTAAGTTGAAAACATAACAGGAATGGAGAGAAAACTAGGGCAGAAATATCTACAGATGGAGAGTTAAAATGCTGCTCCCATTGATGCTTTGTCATGTACTTTCATAGACTTAGCAGCCTATTTAGACTTCTTCTGACTTCCAGGTCTTGTGTTTGGGGTGTCTGGGAGTTCCTGGGGGATTTCTGTGGCTTCCTTATGGCTTTAGTTCCTTTAGCTCATTCTCCCACGAGCTCCTCCTTGTTCTCCCACTGTCTGATTTTTTCCCAAGAATAGAACTGGGCTCACTTCTCTTTGTCACCAGGTTCCTTGCAAAGGTCCACAAAGCTGATTCCAATTGACTCAGGCCTTCGGTGACCTGATTCCTTGTTCTGCTTGCTGAGTCTTAGACACAGGGAATAGCTAGTTCCTTCCAGCTGGCAGCTCATTTCTTCCCTGTTCTCCTCCACTTTAGGGGTTAGTGAACAAAATTGACCAAAATCCAAGAAAAAAGTATCTAATCAGTTTTTTGGATGAATTAAGCAAGGGAATGTAAGCATAAATATCAACCTGGAGTAAACAAAAGCTTTTAAGGTTATTGAAAATAACAGAAAAATATGTGTGACTCTCCCACATAGCACAGAAGAACTGTTGGCATCAAATGTATTCCTTTGAGAGACCTCTTTTTGGCAGATTTTCTTTTATTAAATCATTGTAGGGCATATTCTGCTCTTCTACCATAGATGAGTTACCATTTGATATGCTTCAGGATTAGCTTGATGGAAACAGAGAATTTCATAAATTAACTTTCAATACCTCACTTTATTATTTTATTAGAAGCATTCCATATGAGCTCATTGGTATTTCTCACCAGCAAAGTCTTTATCATTTATAACATTTCCTCTTCCTTTCTTCTCATTACCTTAGCCACTTGATTCTTTTATGACTTCAGCAAACTCAGCTCTCAAAGTGAACTTTATGTCTTTTATCTTCTCTTCCAAAAGTCTATGAATATTTTCCTATCATAAAAATCTAAATCTGGTTATACCACGATCTGGTTCATTAGATCCTTTCCAAAAGTGTCCCTCCAACTCTAGTATTTTGTATCTAAATTTTTAAGAGAAAATTTCACAACCAAACTGTGTGACTCTCCTTTTGTGAACTTGCACGTGATTTTCCGTAGTTCCCTGTAACTGAGCCCAGTGTTCACCATCCCTGATCTTTGTACGCAACTAGAACATCTTCAAAGGTACTTTTCGAACATTTGCTCCACTCTTTCACAATGCTGTGTGAGATTGAGAGACTCCAGTACAGCCTGTTGTGTACCAGAGAGTGAACTATTGCTTAAGCCTTCCAGCTGAGTTCCTATCTTCCAAACAATACTGCCTCTCTTATTCCAACGCTAATTCAGAGAGTTTACACCTTTCTTTTGTCTTCTTTTATGTTTATTCTGCACCACTGAACACTCACCTACCCCATTCCACCTTGGGCATTGTCTTCATGTGTCCTCTTTTTGGATTTTTAAGAATCAATTCTGAATATTTCAGCCAACATTATTCCTGTCCCTGATACCGCCTCATGGGACAAATTGTCTTGCAATTCCTTTTCCAGATCCTGTATTCTTATCAGAAACCCCTATTATCAAAGACACAGCATTGGACCCATTTTTTCATTTGTCCAGCATAGCCTGGGCCATTATGCCTCTACCTCCTGGGGAGAGACTTTCAGGCTTTGCTAGTGAAATGCTCACTTGTTGACAAGTTATAATCTTAGTGTCTGGTTCACACAAACACACACACACACACACACACGCACAATGCTCTAGACTGTTTTTGCTTCATTTTCACCCAAAACCATGATAACGAAGCTTTGTTTTCATAGACCAATTTTCTTTTAAAAATTCAAAATACTCTGAACATTATCCATCCCTGCAGTGCCTCTGAGGTAAGTGGGTGGCAAATATTTTTATCGTCGTCTATTAAAGCAGAGGCCGAATGCACTGTACAAGGATCCTCTGGAAAGCAGAGTGATCTAGACATAGCAAATCTCTGCTGTTTCATTTATTATCCACCATAAACCCACCCCTGATAGAATGGCCATAAGCATCACCTTTGCAAGAAAACTTACATGCATAACATTTAAATGGATTCCAAGAGATGCTAATTATGAAATTTGGAGTCTAGATGTAAATGGAATTTGAAATGAGCCTGGTTGGGAAATTGTTCTGATAAACAACAACACATTCAAAACTATGAATTAAATTCTACCCATCCTTAGGTCCAGTTCAAGTGCCAGTTCCTCTAATAAACCTATCCTTCGCCTGAACTCTCTTTAACATTTCATGGTATATAGTTCACTGCCTTTTCATCTGCTGTCCTTCTGTACAGAGTCCATGCCAGATTGACCTCAGTGGATAGCCACTCACAATGTATTCTAAAATGGAAATGAAAGGAATTAACCTCTGTGGTTTATAACTGTCCTCGAGCCCCAAATCCTTCCACTGGTAGGACCTGAGGGCCCTGGATGACACAGAAATAAATTGTAGTCATCCACTTCTCTTCTCATTTTGCTTTGTGATCATTACTCGACTACTGATCAGGCTTGATAATGACTTTCTCCATGGTCATACTCTTGGGTATCATAACCTAGAAAGAATGATCCAACCAACCATTTTATCTGTGGGACCAGCCTTAATGGACAAGCCATCAGGGGTTTGTACTGTGTCTACCTCCTTCCAGTCTTCCTGCTTCCCATCAGTGATAGGCCAGAGAACTCCAGCCAGAAACCAGCCCCTACGAGTAATGTATTTTCGGGATGTCCTGGGCCTCCAAAGTAGCTGTTCACGGCTGCAAGTCTTGTTAAAAATGCCAGTTCTCAAGCTTCTCTCTGTATTTTCTTTCCTCCAGCTTCCTATCATGTTTCTAAAAGGTGACAGTGAAGCCCACAAAACATTGGTAATGAAAAGGAAGGGAGAGCAAGTTCTTTTTGTCATGAGAGAACCATGACTCATATCTCCTGACTCACTGTGAACATACAAAGGATGCCAACCGGGGGGTGCACCCTAATAGGATGTTTCTCTGGTGACTCATGCAGGCCTGGAATGAGGAGCAGCCTGCACCCAGCCAAACAAGTATATTTTTAAATATGGGAGGGCGCGTTTCCTGATACAATATGATAAAGAGTCCTACACACTTACTGCTTATTTTAACCCAGGCACTGAAATGTGTGGGCATGATCTCTGTGAGCCTTCTCCCATGGTCCTGTTTTGTTTTGTCAGCAAGGAGGAACTTTTAATGATTAGCTGACACTAGCAAATATGTAGCATTTTGGTACAATATTTCAATCTAGAAAGAATTTTTGAATGTGTGACTTCAGTAAATGTTCTGTGCTAAACAAAAGATCACTTCATGTTCGGCCACACATCCTTTAAACATTTTTGAGACCCTAATGATTGACTCTACAGAGAAAGAGAAATCATAGTCCTGAGTTCAGAGTCTTAGAATTCCTGTGGGGTGACACAAAAGCAGACAGAGAATTGGAAAATGGGCAGAGAATGACACTTAAAAGTGTCAGCCTAAGGCAGTGGGAGTGACAGTGTCCCACAGAGGCGGTGAGCACAGCACTGGATCTTGAGCAACCTATGGGAATTATCAGTGAGGAAGGGTGTTTAAGGCAGAGGGAAAAGCATTTGTTATTCTAGAAGTCTTGCAAAGGACTGATTTCCTCTTTTCGGGCATTTTATTTTGCTCTCAAAATTGTTCTTTCTCTCTCCCTGACCAATGCCTTCTAGAAGTTTATTTTTAAAAGTTTGCCCTGACAGTGGCTCATTCATGGCTTGATAGTTGTGTGTTGGTGAACCATTATTAAGGAGTCTGGACTTTGAGGGATTTTAAGCAGAGTGACTTCATTATTTGCACTATGAAAAAACACCAATAAAATTAGGCTGAAACTCTTGCTATTGCTATCTTGCTGGGCTGTGGATACATTTTAATGAACTCATACAGGCAGTGAGGAAAACGAATTTGTCTTCAGGGTTGCAGACCACTTTAGCATCGAAGAGCACCTGAACTTGTGGCAGTGGAAGGGAAGGGACTGCATCTAGGCTATAAAGATGATTGAAAGGCATCAAGACTAACCTGGGCAACTGAGTGCATGAGAGAACTGAGCTGGGCTCCCCTCTAAGTTATGTAAGTGGTAAAGATAATGAGTTTAGTTTGGACCACTTTTGAGTTTGAAGGACATACGTGTAGCACGCGTTCAGCAAAGTGTTGGTTTTCTGGAAATCCGGGGAAAGATCTGGCTGGGACTAGAGAGTTGGCATCTTTGTAGATGAAGGTCACAGGACCAGATGAGTTTTCCCAAGGAAAAAGTGAGGAATGAAAAGAATAAAGAAAAATGAGACCAGAACCTTGGGCAGAAAAAAAAAAATACAAAACCAAGTCTATGGAGGAGACAAGAAAGGCTGATGAGGTGAAGAAGAAGAATTATTCAGTATTAGGGGCTTTGATCTTTTTTTCCCTTCTGAAGTCTTAATGGTGACAATCTTGGAGGCATTCATAGGGACATGTGTATGTATATGTGTGTGTGTGTGTATATATATATACATACACACACACACACACTAGATATGTCTTTCTTACCAAGAAGCATGGCACCTGTGTTGAGTATCTTATGACACATTCCAGTGATTATATGACATGCTCTAGTCACTTAGATGTACAAGAGACTACCAGCAATAACAGAAACTTTTTTTGTTTTTAGCGGTGAGAGTTTCTATAAAATGAAAAGTTCCTGAATCATTTGTCAGGGGAGAGGAAGAAAGCTGTTTCAGAATATCAAGAATTAAATGGAATGATCCCAAATAAAATAACTGTTGACAAAGAATGGGAATGAAAGTGTCTGAGCATTTCATTTCATTTAGAAGGAAGGTCTGAGAATTTCATCACAACTTTCTCCTAAGGTTAAAAGCATCGCATTTTTACTCTCATCCTTAGTTAGATTTGTCATTAAGATGTGTTCTTATCTAAAATGACCTCTTCTTGATGAGGATTTAAATAGACAGAAAGGAAAATGACAGCTAACATACTGGAAGCCAAAATAACCCTTAGTGAATTTAATTTCAGGCAAATTCAACGGGAGGCTGCTTGGAACCACTACCTGAACATACAAGAATATTTCTGAAACTTCTGTGGTTAATTATTATTACAAGCCAATAAAACTAAGAGAAAAAAAGTAGCAAGATACTCAGTATAAGAACATAAGAGATAATGAAAGGCACTTTCTTCCCAGGAGCCCAGGAACAAAAATACATTGCATTCCTTGAAATACCAATTAGTTTACAATACTGTGTAGGATGGGGAAAAGTCTTGTTAAACAACGAGATCATAAACCTAATCTTATTAGTACTTTTTAATAGTGGAAATAATTTTTATCAATTACAAAAGCAGATTCACTCTTTGGAAGCCTGTATATTCAAGGCAATAAGATACATTATGGGAGTACAGTCGAGTGACTACACCACATTCTCCTCTGTTTTCTCCCTGCTGCAGCCCTGGGTCTCAAACCTGGGTCGTGTGGCTTTCCATGGCTTGTACCTTAGCTGCCTTAGTCACTTGAGCATATAGGTGTACCTACTCAAATATATTTTCCCATGTGCTACCAAAACACTAGCAGCTGATCTTTTGTTTGTTTGTTTTAGTGGGATGGTTTCTGTGAAAGAAAGAGATCTAATCTGTCTGTATGTGTGTAGAAATCAGAGTGCATGGAATTTTTTTTAATGAGTGGAAGTACTATGATGTGGCTACCTATTGGTGAGAGATTCTAGAATTTGGCATGTCATGCATAAATGTGTTCACAGGGCTCAGTGGTTTATTACCTGAATCCTAGGCAAGTTCTCGTCTCTTGCTGAGTAATGGTTAGGATAACCGTGGTAGCAACTGTATAGTTAAAAAGCTCCCGGGGCAAGGAGACCTCAGTACACAGGTTCTGCTTCTCTGGTTCAGAACACAGCCTCAGCAGGCTGATTGATTGCTCTTGCATTTATTTACATTCTGGCTTCACCTTCCTTTGGACTTGTGACCTCAGGCAAGTCACTTGGCTTCTCTTTGCCTCAATTTCCTCATCAATTAATTAGAGATGAGAGTTGAACCTGCTTCATTTTTAATTCTCATAAGAACTTAATAATTGTAAAGCCCAGAAAACAGTGGCTGGTGTATATTAAGCACAATGTAAATGCGTTTCAAAAACTAGATTGGTCAGATTTGCTTGATTTCCTGATCTTTCAGGATATTAGCCTTGCATTAAAGGAGACACATTTTGTAACTTCTTTATTAACATAAGGATCTATTAAGCCAGTGAACAAATAACAGGTCCTTGAAATTAAGAATCTAGGAATTGCAGAGTAGTCTCCCCCCTTCCCCACTCCCCTTACTCCCACCAACATTAGAACAGCAGTGACATTTCCGTGGGAACACATGTCTGACATAGATAAATTGGAGAATGCAATGCTGCCTTACCAGCTGTAAGAATTGCATATCCCCAAATTATTTAGCTAGCAAGATTAAGGCTTCATTAAAATAGTTGAATGGAAGAAAGAGATAGAATTTAGTTCATTTTTAAATCACAGCAAATAGGTAATCTAGAAACTATTAATATCTACTTTAAAAACCTTCCACCGAGTGAATTGCAGTCCACTGAGCGGCCAGATAATAGAGACTCTGGATCAAACTGATACTAAGACCTGACTCTGTCTCCAATTAGCCCCATGAGTTATTTTGTTCCTCTTTGTCTCCCGTTTTTTTTCCATCTGTACAATGGCACGATAGCAATGGCATCTACCTCATGGAATATTAAGTGAGAAAACTCTTCTTAGGCATTTGGAATGGTTCATTGTAGACCAACATTAAAATATTCTTTAGTCAATAACTCACTTTTCCAGGTTGCTCCCCTTTTAATTTGCTGAAGCAGATTCCCCCAGTGTCTTATTATTCAGATGATGGCCTTTTCACGTTTTCTAGCCAGCTGTGACAGGTTTGATATTTAATGGCTTATCCTTCAGTTTTCCCCTTTTTTTGGTAAATTTTAGTCAAATGCCTATGTGAAACTTGATCTTTTCCTAAATTATTATCACGATGCTTCAGCCTTGCTTCTTGGAGCCCCTTGCACGGAACCTGTACTGAAGGGCCTCTCTGCCCCT
This sequence comes from Solenodon paradoxus, assembly GCA_004363575.1. Taxonomy (NCBI): domain Eukaryota; kingdom Metazoa; phylum Chordata; class Mammalia; order Eulipotyphla; family Solenodontidae; genus Solenodon; species Solenodon paradoxus. Next base: position 275,084 of record RJWH01000379.1, read on the forward strand.
TCTCACACACCGGCCCACCACGTCCTGGAGAGGAGAGAGCCATGCTTCTTGTCAGGCCACCATGTTAGAGAGGACTGAATGGAACTCTGTAGAGACAGCAATCTTAGGGACTTCATTCTTTTTGTTTGTTTGTTTACTCCTCTAATTCTCCATCCTCTCAAATCCCACATCGGCAAAAGCATGATTGTCAGTGGATTATTCCCTTACCATACCCCATATATCCTTTCATTCCAGAAACCAAAGTGAGCACATTGCTAACACTGTCATACCATCCTGGGGTATGACAGTATCATGTGTTCCTTTTCACAGAATCTGAGAAGGAGCTGAGATGAGCCCGAAGGCCGTGGTCCTGCTCACAGCTGGCAATGGTCAGTGAGGTGGCTGGAAACTACTAGGAACTTGATATAAATCTCTTAAGAAGGGATATAGCACTAGCCTTAGGAGGATCATCAGATTTGTTTTTCTTTTCTGGTGAATCTATATAGTAAATTTGCCTCCTTTACAGTGTTCCTCTTTGTTCTCATATGAGAACACCTGTAACTTGGATTTCAGAAGTTTGGAGGAGAGAAGGCATAGGACAGGGTCATTTTGCAAGTTTGGCTCTTTTAAGGCAATGGATGAAGCATGTATGAGGCCTTCCAAAGTGCCCCTATCACAGCAGGAGTGCCATGATGGGTATTGTATGAAAGTTGGGGGCCAGCCCTCATCCTGCCCTATAGGCAGTACATGAAGTGAGGCATAATGAAAACCACATAGCTGAAAAAAACAAAACAAAACATGTTGCAGAGGCATAGGAGGAAGAAAAGCAAGGAAGAGAATATGTGTATCTAGGCAAGGCTGGTGTGTGAGAACCAGAATGAAAGCATTAATCCCTAAATCAGTGTTCCTGTCTGCCCTAGGCTCATAGTGAGGAGGGAAAATATACATAGGTGGAAAAAAATAAAGGTCAGTGAAAACACAAAGGAAATGAAGATGGGCAAGACTCCAGTGAAGTACCTTTAGCAGAAGTATGGACTTCGGAGCATAACCCACTGGGTTCCATGAGGAGGGAAGCCCAGGAGCTTAGCATGTGGGGATACTAGCCAGGGTCTGGTAGGGGAGGGGGGTATTATTTGGTAAAGAGGTAGAAATTTTAATGGGCTTTAGGGTTCAGTTATAGGTCAGAGGAAAGTTAGGAGTAGAACAGAGTCAGACTGGGAAATGTTGACAGTCTTGCCTAAAGCGTGTGTATTGTATTCTAATAGGCCATCACTGAGTTTTTAAGGCAAGTCATTTACTGAGCATAGAGAAAGGATTTATGTGATGAGCAAGCCTTGGTATGGCCTCTTTCCTTCATTTTGTATTTATCAAATTCAGGATTATGTATTTTGAGCCCCTTTTGCCAGCACCCCACCCTTGGCCAAGGCTCTGAGAGCCAGGTCGTGGTGTGACCCTCAGTTGAGTGGTAGTGAGCACAGTTCTGGTTGGGTCTTCTGGGGGCTCATCCCAGCTGCTCCTTAATCTGCCTCTATCCCAACCTAACCCTGGAGTGCCCATCTCACGTGGCTGAACAGGTAATTATTTATGTTCATGCTAAATTTGCTAGATGGATGACAGTCTCTTAATGTGCCACTCCTCATGATCAAATTCCTTCTAAAAGAAGTTTTATTAAGGGCATACAGAAATCCCTTCAAGTATATGTTCTCTTTTGCCTTGGACTATTCAACTACAGTTTTTCTCTCTTCTCTTTCCTAATCTTTGACAGACCCTTCCCTGTGCTCCAGCCGCACCCCCTCCAGAGGTAGAGGCATTTATTTGGCAAGATGTGTAGATTTTGCATTGCTAATTCACAACACAAACTTGATACTCACAAAGAATTTGTTTCACTCTGCTCTTTTGTTCTCTTTGGGCCAATCCAAAGCCCTTTCATAGACCTGTCAGCTGAACCAGAAATGATTATTTTGTCATCAGATAAGGTATCAAGGATCCGGGTACACTTTTGCTGGGTGTCTTGCTTATTTCAACGAGAGGACAAAGAAAAAGAACAAATACAGAACATAACAGCAAGACCACTTTTCAGTTATAAGCAAATTCCCAGGGGTCACGTAGCTTGCTCTTACCAGAAATCTTACTGTATTGGAATTTCTGCCTATTTTGGTCTGTTGGTTGACATCTCACCAGGTGACATTGGGAATGCTACTCAGTAAGTTGCAGATTACTGGATACTTTCATAAAAGGAAGCTAAAGTCAATAAGATTTCACTGCAAGCTCATAAATGTTTTATTAAATTCAAGATTAGGGGGGAAATAGCACACCCTATTTGTACTCTGTACAACATTTTCTGGCTAACATTTATTGAGTGCTTATTATATGTCAGCCACTGTGCTAAGTGTTTTATGGGAATCCTTTGACTATATATTTACTCAGTCCTATAAGATATGTTTCTGTTACTGTCCTCATAGTAACGGAGGCTTTGAAACATTAAAGGACTTGGTTAGGGTCACAGAATTCAGTTGCAGAGTTTTATCTCCACCCCTAATTTCAGAGCTGACACTCCTAATCACTCTGCACTGAAATTTTTACCTGGCTCACCACTCACTCTTGACACATTTAGAATGTCAGGTAAGCAGATTTTAGAATAACAGGAATCCTCAAATTATCTGAATTTTAATTCCGTTAAAAAAAAGACTAGAATAAAGCCCACACTCCCCAATACAATCTACAAAGCATTAGAAAATCTGATTACTGCCTGCTTCTTTGGCCTCTTCTTTAATTCACATTTCTGCTCATGAACTCAAGACTTCACAGATAATGAGTGGGAGAGCATGATACAAACTGAGTCAGATGGACTCCAGGAACATGCTCTTAAACCTGGATAGATGGATGGATGGAAGGACGGATGGATGGAAGGACACGAGTATGCACGGGTAGAAGGAAGGATCTACAAGTTAATGGGTGAAGAAAGTGTAGCTGGTGAGGGAAGAACATCATTTAAAAGAAACTTGTGATGCTTCTTAGAGTTTATATACCATCAGCCAAATCTATTATAACTTTCTGTCCTACCAAATTTATGGGGTGGTCAGGATCCCCATTAACAACAGAAAATATTAACATATAATCTTACCCATCCAACAGATGAAATGAAACTAAAACCAAAGTATGGAGAGGTACTCTTGCCCAACTTTAGAAGCTGATAGCCAGTTAGTTAATGGAACTCAGAAGCTGCATACGCAGGTCATATGCTTTATTATCTAGCCAGTAAACCTGGCTATGTAAAATTCCAATACCTGGTTCCACAGGGGATGGACAGGGGTATGGAGCCCTGCAAAACACACACTTAAAATATATGCACCGATTTCAGCTTTTGTCCCTTCTTATTCACCTGAAAAGCTCATATCTACTTAAATGCATAGAAGTGTTCAAATCCAAAGAATGCAAAACTACTCTGAATTTTCCAGCCAACACTATTTATTTAGCTCTTACCTAGATCAAGATAGAGAATGTGACGAAACCACCAGACACCCTCTTGGGCCTCCGTCCTCCTGGTTTATTTCCCTCTCTAAGAGAATAATACTATATATCCTCTACCCTAGAAGGACTTTGCCTATTTTAAGCTTTATATAGATAGGATCAGATAGTATGTTCTCTTTTTATAAAGGATTCTTTTTGTTCAATAAATTTTGTTTTCAATTCATTCATGCTGTAGTTTGCAGCACAGCTTTAAAAATTATTTCTTTGTGCTAACTATGCTGCTATATACATAAACTGTCATTTATATATCTAATCTACTCTTGTAGATTTTGTTGTCTCAAGTTATTGACTAAAACATATAGTGCTGCTGCGAACATTCATGTGCATTTCTATTGGGCTATATTAGTATGAATTTCTGTTGGATTCATATCTTTGGGTAGAATTTGTACATCATAGGATGTGAATATTTTATCTCTAGTAAATACTGCTAAACTGTTTTTCAAGTGGATGAACCAATTTCCACTTCTGACAACAGTGTATAAGAATTCCATTTGCTCCACATTCTTATCAACACTTGGTATTTTCCATCCTTTTATTGTAGCCACTTTGGTAGATGTTTGAAAATATCTCATTATGTTTTAAATTTGCATTTCCTCCTGGCTAAAAAAGCTGAGCACTTTTCTATGTGTTTATTGGCCCCTTAGTTATCCTATTTCCTGTCGTGCCTATTTACATTTTGCTCATCTTTCTATTGAGTTGTCTGGTTTTGTTCATTTCTAATGAACTTATAAGGATAGTTATACCGTAGCCTCGATACCGGTTCTTTGTCAGATAATGTTCCAAGTTTGTCTCCTAATTTGATGTTACCAATCTTGTATCTTTTGATAAACAGAAGTTCTTAATTTCATCTAGGCTGACATTTTCTTTATGATTTTATATAACTCTTCTGTACTGTTTAAAAAAGTCCTTGCTCATTTCAAGATCACAAATCCCCCTTTGTTATAAAGAAGGGTCATTGTTTTAGTGTTCACGTTGCCATCTATAACACACTTAGAATTGGCTGTTGTAGATGTATGAGGTAGGAAGTCACAATCATTTTTTCCAAGTACATGAGCAATTGACCCAGGACAAGTTATTGAAAATCTTTTCCTCTCTAACATCACCTTTGTCATGAATCCAGTGATGATATAGGCAGAGCTGGTTTGGGCCTCTATTCTATTGTTCTGTTTTTCCATCCATGTACCAATATTGAATTATCTTAATTATTATAGTTTTAGAATGTTATATTCTATTTGTAAGTGTAATTCCTCCAAATGTTGTCTTCATTTAGCACAATAATAATTGTCTTAAAAAAAGCTGGTAACAACTAGCACTCACTGAGTGCTGATTTTCTCTCATTTAATATATAAATTATATCTCATTTACCCTTAACCCTAGGAGAAGTATGATGAAATAGGAGGCATTCTTTTGAATGAGGAAACTGAGGTCTGGAGGAAGCGTTAAGTTGATTCAGTTCGTATTATTGTTAAGTACTGATAGCAAAATTTGCACCTAGGTCAGCCTTGCTCCCAAATCACAGCTCTTTTTATTAACACAACACTGTGTGCCTGGTATGTGGCCTCAGATCTTTCTAGCAGAAGGGGCTGTCTTTTGGTGATAATGTCTAATTTTCAGCTTTAACACTAGTTGGTATTTTTGTTCTGTCTTCCTCTCCTTAATACAAGGCCCATAGGGAAGGAGAACAATAAAACATAGGATTAGCTACCATGTGTCTTTTCAGTGTAGATTTCATACTATTTTTAGGCATGATGGAGGATAGAAGAGAATATCTGGAGTTCTATTAAACCAGACTTCACATGCTGGGAAGAACTGAGCAGGTTTTTAAGCCTCTGATCCTTTAGCCTGAAATAGCAGGGGTGGAATCTTCTGCAACAGAAGCAATGGGGGGACTACAAGTTCTTTACCTTCACTCTCCTCTTTTCACCTCTCCCACCTACAAAAGGTTCTGAACTTTTAGCATCTTCCCACACAGCACCGCCCTCCAAAACCAAGCCATTAAAGAATAGCACGTCTAAAAATAGAAAGCTCAAAGGCTACAAGGCTTACCCTGCAAAGGTGTAAAGGTGTAAATATACAGTTGCCTCTGAGAATTCATAAATACATTATCCAGACTGACCCCACAACCACAAATAGTTCTAATTTGAATTTCTGTGCTATGAGTAAAACTAAGATTTTACAACTTTGCTTGCAGTTTTCATATATTATAAATGCTTTTGCATATAGATGATTTATATCCTTCTTCCTGTAGCTCATAATTTTAAAACAAAATGCCCTTTGTATTAGGCCATCACCCAACCCTCTTTCAAAGTGCACCATTTCCAAAGACTGTTGCTGGTGAAATAGCTCATAATTTTGTGGAAAAACATCTAAAATTTGTCTGGTGTGTCCCAAATCTGTGACTCTAATTATTTCAAATGGATTCAGAGTATCTCTTAGCAAAATTAGGGTCATAGAAAGCATGGAACAGGGTTTTTCAGCATCTTAAAAATTATATTTTTCCAGCGATAAGTCCCAGGAAGGGGCAGAAATGATGTACTTTTGCCTATATCATCAATCATTCTATCTTTAGTCAAGTAATTTTCTTATGAAATGGTCTGCATTAGGTGATATTAATAGGTTGAAAGGTTGTGAAAACATCTTACAATTATCCTTTGAACGAATGAGTAAATATTAACTCATCAAACACTTCAAAGCCTATCAAATGCCACTTTGCTGCCTTAACACCTTAAATGGAATGTGTAGCCGCTCTCATTCCAGGA